>CAUVZT010000013.1:1200000-1644031 GCA_963556525.1 Cochlearia excelsa
TTACTTTACAATTTGTCTCCATGTGCGTGACTTTAACTTCATCGGTGAAATCGACGTAGATCCAGTTTTTCATAGTTTTCTCATCAACCGCCATTGTAGATCAAATTTTTCTTAGTTGTTTCATAAATTGTCATCTCTGTTTGTTGAATTCACATCTACGCCCTCGCCGTCGTCGTCTCTGTAGCTGTTATCTTCTCCGACTACTATTTGTCGTTATCTTCGTCGGCGTTTTCTTCATCGTCGGCGTCTTTTTTGTCGCCTTCGTTGAGCTTTGTTTAGCTTGGTCGTCGAATTTTTTCCTCTTCGTTGAGCTTGTTTTTGGTTGTCGTCTTTGTCGTCTAGATCTGGTTAAAAATCTGCAGATTTTTAACTCTCGTTGCAGATTTATTTTTAAAACTATCAATAGAACAAGTTGTGATTGTTTGTGGTTTATGGAAGCTCAAGAAGAAAGGATGGGTGTTTGAAGTTAACTCATACTTGCGTTATGAGAATTTCATTCGGATGGTGTACGAAGACTAGGTTTATCTACGAAATTGCATCAAGTAAGTTTAACTTATATGTTTGCGGAAAAGATGATGGAAAAATTGCCTTATGATACTCCTTCGGGCATAGTTTGTAATTCACGACAGTTACAACTGTTTATCAATATGGTGAAAGTAGATATGCTTCGGTTATGTGTCGAAGTTGCAGATATTGATCCTCAATCTTCGAAAAATTCGTGCAAGTTAAAGTCTTGGAATGTAACCGAGGAATCCGTTGACTGCAGGAATGATAAGACCATGGAGTCCGAAAATGTTGTTGAAGATATTGAATAAAATGTTGAAGATAATGCTGAAGAAGAAGATATTGAAGAAAATATCGAAGATAATGTCGAAGATAATGTAGAAGAACAAGTTCGAAAAGATGTCGAAGAAGATTTTGAACTTAATGACGAAGGAGGCGAGGATGTTCAAGACGATGTCGATGTTGACGATGAAGACGATCTTGATGATTCGAGATTCGATTATTGTGACGACACGGACGAAACGGATTCCGATGACGATAATTTTGTTGCTTATGGTGCTATTTATACGGAGGAGGACACTAAGAAAGAAGAAGAAAAAGAAGAAGAAGAAGGGAAAGAACCAAAGCCAAATGATTCATTTGTATATTTAAGCGACACAAAAGTTTATTATGATTTGTTGGACATGAGTGCAATCGATTTGAAAGAAGGTGAATCTTTTTGCACGAAAGAGCATTTGGAAACAAGATTGAAGATATGCTTAGTGTTATTCAAAAATTTGATTTTGATGTATAAAAATCAACACCAACGCTGCTCTCTGTAAAGTGTTGGGTTAAAGGATGTGTTTGGAAGGTAAGAGCTACATCGGTGGACGATTTTCTAAAGTTTTATGTGAAAACATATGTATGGGAGCATTCTTGTTCGGTGACTTAGCGGTCGTGAAGATCACGACAAGCTACACCAGAGGTCCTTGGCGTATTGTACAAGGATTTTGTTGGTGGTGTAGGACCAAAAGTGTTGCCAATTCATGTCGTAGAAGCTTTGAATAAGCGATTCAAAATTAAGGTACATAATGTTTTGGTTGTTGGTTTATCAGTTGAAGATTTGTTTTTGGTCGTTGTAGATTTGTTTTGGTCTTTGTAGATTTGTTTTGGTCTTTGTAGATTTGTTTTTGTCTTTGTAGATTTGGTTTGGTCTTTGTAGATTTGTTTTGGTCTTCGTAGATTTGTTTTGGTCTTTGTAGATTTGTTTTGGTCTTTGTAGATTTGTTTTGTCTGTTCTAGATTTTTCCTCAATGTTGTAGATTAATTTTTAGTTGTTTGTTAGTTGTTTGTAGATATGTTTTGTCCGATGGTTGTTCACTGTTGGTGGCATGTAGATTGCTTATTAGAAAGCCAATCGAACGTTAAGACATGCACGATATCTGGAGAGAGAAAATTCTGAAAGTGGCTATGAGAAATTGTCGGCATATCTATACATGATAAAACAAGCAAATCACGGAACTTATGCTAGACTCGTGGTGGATCCTGACCAAAGATTCAAATATATGTTCCTAGCATTTAGTGCGAGCATCAGTGGGTTTCAATATATGCGGAAAGTAGTCGTCGTAGATGGTACATTTTTACAAGGGAAGTATAGAGGAACACTTTTGACTGCTACAGCGCAAGACGGTAATTTTAAGATATTTCCTCTTGCATTCGCTATTGTTGATACTGAGAATGATGAGTCTTGGGAATGGTTTTTCAACCAACTGAGTAGTGTGATTCTGGATGATGATGACCTTGCGGTTATATCGGATAAACACCATTCAATCGGGAAAGCTATCGCAAAGGTATATCCCAAGTCCGCACGCGGGATATGCACTTACCATCTGTACAAGAACATATTGGTTCGTTTTAAGGGTAAAGATGTGTTTGGTCTAGTAAAAAAGCAGCAAATGCTTTTAGGCTAATTGATTTTGAAACCACGTTCACCCAGATTGAGTTTTTGAATCCTGCACTTCATGGTTATCTTCAAAGAGCTGATGTTCGCTTGTGGTTACGCGGCCACTTTCCCGAAGATAGATATAATCTCACTACGAGCAACATTGCGGAGTCGCTGAATAGAGTTATATCACATGCACTAAGCTTACATGTCGTGCATTTACTTGAAGTAGTGCGATCTATGATGACAAGATGGTTTACAAAAAGGAGAAACGATGCGATGAATATGTCTACAACTCTAACTCGTGGAGTGGAGAAGCTGTTGTAGGTTTATTTTCTTGAATTGCAGATTTTTTTTAAAATAAAAAAATCTGACTTTTGGGAGTGTACGTTAACTCTTGTTTTGTATTTTGTAGAATCGGGTAGAACAAGCGAATACCTAAAATGTACAAGTGATTGATGAGTCAAAAATGCAAGTCTCAATCGGGACTAGTTCATATGTTGTGGACTTGATGGATAAAACTTGTTCTTGTCGTAGGTTTGATTTGGAGAAGTTGCCTTGTGCCCATGCCATAGCTGCATCCGAGAGTGTAAATGTCTCTCGCATTTCATGTTGTCATTCATATTTTCACATGGAAATCTTGTACGCCACATACTCGAATGTCATTATGCCTAGAGATCTAGCATTGCCAATTCCAGAGGCTGTTAATTCAAAGGTTTGTCTACCGCCTGATGTGAAAACGCAACCAGGTAGGCCAAAGAAGAGTATATTCAAATCAGCAATGGAGAAGGCATTGACCAAGAAGAGACCGAGGAAACAACACAGATGCAACAGTTGTGGGGAAGGAGGGCATAATCGAAAGACATGCAACACATAAATCTTTGTTACTCTATATAATAAAACTGTATACCTTATCTGCAAAACTATTGCGGTTTTCTTTCTTAGAGGTTTGTTAAATCTGCAAAACTGTGTAAAATATCTGCAAAACCATATAATAATATCTGCAAAACCCGAATTAAATCTGCGAAACGGTATAAAAAAATATACGAAACTTATGAATAAATCTGCGAAACCCCAAAATAATCCGCAAAGCTTATATAACATCATAACATAACATGTTAATTGAAGACAAATTTTCATAAGTGAAACTTACATAACATCACAACATCATAACAACATAATAAAATCTGCAAAGCTTATAACACTAAATTTACTTCTACTTGAATATGTAAATTGCTAGAAAAACAATAACCGAAGTCATGAGACCTATGAAAAGCTGATGGGTCATATTCTTCAAATCATCCGTATGATTAGTAGTCTCCTTAATCAAGTTCTTTAGAGAAGCTAATTCTTCTAGCTTTCGTTAACTCTTCCATCAACGCCTCTGCCCACCACTTCCATATGTGGCAACCTCGATAATCAGTATCACTCTGCATTGTGAATAGTCATAATTATGCATATTCACACCTCAAAACTAATCTACATAAGGTTTGCATTGTTATTTGCTTACATCGCGTTTAGCACAAGTGTAGAAAAGCCTCCCTGGGTTTGCTCTCATCTTCGATGCTTCGACGATAGCATCTGAACCACAAAAACACACCTTCGTATGGCCGAGTTGGCTTGGAACGTCACGGATAGGAAAATGGCTAATGACCTCATCTTCATCTTCATTTTCGTAACCACCAAAACCGGGGGCTTCGTTCGGATCGCTAAGGCTATAACTAAACGTTCTTCCCATCTTCTTGTTGCCTACTTTGGTTGTAAGAACAATCGAAACCCTAAATTATGTCGATCCCCTTTTCAATTTTATATCGAAAATTAGAAGCTTAAAACGCACCGTTTTGTTTAATTATTTACAGCTGTAAAACAAATCTGCAAAACTATAAAACAAATCTGCAAAACTGTAAAACAAATCTGCAAAACGTTATAAAGATCTGCAAACACTAAAATAAAAAGCTGCCAGAAAAATCTGCCAATCCCCTTTTCAATTTTATATCGAAAATTAGAAGCTTCAAACGCACCGTTTTGTTTAATTATTTACAACTGTAAAACAATTCTGCATAACTGCAAAACAAATCTGCAAAACGTTATAAAGATCTGCAAACACTAAAATAAAAAACTGCCAGAAAAATCTGCAGATTTTATAACAAATCTGCAAAGACATCGAAGACAAATCCAAGGTAATCGACAACATTTAGAAAACGAAGACAAATCCTTACAACATTAGGAACATCGAATTTAACTTCTACTTTAGTAGGTAAATGGCAAGAACAACAACAACAAAAGCGATAAAACTTATGAAAATCGTATGGGTCATGTTCTACAACTCATCCATTTGAGAAGTGCTCTTCTTAAGCGTCTTGTGTAGAGAATCCAATTCACCGATTTGGTCTTTAAGTCCACTTTGTTTGGCGAGCTCTCTGTTAACCTCCGTTAATTCATCCATCAAAGCCTCGTCCCACCACTTCCAGGCATGGCATTCTCCATCCTAATAGGCATAAAACCTTAAATACCAGTCTCTCCACGTTCGTTTTAAACCGAAAATAGAAATATTGCTTACATTGTATGAAGGACAAGTGTAGAAAAGTCTCCCCGTGTTTGTTGTCGTCGCCGAAGATTGGACGATGGCTTTGTAACCACAATAACACGTACTTATGTGGCCAAATTGAAAGTTTTCCTCTAGGTCACGGAAATGTGTATGGACCGGATCTTCATTTTCGTAGGTCACACCACGACTGTAGGATGTCGACGAATAGCTTTGACTTCGACTTCCCATATTTTTGTCACCACTTTGTTTCTAAGAACGTAAAAGCCATAATTTGTGCAGATCCCCTTTTTGATTTAACTTTGAAGCATTAAACGCAGCGTTTTATTTAATAAATTATAACAAATCTGCAAAGTTGTATAACAAATCTGCAAAGATGAAATAACAAATCTGCAAAAAAGCTAAGTAAAATAACATATCTACGTTTCGTCTTTTTATCTCTCCTCATTGCGACGTTGCATCTTCCTATCTCTCTCTCTCTCTCTCTCTCGCAATATATAACCCTTCTCATAAAACCTAATCTCAAGAAAACATACATCATGTCTATTGTCCCACCATATACATCCAATTTCGCGAGCATGGTCAATGCCATAGACAACATGAAAGATCGGGATAACCTCCCTCTTCTAAACCCTGGTGCGAATGTATGGTGTGACAAAATCACTGTTACGTGGTTTAGGTTTTTACATGACCTATCCCAGGCGATCCCGGATATTCTTCGAGAGGGATGGGTTCATTCGTGGCCGACTTACCGCTTCATTCCCGATGATGTCAAGGGACAATGGTTTCTTAAACTAACTTTAAGCATAACCGATAATGTAATCTTATTAGATTTATCTTTTTGTTTCTCTAACACTAATACATTTTTTTTTCTTCTTTTTAGTGAAAATACAGATGGGATTCGAGGCATAATTTGACAGTTTGGACACAGTTTAATTTGATGGCTAGAACGATTTTTCGTGATCATATGCGCACGTTGAAGAGGATATGGTTTCATGGCGGCGAGAAGCCTGAAGGGATGACTACTAAAGTTTGGCTTGCTCTGGTCGAATTGTTTGATGAGTTAGGACCTCATAATTTTCAGTATGGACAATGTAACTTTAGATAAATGTTTTCATAAGTAACATTTATGTTTTCATAAGTAACCTTTGCATAGGTAGTTCATAAGTAACATATGTGTTTCATAAGTAATCTATTTTGTGTGACACATTTATGAATTTCGTGGATGTAAACAAGTCTGCAATTGTACAACCCTACAAAACAAATCAACCAACCTTATAAAACAAATCTGCAACATATAAATTACTCAACCCTACAAAACAAATCTAAAAACCCTACAAAACATATCTGCAAAACGATAAACAAATCTACAACCCTATAAATGAAATCATCAATACAAATCTACAGATGTAAACAAGTTTGCAACCATAGTAAAAAAATCTACAACCCTACATAACAAATCTACCAACCCTCTAAAACAAATCTACAACCCTATAAATTAATCTATAAAACAAATCTGCAAACCCTACAAAACAAATATCCAAAACGATAAACAAATCTACAACCCTATAAATGAAATCATCAATACAAATCTACAGATTTAAACAAGTCTGCAACCTTAGTAAAAAAATCTACAACCCTACATAAAAAATTTACCACACCATTTAAACAAATATGCAATACGATAAACAAATCTGCGAACCCCTAAATTTGTTTAGTAGTATATAAACAATAAATTTAAAGTTGTTTAGTAGTACATAAACATAAACATAAACTTGTTTATTAGTACATAAACATAAATTTTAAAGTTCAACAAACTTAAACCAACAACTCAATTTGTCTCATCTAGTAGTTGCGGGACATAAATATCTCCATCTTCGTCGCGGAGAGGTGGAGGGTGACACATTGTTCCTTTTGATGCCTCAGGAATTTCGTCAAAGATCTCCGCCGCATATCTCTGTCGGATTTGCAGAATCGTTGCATCGCTGAGACCATCAAAGCTCGTCCCCAAAGCAAGGCACTCAATGTATTTCAAAGTGAAGACACCACAATATCCCGGCCTCATATTTTTTGGAACATTCTTCGTTTTCCTAAACACGTCGAACATCTCAATACAAGGTTGAAGATCTTTTTCTTCCAAAAAATTGTTAAGCATTAAGGGTATCAAATTCCGCAGGAACATACATTCTTCAACCAACTTTTCATTCGTCACATGAGTTGGAATGGAGTCGTAGATATACAATTTTTTCTTGGGAAGATTAATATCCACTGCAACCCAATGGTCCTTCGTAATGTTCAATGGTACGTAGACATTATCAATATCATAAAACCACCTTTTGTTTGTCGGCGATGACGAAGGAACGACGCCATTGAACAACTGTTTGTACGTATTATCAAGTGACCATGACAATTTGGAGGGTAAGGTAGAAAACCCCGCATAATCAATTTTCATCGTGGGAATTGACCAAGGACACATGAAGCAAATACGTGGTTTGTAAGGAGAATCAGGATGCATGGATCTCCTACGGAACAATGTCATGCCCAACTCCATGTGCTGCAAATTTGAAAACAAAAAAGTCTCCAGATGTAAACCCTACAAAACAAATCTACAACACTACAAACGAATCTACAACACTACAAAACAAATCTACAACACTACAAAACAAATCTACCACCCCTATAAAACAAATCTGCAAAACGATAAAAAAATCTGCAACCCTATAAATGAGATTAACAATACAAATCTACAGATGTAATGTAAACAAGTCTACAATAATAGAATACAAATCAACAACCCTACAAAACAAATCTACCAAACCTCTAAAACAAATCTACATATGAAAACAAGTATCATAGAAAACAAATCTACAACCAACAAAACAAATTTGCAAGACGCTAAACAAATCTGCAGATGTAAACAAGTCTGCAATCATAGAAACAAAATCTACAACCCTACAAAACAAATCTACCACCCCTGTAAAACAAATTTGCAAGAAGATAAATTTAATCTGCAACCCTATAAATCAAATTAACAATACTAATCTACAGATGTAAACAAGTTTGCAATCATAGAAACAAAATCTACAACCCTACAAAACAAATCTACCGCCCCTCTAAAACAAATCTGCAAGACGACGATAAAAAATCTGCAACCCTATAAATCAAATCAACAATTCATCAGGAGTTTACGAAATGCTTACAGTATCACCAAGCCAACCATATCGTATACTTTCCCATTCTTCTCGTGGAAGAAATAGCTCCTTGAAGAATCTAACATCAGTGTTTAGGGTTCCAATGGATTCATGCCTAAAACAAAGCATATGTTAATTACCTAGCATATGTTAATTACCTAGCATATGAACATCTATAATATATAAGAATTAGTTACGTACTCTTTCGGAATGGTGAAATCAACAACTTTTTGCCATTTCTCTTTGTCCAGGGGCCCAAAAGGATCATAACCATGGGCGGAAGGCATGATCCGTTTCACTGTAGAGTTTCCCTCGTAAGAAATTTTTGGGAAGCTGCTAGTTGTGGGACTCTCTTCTCTACAACATGTACAAGATCATCCAACCCCTGCGTATCTATACCCCCTGTTATAGCATCTACAAGATCATCCAACCCCTGCGTATCTATACCTTCGGCCTCATCATCAGAAGGAGCAGCCATTTGAAGTTCTAACCTTCTTGTTTCTTCTGTTACGTCTTCAACATCAACGTCTTTTTTTCTCTTCTGCAAATTTAGGCAGAGGTCCTTGTTTACGACGACGACTTTGTTTTGCCTTCGACACTTTAGAAACACGTGGTTGTTTTTCCTCTTTCACTTTTTTAAGAGTAGCTCCTTCCTTTTGCATTGCTCCTCTAGTTTTCACACCTTCTTTAATCTCTCCCTTCTGAATTTTTGGTTTATTCACCTTCTCAGTTTGTGGTTTAGAAACCTTCTGAGTTTTTGGTTTTGAAACCTTCTTCGGTGACACCTTCTCAACCTTCTTCGGAGACACCTGCTTCTGAGTTTCCAACCACGACTGCAACAATCAGTAAAACAAATCCATGTAACAATCAGTTTCCAACATCGCTAAGAGTGTAACAATCAGTAAAACAAATCAACAAGACCATAAAATAAATCTACAACATTTTAAACTAAATCTACAACACCATGTAATAAATCTACAACATTTTAAATTAAATCTACAATACCATGTAATAAATCTACAACAATTTAAATTAAATCTACAACACCATGTAATAAATCTACAACATTTTAAATTAAATCTACATGTTGTTACTAACCAGATCATCATTGGTGTTGTCCACCTCACCTGCTCTGCTAGACTTGGTGTTGTCCACCTCACGTGCTCTGCTAGACTTCAGATCAGAGATAACTCCCTCCATTTTACCCAATTTGCCATCAACACTTTTCTGAACGAGTGTAAATTTTTTTACCAACTCATCAAAAGCCTCTTTCACTGCATCAATCACAATCTTCTTAACGGTAGACATGGCCACCATCGTATCTGAATCATCCTGTACAAAATCATCATTTCTTCCACTCTTTTTCTTATTAGAAGCATTACCTTCAGCTTCATCAACTCTCTCGTTCTTTTTCTTCTTAGAAACATTACCTTTACCTTCATCATTTACATTGTCACTCTTTCTCTTGTTCTCTTTTTTTTTTGCCTCCACAATAGGCCAAAGTTTTGGATCAAAACAATCTTCAATGAGGTCATCAAACAACTTGTCCAGACTTGCATCCTTCGTTGTCAGGCCAATATGGATACTTGTCCGTTGTAGTAACATGGCACATATTGCCTCACTCGAACCTATACAAATGTGAAAGTTAGATTTACAAATGTAAGTTAGCACAAAAAAACAAACTAACAAATCTGCAAAACACAAACAAATCTGCAAAACACACAAACAAATCTAGAAAAACACACTAATAAATCTGCAAAACACACTAACAAATCTGCAAAACACACTAACAAATCTGCAAAACACACTAACAAATCTGCAAAACACACTAACAAATCTGCAAAACGCATAAATAAATCAGCAAACACCATAAACAAATCTACAAAAATAAACAAATCTGCAAAAACCATAAACATATATGTAAACAACACTGCACAAAGCATAAACTAATCTATCATACCTCATTATAAACATCTTTATCCTTTACCAAAAACTCTTCAATGGTGTATCGGTTTCGACCTCCTGCCCACTGCAAGAGTCTTGGCCCGTCTACACCTTCCCTCTTCTGCCCTTGTATCTCTCCAATACCAGCAACCGACTCATAAACCCATATAAGGAGTGCGTGAACACATTTGTGTATCGTGTAAGTGTCTTGAACATACAAACCTTCTCTAATGGAAAGTAGTAGTGCAGAAAAACCTTGTCTACCCCAAGGATATATCTCAAACTGCTCTTCGTCAAATACTCGGACATCAGCAAAATAAGGAATTCTTGACCCTGCATGTAGTCCATAAATTCCAACGTGTAGGAGTATCAACTTTAGTATCAACTTCTTCTTTTATGTGCTCTCCTTAACTCTACCACTTGTCAAAGTTCTCAATAACTCATTATACGAATGAGTTTGATTTTCACTGATACCAAAATCATTCCACAACTCTGTTTTAAGAGCTAGGACAAGCGGATTATCCCCTTGATTCACTAGATCACTGTTTAACCCAGTAATTTCTTCAAATTCATTCAGTAAAAACTTCAGTGGAAGGTCATCAATAACAGACCAGAACTCATGCTTGTTCTTCACTTGTAATTGATTTGTCAAGAAATAATGGACCGTCTTTGCACACCATGTGTACTTGTCCATGTCAGTAAGCCTTAGAAATACTCCTAGACAAGATTCCTTCATATTTTCCCATACATCATCTCCTACCGACGTCTTAGCAGCTTCTATTCTGTTAAGGAAACAACAGCGTCTCATACTCTTTCTTTGGATTGGAGATAACCCTTCTTTATAGCGTCTAGGTGGATAAAAAGTCATACCTAATTACAAAACACAAACGAAAACAATAGTTAACAATAGATGAAACAAGTCTACAAATACTATGAAACAAGTCTACAAAACATATGAACAACAACACATCGCAAAACAAATCTATGAAACAAATCTACAAATCTGCAAAACAAGTCTACAAAACACTTTGTATCTAAGAAAGTAAAAGCCCTAATTATATGCAAAAGAGAATCATAAGAGAACCAGACTACAAAAGAAAATCAGAAGAAACAAATCTACAAAACCTATCAAACAAATCTACAAATCAGAAGAATAAATCTACAAAGATGAAACAAATCTACAAATTATCTACAACATATCTACGCACGACATGTATAACGAAATGAAACCCTAAACAACAAAACGGTAAAGGTGATTGAAAAAAACTAACAAACAATGAAACCCTAAATTACGAGATATAACCTTCTTCCATGACGCAACAAACACACGGCGAGAAACGAAAACAAGGCGACAAACGAAAACACGGCGAGAAACGAAAACACTGAAGAACGAAGAAGAAGACAATGGCGAGGACGAAGACGGCGAGGACGAAGAAACCGCTAATCGCAAAATAGCACAGGAGAGAGAGAGGAGAGAGGGAATTTTTTTTTTTTAAATCAAAATTATAAAAGTTATAAATCAGGAATTCTAAAAGTCATAAATCATAATTATTTAATTTTTTTTTATTATTCATAATGGCATTTTCGTAAATGGCATAACCGTAAATAATTTTTTTTTTCATAACCTTGTAAGTCAAAATCATGATTTTTATAATAACTAGAGTAACCCTCAAAAAATTGGTTACTCTAGTCATTTTATATACATAGATATCAAAAAATTTTGGTTCATTGTTATTGAAGGATTCTACAATTTGGTATCAAAATTTTACACAATTATGTTTTTTTACACAATTAATTTAAAGTATATATCAAATAATTCAACAATATTTATACATAATTAGTTACGACCATCTATGACTAGACTAGACATGACCATTGATATTATTATTTGTTTTTCTTTTAACAAACAAATAAAATTGACAGATTAATTAGATAATATATGTAGTGGTTGAATATGACCATTATGTGTTTGAATTATAGTTTAGATGATACACACGATATTGCTTTGATTGGTAGAGGCTGGTATCAACCATTTGCATTGTAAAATTCCATGCAAACGATGGCTTTATATATTACATTTTTATCGATTAGTATTTATATTTTATTGCATCTTTGGGAGGGAGAAGTTTATTGGTTTTCTTAATCTCACACGTACGTAGGCAACTTTCAAATAAATTAATATTAAATTAAATATAAATTTTCGGTGTACGTTAGTATGTATCTCACTATGCATGAATGATGTATAAAGTAACCCACCAAAACACTATTTATTGAATATAGTAGTAAAACCATCATTATGGATGGTATCTAAAGGAATTCTAAAGGTAGGCCCCACAGAAATATATAAGATTCGGCTCTTTTGCCTCTTCGGTAAGAGGTGTCACTTATTTTATTCGCGGGCCCCACTGATACGAGGCGGTCCGCGATTGGTCCTTTTAATTTTTTTATTTTTTTTTAAAACCAGAAAAGTAAAAAAAAATAAACAAAAAAAAATCTTAAAATCCATCTCTAACCGATAATGATGGCCTAAGACAATCTCCATCGAAAGGTTTAGAAGGTGTCTTAAGAATGTTTTTCAAATAAAAAAAAAACATAAATACACTAATATTCTTAGAACCAGGTCTTGGGGAAGAAAATTTGGAAATAGCTTAAAACTCATACGTGTCAATATTTGAGAGGCTTGATATTCTTTATTGATATTTGGTGGTGATGGGCTTAGTGATGGATCATGTGGTGGTGGCTTTGGTTGATGAATCGACGGCGGTGCGGCGGAGACGACAACAAAGGAGGAGGGGGAAGAGGAAGACGACAGTGAGGATTTCTAAGAGAAGGAATCGAAGAATTGAGAGGAATATCCCAGAGAACGCGAAAAGGGTCAGGAGATTAAACGGTCTTTGAACTCAGAAGGTGTCATAGGAATCGGAATCGAGACCTCACTGTCTTCAGGCAGATGAAAGAGAATCGGAGATGATATTTTGAATTTGGAGCTAATCATGTATTGGAGTAATGAGTTTGTGTTGTTATCGCCGTCGTTAGCCATTGTAAAAGATGTGAACTTTAAGAAGCAAAAATGAGAATTTCTTCGGTTTCTCTTGTGGCTTACCAATGGAAGGTTAAAAACATAGAGTGCCTTTGAAAATATTTTCAAATTAAATAAATAGTAAAATATTTGTAAAATAGTTTAAGAAGACCTTAAAGTATCTTACTGATGGAGATGCTCTAATATGTGTGTCACCATGAAAGTAAAAAGACATTTCGCTAAATCATGTTTGATTAGTTTTTTTGAAAATAAATATTCATAAAAAAGGAAAACAAAATTAACAAGGCCCTTACTTAAGTAAATTTCACGTGTGAAACTACATCAATTATAATTCTACTAACAATCAAACAGAACAATATCAAACATTGTTAAGAACTTCACGCTATTTTCCATTTATAGTTTGCAACAAATAAACAAAACAAAACAATATCAAACATTGTGGTTTCTTTAGTTTCTTTGACATCATTCATCTCTTCATTGTACAATATCTCAGTTTGTTCAGATTCTTGTATACATTGCCTATAAAAAACACAACCAAAATCAAAAGCATAAGTAAAATCACAAATAAGATACTCCCGTTGTAATGGTTGCAATCAAATGTAAGAACCTCTTGTTATGCACAATGTTTTTACTGGCTTTGTTGCATCAGGAATAAACTTGTTATCGTCAACCACGTTGACTTGGTTTTCTCCTCGAGAAATAACATCTTTTTCATTCTTCGTAATTCTCATGGCCTTGAGTAACATATTCTTGCAACCAAGTTCATGTTGAAGTTACTTGAGCTGTAAAAATATAATGTTTGTTAAGTGATAAAACATAATTAACTTGTAATAATAATGAAATATAAGAAAGAAACCCTTACTCTACCTTTGTTAGTATTAAGTTCCTACCACAAAAAAACCGAAAAACTAAGAATCAAACATTGTGGTTTCTTTTGAGAAACATTGTGGTTTCCACTACTTAAGAATTAAACATTGTGGTTTCCTACCTTTAATAGTAAACTTTCAAAATAATCTCAAAATATGAAATACTAGATAAAAAAAAATTAAATGAGATGTAACACTAACATATGAGTTTTTGCATGTGCAGGCTGCAAATTCTTATCCTGGACATTCCTTAAGTTAATCCTCAGTTTTTGAATTTCGACACCGCTCTAATTAATCATTTTACTACAACCACCAAACAAAAACATGACCAACCACTCAATACAACACGTTACAAGACAACATATTCTAACAAAACAAGAAAGATATATATATATATATATATATATATATATATATATGTTTTGTGGGCTAAAGTTGTAATACCCCGACCCGGGATTACCAGAAACGACGTCGTACAACTAATATCATCGCCAAAATCTTATAAAAATACCACCAACATAGTTTTGAATCATCACATCCATCACTAAACATGTAAAAGAAAAAAGGAAGCGATAGGGGTGAGTGACAGGGGAGTCACCTAGTGAGTGGGGATGCTAGAACACGCACGCCAATGGTCAAGTAATATCACACCACTAACAATATAACATATACTAAATATAAATAAACCCATAACCTAAAGCGCTCAATCAATACACACAACAACCTACGTGAAATAAGTGTCCACACACCGCCCGAAGACGCTTTATCGATTCCTACACAAGGCGTCGGCAAAGAATCGACTAATTTGTCTATCCCCACAACACATCGGTATCGGTCCCTGACTGATACACCGCAAACAGGCAGCCCGTCCAGCGGCTCGACTCGGTACCCACACAACCATACTTATACACATACACCATACAATTAAACATCCCCATATATATACATATATGTTTACATACAGGCAAGTATCAACAATTCAAAATGAAGCAATTAATGGGTTGAATCATCTAGACCCCTAAGTCCAATTCACATCACATTTAGTTGATAAATCACATGTTAAAAGAGTTCATTACAATCGCATAATTTGTACGGAGTAGCCTCACCTTTAATTTTTGGGACAAATTCGATGTGCCTTCTTTCTCCTATTGATTCGGCATGTTTAGGTCGCCAAATGACCTATCCTCTTACACACACACTTAGTATTATGTCTTGACTTCGTTACTAGGAAGTATCAAATATAACAGACATCACGAAACCATTTAAATATCATAAAACTTCAAAACTCACAAATCTGGAAAATGGACAGAATCTAAAGGGTTCAAAGGTGGAACCATAACTTTAGATCGGACCGTCCACTTCAGGAGATATTGTCACAAAAGATAGATGCAAGCGCCAATGACTATGCATTGTGATAACCAAGCGGCCATCCACATAGCATCCAACTCGGTCTTTCATGAGAGGACTAAACACATAAAAGTGGATTGTCACAAGGTTAGAGAGCAAATGATCAAAGGAACAATCCTACCATTCTTCACAAAAATCCAAGACCAACTCGCGGAGGCTATGCAAGCATTGAAGGTTTGTGAGTCCATCCTTCCTAGACTCGGACTCACACGGGCTACCAAAGCCTAAGTCCCCAACCGCATAAACTTGTACTCTTTTCCCTTAGGTGAGTTTTATCCCAAGTGGTTTTCTCACAAAGGTTTTAACGAGGCAAGGCTATGCGGGTCCCAAGCTTAACCATTGCATGAGGCTAAGCTTACGGGGGAGTATTGAAGAGACCAAGGCTTTTTCCGGAAATATCTTTTTCATCAAGACAAAGACCTAGCGTGTGGCTCAAGTGGAAGTCACAAGCTATCTTCACCTTGTTACCGTTGGAAAGAACACAAAGAGAATTAAGATACAAAGAGGAAGGATCTAGAAGAATAGAGTCGTTGCTAAACGAGCCATTGGCAAGTGAGTTCCACGCCGTCCGTACAGTCACGTGTGCGCATAAGGAGAGTGATACTCACGCCGTCCGTACGTCACGGGTCTTGCTAAGGCGCGAATAGCCAAGTCATTTAATGCTTGGCGACAAAGAGCATTGGATGATATTGGCATCTCCATTTGATTCCTTTCTAAGCCTTGTATATATGTTTAATCTCTTTGTAAACAACATTTATCATACTTATGAAATAAAAGGCGATTAAACTCTCTCTCTCTCTTTATTCTCCCTCTCTTGTTCTTGGTGTTCTTCATAGAACTCAAGAACACAATCTCTTATAACTCTTATACTCTCTCCTAATCTCACCAAAATCTAACAGTTAGATGTTTCATAAGTTTGTTATACTTGTACAAAGCTCACTGAGACACTTATAAGCACTCACATTGCATGAAATTTGGTTTAGAGTCCTAGAAACGCGTTCTTAGATGTTTCATTAGTTCGTGAGAGTTTTAGAAAGCTCATTAAGGAACTTATAAGCACTCGTGTTGCATGAAACTTGGTTAAGAGTCATAGAAACCACGTTGGTAGATGTTTCATAATTTCATCAAACTTTAACAAAGAACTCATGGTGCATGAAACTTGGTTTAGAGTCTTAGATACGCGTTCTTATATGTTTCATAAGTTCGTCAAATTTGTACAAATCTCATTGAGACACTTATAAGCACTCATGTTGCATGAAATTTTGTTTAGAGTCCTAGAAACGCATTGTTATATATTTCATAAGTTCGTCAATCTTGTACAAAGTTCATTGAGACACTTATAAGCACTCATGTTGCATGAAACTTGGTTTAGAGTCCTAGAAACGCGTTGTTAGATGTTTCATATGTTCGTGAAACTTGTAAAAAGCTCATTGAGGAATTTATTAGCACTCATGTTGGATGAAACTTGGTTTAGAGTCCTAGAAACAAGTTGTTATATATTTGATAAGTTCGTGAAACTTGTCAAAATTTCATTGATACAATTATAATCACTCATGTTGAATGAAACTTGGTTTAAAGTGGTAGAAACGCGATGTTAGATGTTTCATAAAGTCGTCAAACTTGTACTAAGCTCATTGAGACACTTATAAGCACTCATGTTGCATGAAACTTGGATTAGAGTCCTAGAAACGCGTTGATAGATGTTTCATTAGTTCACGAAACTTGTACAAAGCTCATTTAGGAACATATAAGCACTCGTGTTGCCTGAAACTTGGTTAAGAGTCCTAGAAACCACGTTGGTAAATGTTTCATAATTTCATGAAACTTGGTTTAGAGTTCTAGAAACCACGTTGTTAGATGTTTCATAAGTTTGTCAAACTTTAACACAGCTAATTCAAATACTTATAATCATTCATGTTGCACGAAACTTGGTTCAGAGACCTAGAAACGCATTGTTAGATGTTTCATAAGTTCTTCAAACTTGTACAAAGCTCATTGATACACTTATAAGTACTCATGTTGCATGAAACTTGGTTTAAAATCCTAGAAACGTATTGTTAGATGTTTCATAAGTTCGTGAAATTTATATAAACCTCATTGAGGAACTTATAAGCACTCATATTGCATGAAACATGGTTTAGAGTCCTAGAAACGCGTTGTTAAATGTTTCATAGGTTCTTCAAACTTTTACAAAGCTCATTGAGACACTTATAAGCAATCATTATAAGCAATCATGTTGCATGAAACTTGGTTTAGAGTCCTAGTAACACGTTGTTAGATGTTTCATAAGTTCGGGAAACTTGTACAAAGCTCATTGAGACACTTATAAGCACTCATGTTGCATGGAACCTTGTTTAGAGTCCTAGAAACGCATTATTATATGTTTCATAAGTTCGTCAAATTGTACAAAGCTTATTGACACACTAATAAGTACTAAAGTTGCATGAAACTTGGTTTAGAGTCCTAGAAACGCGTTTTTAGATGTTTCATAATTTCGTTAAACTTGTACAAAGATCATTGACACACTTCTAAGCATTCATGTTGCATGAAATTTGGTTTAGAGTCCTAGAAACGCGTTGTTAGATGTTTCATTAGTTCGTGAAAGTTGTAGAAAACTCATTGAGGAAATTTTAAGCACTCTTGTTGCATGGAAATTGGTTAAGAGTCTTAGAAACCACGTTGTTAGATGTCTCATAATAATGTCAAACTTTAACAAAGCCGATTAAGGAACTTATAAGCACTCATGGTGCATGAAACTTGGTTTAGAGTCTTAGATACACGTTGTTATATGTTTCATAAGTTCGTCAAACATGTACAAAGCTCATTGAGACATTTATAAGCACTCATGTTGCATGAAATTTGGTAGAGTCCTAGAAACGCGTTGTTATATGTTTCATTAGTTCGTCAAACTTGTACAAAGCTCATTGAGACACTTATAAGCACTCATGTTGCATGAAACTTGGTTTAGAGTCCTAGAAATTTGTTCTTAGATATTTCATAAGTTCGTCAAACTTGTACATAGCTCATTGAGACACTTATAAGCAGTCATGTTGCATGAAAATTTGTTTAGAGTCCTAGAAACGCGTTGTTAAATGTTTCATAAGTCCGTCAAACTTGTACAAAGCTCATTGAGACCCTTATAAGCACTCATGTTGCATGAAATTTGGTTTAGAGTCCTAGAAACGATTTGTAAGATGTTTCATTAGTTCGTGAAAGTTGTAGAAAGCTCATTGAGGAACTTATAAGCACTCGTGTTTCATGAAACTTGGTAAAAGGGTCATAGAAACCACGTTGTTAATTGTTTCATAAGTTCGTCAAACTTGTAAAAAGATCATAAAGACACTTATAAGCACTCATGTTGCATGAAACCTGGTTTAGAGTCCTAGAAACACGTTGTTAGATGTTTCATTAGTTCGTTAAATTTGTACAAAGCTCATTGAGACACATATAAGGACTCATGTTGCATGAAATTTGGTTTAGAGTCCTAGAAACGAGTTGTTAGATGTTTCATTAGTTCCTAAAAGTTGTAGAAAGCTCATTGAAGAACTTATAAGCACTCGTGTGGCATGAAACTTGGTTAAGAGTCCTAGAAACCACGTTGTAGATGTTTCATAATTTCGTCAAACTTTAACAAATCTCATTGAGGAACTTATAAGCACTCATGGTGCATGAAACGTTGTTTAGAGTCTTATATACGCGTTGTTATATGATTCATAAGTTCGTCAAACTTGTACAAAGTTCATTGAGACACTTATAAGCACTCATGTTGCATGAAATTCGGTTTAGAGTCATAGAAACGTGTTGTTATATGTCTCATAAGTTCGTCAAACTTTAACAAAGTTCATTGAGACACTTATAAGCACTCATGATGCATGAAACTTGGTTTAGATTTCTAGAATTGCGTTGTCAGATATTTCATTAGTTCGTGAAACTTGTACACAACTCATTGAGGAATTTATAAGCACTCATGTTGCATGAAACTTGGTTTAGAGTTCTAGAAACCACATTGTTAGATGTTTCAAAAGTGTGTTAATCTTTAACAAAGCTCATTGAGATATTTATAATCACTCATCTTGAATTAAACTTCGTTTAGAGTCCTAGAAACGCATTGTTAGATGTTTTCTAAGTTCGTCAAACTTGTACAAAGCTCATTGAGACACTTATAAGCACTCATGTTGCATAAAACTTTGTTTAGAGTCCTAGAAACGTGTTGTTAGATGTTTCATAAATTTGTGAAATTTGTACAAAGCTCATTGAAGAACTTATAAGCACTCATGTTGCATGAAACTTGGTTTAGAGTCCTAGAAACACGTTGTTAGATGTTTCATAGGTTCTTCAAACTTTTACAAAGCTCATTGAGACACTTATTAGCACTCATGTTTCATGAAACTTGGTTTAGAGTCCTAGTAACGTGTTGTTAGATGTTTCATAAGTTCGTGAAACTTGTACAAAGCTCATTGAGATACTTATAAGCACTCATGTTGCATGAAACCTTGTTTAGAGTCCTAGAAACGCGTTGTTATATGTTTCATAAGTTTGTCAAACTTGTACAAAACTAATTGGGTGATTTATAAGCACTTATGTTGCATGAAACTTGGTTTAGAGTCCTAGAAATCGTTGTTAGATGTTTCATAAGTTCATCATACTTGTACAAAGATCATTGAGACACTTATAAGCACTCATATTGCACGAAACTTGGTTTAGAGTCCAAGAAACGCGTTGTTAGATGTTTCATAAGTTCGTCAAACTTGTACAAAGCTCATTGAGACACTTATAAGCACTCATATTGCAGGAAACTTGGTTTAGAGTCCTAGAATTGCGTTGTTAGATATTTCATTAGTTCGTGAAACTTATACAAATCTCATTGAGGAATTTATAAGCACTCATGTTGCATGAAACTTGGTTTAGAGTTCTAGAAATCGCGTTGGTAGATGTTTCATACGATTGTCAAACTTTTTCAAAGCTCATTGAGATACTTATAATCACTCATGTTGCATGAAACTTGGTTTAGAGTCCTAGAAACGCGTTGTTAGATGTTTCATAAGTTCGTGAAATTTATATAAAGCTCATTGAGGAACCTATAAGCAATCATGTTGCATGAAACTTGGTTTAGAGTCCTAGAAACGCGTTGTTAGATGTTTCATAGGTTCTTCAAACTTTTACAAAGCTCATTGAGACACTTATAAGCACTCATGTTGCATGAAACTTTGTTTAGATTCCTAGTAACACGTTGTTAGATGTTTCATAAGTTCGTGAACCTTGTACAAAGCTCATTGAGACACTTATAAGCACTCATGTTTCATGAAACCTTGTTTAGAATCCTAGAAAAGCATTATTATATGTTTCATTAGTTCGTGAAACTTGTAGAAAGCTCATTGAGGAACTTATAAGCACTCGTGTTGCATGAAACTTGGTTAAGAGTCTTAGAAACCACGTTGTTAGATGTTTCATAATTTCGTCAAACTTTAACAAAGCTCATTGAGGAACTTATAAGCAGTCATGTTGCATAAATTTGGTAGAGTCCTAGAAACGCGTTGTTATATGTTCTATAAGTTCGTCAAACTTGTACAAAGTTCATTGAGACATTTATAAGCACTCATGTTGCATGAAACTTGGTTTAGAGTCCTAGAAACGCGTTATTAGATGTTTCATAAGTTCGTCAAACCGTATTTTCAAAATCCACTGTGTTACAAACCTTTTGAATTAGTTCACTCGGATGTGTGTTCCTCTCCTTGTAAATCTAGGGATAATCATGATTACTTTGTCACATTCATAGATGAAAGCTTTAAGTACACTTGGGTTACTCTTTTACAAACTAAAGATAGGGTATTAGAGGCTTTTAAAATTTTTGTAAAACTATGTGACTAACCCTTACAACGCTAAGATTAAAACTTTTAGGTCGGATAATGGGGGAGAGTGCACAAGAATTTAAAGAACACATAGCCAACCATGTGATCCTTCACCAAACGACATGCCCGTATACACCTCAATAAAATGGTGTAGCCGAAAGGAAGAACATGTATTTCATGGAGGTCACACGGTCAATGATGTTCCACATGAACATCCCAAAACGGTTTTGGTCGGATGGTGTTTTAACCGCGTGTTATCTCATCAACCAAACCCCTACTCAAATTTTAAACAATCAATCTCATTTTGAAGTTTTGAATAAGAGTAAACCTTTTATTAATCATCTACGAGTTTTTGGTTGTGTTTGTTTTGTGTTTTTGCCTAGTGAACAAAGAAACAAGCTTGAACCAAAGAGCATCAAGGCCATGTTCATAGGCTACTCAAACACGCAAAAAGGATACAATTGCTATGTACCCGAGACAAAAAAGGGTCAGAGTATCAAGAGATGTAAAGTCCCTTGAAGGAAAAAGTTTCTATGAAGACAAGAATTGGGATAGTGTGAAGGACTTACCCGAGAAGGTTACGGATAGAGCTACAAGCCTAAGAAATCTAATGAAAAATCTTGGTATGAGTTTTGAAGAAGAATCAAGACAAGATGTACCAACTCAACAAACCACTCACCTTGATCATGAGGGGTAGAACAACAATGAGCAAGTCAATTTCGAATCTCAAGAATCTAATGAGTCCGGGAGAGAATCAAATGTTGAACAAACGTCACTCGAGCAACAAGAAGATCAAAGACACGCACAAGAAGATCATGATCAAGAAGTGGGTCGAGAAGAAAATGAACCACCATCTCTAAGGAGAAGCACAAGAATAAAGAAGCACCCATCCAATTGGGTAAACACAAGAGTATACTAAAATAGCAAGGAGGTGTCCCATCCTACTCAAGCCATGTGCTCTCTTGCAAGCTTTCCCGAGGAACACGAAGCGTTCATCACCTCCATGGATCAACATGTTATACCAAGAACATATGAAGAGGCAATGAAGGAAGATGTGTGGGTCAATGCGGTTAAAGTCGAGAACAAGGCAATGGAAGACAATGAAACCTTCTATAAAACCGACCTTCCTAAAGGCAAGAGAACCGTGAGTTCAAGATACATCTTCACTATTAAGTATCATAGCAATGGTGAGATAGAAAGACACAAAGCACGATTAGTAGCAAGAGGGTTTTCACAAAAGTATGGGGAAGATTACTTGGATAATTTTTCACCGGTTGCAAAGCTCCATACCGTGAGAGTCATCCTTTCATTGGCCACCAATCTCTCGTGGGACTTGTTCCAAATGGACGTAGAATGTTACAAGGAGAGCTTGAAGAATAAGTATACATGACAACACCGCCGGGCTTAGAAGAAACCATCACTCCGGGAAAAGTTTTGAGACTAAGGAAAGCTATCTATGGCGTCAAACAATCACCGAGAACTTGGGACCACAAGCTTAGCTCAACCTTAATGGCAAAAGGATTCAAAAGATCTCATGTCGAACACACCTTATTCACTCGGACAAGCCAAGAAGGTATAGTGGTTGTTCTTGTCTATGTAGATGATATAATCATCTTCGGGAACAACAAGGAAGGTATTCAAGACACTAAACACTATTTGAAATCTAAATTTGATATTAAAGATCTAGGGAAACTCAAGTACTTCCTTGGGATTGTAGTTTGTAGATCCGGAGAGGGTCTCTTTCTTTCCCAAAGGAAGTACACACATGATCTTTTGAGTGTTGTCAATATGATAGGTATTAAGAAAGCCAAGACTCCTCTAGAAGATGGATACAAGATCATCCAAGAAGGAAGCGAGGAGGACAAGCCTTACACGGAGCCGAAAATTTATTGGAAGATGGTGGGCTAGCTCATCTATTTGACAATCACAAGGCCGGACATATGCTTTGGCGTTAACCAAGTATCCCAACAAATGCAAAAGCCGAAGATACATCATTGGAAAATGCTAGAGAGTATATTAAGTTACATCAAGGAGACGTCTAACTTGGGTATTTGGATGGGTTTCAACAAGAACACGGAGGTTGTTGGGTATTGTGATGCAGATTACGCCAGTAACTTGGAGGATAGACGATCCACAACCGGGTATTGTACCTTCATCCGTGGTAACCTTGTTACATGGAAGACTAAGAAGCAAAAGATAGTCTCTTGCTTAACCGCCGAGGCCGAGTATAGAGTTATGAGAAAGCTAACCCAAGAACTCATGTGGCTAAAGAACTTGCTAGGAGACTTGGGAGTCAAGATTGAAGCGCCAATGACTATGCATTGTGATAACCAAGCGGCCATCCACATAGCATCCAACTCGGTCTTTCATGAGAGGACTAAACACATAGAAGTGGATTGTCACACGGTTAGAGAGCAAATGATCAAAGGCACCATCCTACCATGCTTCACCAAAATCCAAGACCAACTCGCGGAGGCTATACAAAGCTTGAAGGTTTGTGAGTCCATCCTACCTAGACTCGGACTCACACAGGCTACAAAAGCTTAAGTCACACGGTGAGTTTTATCCCAAGTAGTTTTCTCACCAAGGTTTTAACGAGGCAAGGTTATGCGGGTTCCAAGCTTAGCCATTGCGTGAGGCTAAGCTTGCGGGGGAGTATTGAAGAGAGAAAGGCTTTTTCGGGACACATCTTGCTCATAAAAACAAAGACTTAGCATGTGGCTCAAGTGGAAGTCACAAGCTATCTTCATCTTATTACCGTTGGAAAGAAGACAAAGAGAATTAAGATACAATGAGGAAGGATCTAGAAGAATAGAGTCATTGCTAAAGGAGCCGTTGGCAAAGTGAGCTCCACGCCGTCCGTACAGTCACGTGTGCGCATAAGGAGAGTGATACTCACGCCGTCCGTACGTCACGAGTCTTTCTATGGCGCGGGTAGCCAAGTCATTTAATGCTTGGCGACAAAGAGCAATGGATGCTTTTAGCGTCTCGATTTGATTCCTTTCTAAGCCTTGTATATATTCTTAATCTCTTTGTAAACAACGCTTATCATACTTATGAAATAAAAGCCGATTAAACTCTCTCTCTCTATACTCCCTCTCTCTTGTTCTTGGTGTTCTTCATAGAACTCAAGAACACAATCTCTTATAACTCTTATAATCTGATACGCTCTCCCTCCTCGAGGATACGCTCTGACCGTGGCTGAGCAACGAGTAAGACGGTATGGTGTGATGATTCGGTGGAGTAGCGGTATTGCACACGGGACAAGGGGTTGGTGGTTGGTGGAAGCGTGTATACGTGAAGGACCCTAGGAACGGGATCACTCTAATGGTACGGTTTAGGGGATATGAACTCCGGAAAGGAGAACTGGTTGGAATGAAGGGTCGCACAAAGGTTGCGGAAGGCCTTTGATATTCCCGACTTCAAGGATGCTTGATATGACGCACAAGTCCACCACTTGAAGGGTTCTCTCGTCGTTGCTTGATATGACGCACAAGTCCAACGATTTGAGGAAGTGTTTGCTTGGATATGACTCACCAAGAAACAAGAGAAGTTCTTACAAAGAACAAAGAGTGAAACTCTCAAAAAGGTTGATAAAATATTCGATGCCCTTATTCCAACAAAAAGATTACATACTTATAGTGTTTCTAGTCAAAGACATAAATTGAGGTTGTGGAAAACAATGCATTGAAAAAGAGGTCTTTGACTAATTTTTAAATGTGGCGCGGAAATTATTGTTGACCAAGCAAAGATGACCATTCGGCTGCTTTTTGTCTCTTCGGCTACTTGGTCGATTCGGCTACTTGGTCGATGTTTGATGCGCCGCGGTTTAGGAGTATCACGCACCCGGTTTGGTAATTATGGTCGGATGAAAGTTCTTCACGGACTGACTCGGTCCAAACGTGGCCTAAGTCTCTTGAAAGCTTGAGAAGCTTGGCCTTAGAGAAATCAAGATGATCAAAATGCGAGATTGGATCAAAGGGTCCGGTCGGTTCATCAACTCGGCCATCGGCACATACGGTCCGGACCAAATGGTTTAGAAGGGAGAAACCTCGGTCGGACTCGGATCCGTTGGTCTTGGAAGATCGAGTTGATCGTCGAGAAAGACTTCCAGTTTGGTCGGCTTGGTTGTTTGGTCGAGAGTTTTGTTGAAGTTTTGATCCGGACGTCCGTGGGTCGATCCGGTACACGGCTCGGCAAGACTCTCGATCATATCGGCCCGTTTCATATCGGTCCGGTTCCCGATCTTCATATCGACCGGCTCCATATCGGTCCGGTTCCCGATCTTCATGTCCGCCTCGGTTCCATGCTTGGTTCCCGATCTTCAAGCCGGCTCGGCTCCATGTACTTGGGGCACATCATCCCCTCCTTCTTTAAAAGGATTTGCCCACAAATCCGGATCATCTACATGAAACGGAGAAAGATCGGCAACATTAAAGCTTGAAGAAATGTCATACTTACCTTGTAAATCAAGTTGATAAGCGTTGTCGTTGATCTTCCTAAGGATCCGAAATGGACCATCGACCCTAGGCATGAGTTTTGACTTTCTTTCTTCTGGAAACCGTTCTTTCCGCAGGTGGACCCAAACAAGATCACCTTCCTTGAAAACCACCTCCTTTCTTTTCTTGTCGGCATATTTCTTGTAGCTTTCGGTTCGGGTTTTAATGTTGGCATGGACTCGTTCATGCGGCTTCTTGATAGTATCGGCCTTCCTTTTACCATCTGTGCTAACTCTTTCACTTAAAGGCAAAGGTAAAAGATCAAGTGGAGATAAAGGATTAAACCCGTAAACAACCTCAAAAGGAGAGAATTTGGTAGCCGAATGCATAGCATGATTATAAGCAAATTCTACATGAGGTAAACATTCTTCCCAAAGCCTAAGATTATTTTTAACCAATGATCTAAGTAGTGCGGATAAGGTTCGATTCACAACCTCGGTTTGACCATCGGTTTGAGGATGACAAGTTGTTGAAAACATCAATCTCGTTCCTAACTTAGACCATAAGGTTTTCCAAAAATAGCTAAGGAACTTAGCATCACGATCGGAAACAATGGTCCTAGGCATTCCATGCAACCTAACTATTTCTCTAAAGAATAAATCGGCAACTTGAACGAGCATCATCGGTTTTATGGCATGGAATGAAATGAGCCATTTTCGAAAATCTATCTACAACCACAAAGATAGAGTCTCGGCCAGCTTTTGATCTAGGCAAACCAAGTACAAAATCCATAGAAATGTCTACCCATGGATGAGAAGGAATAGGTAGGGCCGAGTACAAACCGTGATTTGATGCTTTAGTCTTTGATTTCTTACAAACCACACAACGGTCACAAATCCTTTCCACATCCTTTTTCAAGCTTGGCCAATAGAAATGATCGTAAACGGCCTTGTAGGTTTTCTTTATTCCAAAGTGTCCCATGAGTCCTCCGCCATGAGCTTCCCTAAGAAACAACTCCCTCAAAGAACATTGGGGCACACACAAACGGTTATCAAAGAATAAAAATCCAGCATTTTGAAAATATTTTCCATAAGCCGTTTTGGAACATTTTTGAACAATCTCCTTGAAATCAGGATCGGTTGCATACAAGTCTTTGATAAATTCAAAACCAAGCAATTTAGTTTCAAGGGCTGAAAGAAGAGTATACCTCCGAGACAAGGCATCAGCCACAACATTTTCCTTACCTTGCTTGTACTTTATGACATACGGAAATGTCTCAATGAACTCTACCCAACGGGCATGCCTTTTGTTCAACTTTTGCTGACCTTTGAGATGTTTTAGAGATTGGTGGTCGGTGTGGATGATGAACTCCTTCGGCCAAAGATAATGTTGCCACGTTTGAAGAGCTCTCACCAAAGCATACAACTCTTGGTCATAAGTGGGATAGTTAAGCGTGGCTCCTCCAAGCTTTTCACTGAAGTAGGCAATGGGCTTCTTTTCCCGCATCAAAACGAGCACCAATACCCACGCCCGAGGCATCACATTCAATCTCAAAAGCCTTAGAAAAATCAGGAAGTACAAGTAAAGGGGCTTGGGTCAACTTCCCTTTGAGGATCTGGAATGCCTCTTCTTGATCTTGTTCCCATTTGAATCCGACATTCTTCTTGATTACTTCAGTCAATGGGGCGGCAATGGTACTGAAGTTTGGAACAAACCGCCTATAGAATCCATCAAGTCCATGGAAACTTCTTACTTCACTCACGGTTGTTGGACTTGGCCAGTCACGGATGGCCTTGACCTTTTCCTCGTCCACCCTAAGTCCGTCGATACCTACAACAAAACCTAAGAACACCACGTGATCTGTTCCAAAGGAGCATTTACCAAGATTTGCAAAGAGTCTCTCTTTTCTAAGAATTTCAAGAACAGAATTCAAGTGCTTCCTATGATCGTCAAGGTTTTTGCTATAGATAAGAATGTCATCAAAATAAACTACAACAAAATGACCTATAAAAGATCTCAAGACGTGATTCATCAACCGCATGAAAGTACTAGGTGCATTAGTAAGCCCAAATGGCATAACAAGCCATTCATACAATCCTAGTTTGGTTTTAAATGCCGTTTTCCATTCATCACCCTCTTTCATCCTTATTTGATGGTAACCACTTTTCAAATCTATTTTAGAGAAAATACATGAACCATGCAACTCATCTAACATGTCGTCTAGTCTAGGAATGGGATGCCTATACTTTACCGTGATGTTGTTGATGGCGCGGCAGTCCACACACATGCGCCAAGTCCCATCCTTTTTGGGTACAAGTAGTACGGGTACGGCACAAGGACTGAGGCTTTCACGGATATAGCCTTTCTCAAGAAGGTCTCCGATCTGTTTTTGAAGCTCCTTGGTCTCCACCGGATTAGTTCGATAGGCTGGCCGGTTCGGCAAAGAGGCGCCTGGAACAAAATCTATCTGATGCTCAATGCCTCGTATTGGTGGCAATCCCTTAGGATTCTCATACTGGAAAGACATCGGAAAAATTCTGCAAAATATCTAAAAATTCACTCGGAACCTCCGGTGCAAGGTCAGAAGATGAAGCCATCAAAGATTCCTTATAAACGAGTAAAAGAAATGGCTTTTGAGAGTAAAGAGATTTCCCGACCTGGTTTTCTTTGATGAAGAAATTGGAGTTTCTTTTAGACGATTCCGGTTCGGCTAACTTGGTCTCTTTGTCCCGGTTCTTTTTGAGTTGGACCTGGTCTTGGTGAACTTCCGAAGGTGTTAACGGTACCAGTGTGATCTTTTTCCCTTTATGGTCAAAGGAGTGCCGGTTGGTGAAACCATCATGAACAGCCTTTTTATCAAATTGCCACGGGCGTCCCAAAAGGATATGGCAGGCGTCCATGGGCAGAACATTGCAGACGACCTCATCCTCATATCGTCCAATGGTAAGAGGGATTGTGACTTGTTCCTTGACGTATTGTTCTCCGGTCTCATTGAGCCATTCCAACCTGAAAGGATGAGAAAGTGGTCGAGTAACGAGCCCAAGTTTCTTTACAAGGATGTCACTAGCCACGTTAGTGCAACTTCCTCCATCAATGATCAAAGAACACACTTTTTCAGAAATTAAACAACGAGAGTGAAAGAGATTCTCCCTTTGTTCTTTGTCGTTGGTTTTGGGTTGTACGCTTAATGCTCTTCGAGTGACAAGAAGTGGTCCGTGATGGGGATAATCAAAAGCGTCTTCTTCCTCATCAAAGATAGGACCCAAGTCTTCCTTACTTTCTTCTTCCTCCTCGGATTCGATGTCACCATTCTCCATGAGAATCATCACACGTTGGTTTGGGCAATCCTTGGCATAGTGTCCTAAGCCCTGACATTTGAAACACCTAATGTCTCTTGCTCGGCCGGGAGTCTCTATCGCCTTTCCTTTGTCAAAACGAGCAGGAGCATCAGTTTTAAAAGCGTTATTTGTTGTGGTAGACGACTTACCCTTGTCTTGATAGCTTGGTTTAGGAGTAAAGGCCGGTTTGGGAGTAAAGGCCGGTTTGGGAGTAAAGGCCGGTTTTGAGTAGCCTTTTCTTTTGACTTGTTGTTCGATCAAGATGGCTTTGTGTAGCATCTGCTCAATAGTAACATACTCTTGAAGCTCCATTCGATCTTGGATGTCACGGTTGAGTCCTGAAAGAAAACGTGCCATAGTGGCTTCCAATGGCTCTTCTACATCCGCTTTGATCATCAAGACTTCCATCTCTTGGTAGTAGTCTTCCACGGACTTGGTGCCTTGAAGCAAACGCCTTAGCTTCTGGTGTAGTTCACGGTGGTAGTGAGTAGGAACAAATCGCTTCCTCATCAGCATGGAAAGCTCGGCCCATGTCTCAATTGGCCTTTCACCTGTTCTCCTCCTATGAGTCACAACTTGATCATACCAGTTAATAGCATAGCCCGTGAATTCAGTGGCAGCCAATCTAACCTTTTTAATTTCAGACAAGTTTTGGCAATCAAAAACCAATTCAATTTTTCTTTCCCACTCAAGGAAGGCATCCGGGTCGTTTTTACCATTAAAAGTTGGGATTTTCAATTTTAATCCTCCTAGGTGATTAGTGATGTTATCGTTCCTAGCAAATGGATTGAAATCACCTTGCTCTCGGTTTCGTTGACCTCTCCTAGGCCGGTTGGTCGATCGGTCTTCATCCTCTTGGACGTCTTCCTCGTTGATCTCATCGTTGGACCGGTAGCGCCTACTTGGTCGACCTCGTCTTGCTTCGGTCCGGGCATGAGTTTGTCGGCTGGTTTGAATCTCATCAAGTCGCTGGTGAATCTGTTCTAAACCTGCATTCATCATGTTAGCCATAGAATCATTTAAAGCACGCATTTGAAAGTTAGATAATCCATGGTTAGAGTTTTCCGGTCGGTTTCTTTCTTCGTCACTACTCATGGTTCCTGAAATTTAAAACAACAAACGTTAGATAAAACTTTCTCACTCTCTCAAGTGTTTGATCCTCGCCCACTCAAGTGTTTCCCTCGGATTTTTGGTGATCTCACAACGAGTTTCCACTCAAGGTTCTAAGAGGAACGAGTCTAAGAATCCCAATGGACAAGTCTAAGCAAACAAAAGAGAATTTTTTTTTTTGAAGATAGAAAGATAAGAGATTTTGTGTTTTGAAATCCGTTTTAACCACCTCAAAGGCTGGATTTCTCCTCAGCCAGCAGGCTTTCTCTTCCACCACCAATCCGTTAATATGACTTTGAAACTTTTCTTTTCTTTTGTGTTTTCTTTTCTTTTGTGTTTTCTTTTTTTTTTTTTTTTTTTTTTTTTTTTAATCGGATGGTAATGAGGGGCCCGGATTTAAGATAGGTAGAAAAAGAAGTGTTTAAAAGAAGATGAGAAGATGAGAAGATGATATGAATAAGAAGATACCAAAAGAGTGGCTCTGATACCACTTGAAGGACCCTAGGAACGGGATCACTCTAATGGTACGGTTTAGGGGATATGAACTCCGGAAAGGAGAAGCTGGTTGGAATGAAGGGTCGCACAAAGGTTGCGGAAGGCCTTTGATATTCCCGACTTCAAGGATGCTTGATATGACGCACAAGTCCACCACTTGAAGGGTTCTCTCGTCGTTGCTTGATATGACGCACAAGTCCAACGATTTGAGGAAGTGTTTGCTTGGATATGACTCACCAAGAAACAAGAGAAGTTCTTACAAAGAACAAAGAGTGAAACTCTCAAAAAGGTTGATAAAATATTCGATGCCCTTATTCCAACAAAAAGATTACATACTTATAGTGTTTCTAGTCAAAGACATAAATTGAGGTTGTGGAAAACAATGCATTGAAAAAGAGGTCTTTGACTAATTTTTAAATGTGGCGCGGAAATTATTGTTGACCAAGCAAAGATGACCATTCGGCTGCTTTTTGTCTCTTCGGCTACTTGGTCGATTCGGCTACTTGGTCGATGTTTGATGCGCCGCGGTTTAGGAGTATCACGCACCCGGTTTGGTAATTATGGTCGGATGAAAGTTCTTCACGGACTGACTCGGTCCAAACGTGGCCTAAGTCTCTTGAAAGCTTGAGAAGCTTGGCCTTAGAGAAATCAAGATGATCAAAATGCGAGATTGGATCAAAGGGTCCGGTCAGTTCATCAACTCGGCCATCAGCACATACGGTCCGGACCAAATGGTTTAGAAGGGAGAAACCTCGGTCGGACTCGGATCCGTTGGTCTTGGAAGATCGAGTTGATCGTCGAGAAAGACTTCCAGTTTGGTCGGCTTGGTTGTTTGGTCGAGAGTTTTGTTGAAGTTTTGATCCGGACGTCCGTGGGTCGATCCGGTACACGGCTCGGCAAGACTCTCGATCATATCGGCCCGTTTCATATCGGTCTGGTTCCCGATCTTCATATCGACCAGCTCCATATCGGTCTGGTTCCCGATCTTCATGTCTGCCTGGTTCCATGCTTGGTTCCTGATCTTCAAGCCGGCTCGGCTCCATGTACTGGGGCACATCAATACGGATGGTGATTACTTAGCAAGTGATGGGGAACGAGCTAAGTTCGTGAAGATCTCCTAGGTAGCGAACAGCTTAAGAGGAGATCGGACCTAGAACAACACTAGATCGAGAGCGAAACCTTTGTAAGAAGTTTGTGTATAAAAAGTTTGCTAAGTGTTACAATGGTGCGGCGCAACCTTTTATAGAGTCGGCACAAAACGCGTCCTCCTTTCTAGGGTTGCGCACAAGAGAAAAGGAAAGTGTCCGGCAAAAAGGAAATCCGCCAAAACAACACGGCGTTTAAAAATATGATAAAACAACGAGTAGTTTAAAGTGCCTCGTCTCTTACACTCTTCAAGCTATGATTGCTAAGTGGCCGACGTAGTGTTCTTCTTGGCCTCGTTAAAACCCGGTGGGAAAGAGTACCAAGCGAGACACTTAGCCGCTTAACTCTCATAGCTTGGTCTTCGTACTTAGACGTGGTGATGAATGTTGTAGAAGCTCTCGGCTGCTTCCCTTCTTGGTTCCTCCTTTAGCATCATCGTATGCGCATCCTTAGCTAATTCCTTAGCTCGTGACATTGTGATAATGCCTTCCCGTCCTTTGATGATTGGTGCACGTGCGCCTTGTTGATCGGCATCGATGTCGAGTGGTCGATGTTGGTCGATGCCGAGTGGTCGATGTTGGTCGGTATCGAGTGGTCGATGTCGGTCGATGCCGAGTGGTCGATGTTGATCGGCATCAGTATCCGATGCTGGTCCCACGCTCATATCATCCCCTCCTTCTTGAAAAGGATTTGTCCTCAAATCTGCATCATAAATAAAGGGAGACAAGTCAGAAACATTGAAGGAATCCGATATATTGTACTTACCTTGGAGGTCGATCTTGTAAGCGTTGTCGTTGATCCGCCGGGCCACCTTGAAAGGTCCGTCAACTCGGGGCATGAGTTTGGACTTCCTCTCGGCTGGGAACCGTTCTTTCCTCAGATGGATCCACACCAAGTCGCCTTCTTGAAACACCATTTTTCTCCGGCCCTTGTTGGCATGCTTGGCGTATTGCTTGGTTCTCTTCTCGATGTTCTCCTTGGCCTTCTCGTGCATTTTCCTAACCTGTTCAGCCTTTTTCTTACCATCAACACTAGACATTTCACTCAAAGGCAATGCGATTAGATCTAACGGGGACATGGGATTAAAACCGTATACTAGTTCAAAAGGGGAGTAAAGAGTAGAAGAGTGCTTAGCGTGGTTATAAGCGAACTCAACATGGGGTAGACACTCTTCCCATGACTTGAGGTTGCTCTTCACTAGTGTTCTCAAAAGTGTGGACAACGATCGGTTTACCACCTCAGTTTGACCGTCCGTTTGTGGATGACAAGTAGTAGAAAAGGACAACTTGGTTCCTAGCTTCGCCCACAGGGTTCGCCAAAAATGGCTCAGGAACTTGATGTCACGATCGGAAACAATGACTTGGGGCATCCCATGTAGCCTTACCACTTCCCTGAAAAATAAGTTAGCTACACTCACGGCGTCATCCGTCTTGTGGCAAGCGATGAAATGGGCCATTTTGCTGAACCTCGTCTACCACAACAAAGATAGAATCTCTACCATTTCCGGTTCGAGGTAAGCCAACAACAAAATCCATTGAAATATGCGTCCAAGGATGAGACGGAATAGGCAAAGGGGTGTACAAACCGTGCGGTTGTACCTTACTCTTAGCCATTTTACATGTAAGGCATCTAGCACAAATCCTTTCCACGTCTCTTCGCATTTGGGCCCAATAGAAGTTGGCTTGGAGGCTGGCTAAGGTCTTGGCTACCCCAAAGTGGCCGGCCAATCCTCCTCCATGGGCTTCTCTTACTAACAGTTCTCGGATCGATCCGCTAGGTATGCATAGCTTGTTATGGCAAAATAGGTATCCATCCTGTCTAAAGAAGTTCTCATACGCAAACTTAGCACATTTTAAGTATTTCTCACCAAACTCGAATCCGATTCATACAAGTCCTTTAGCGTTTCAAAGCCAATAAGTCTAGAATGTAACTCAGAGATTAGGGTGTACCTCCTGGACAATGCGTCGGCTACGACATTGTCCTTACCTTTCTTATATTTGATTACGTAGGGAAAAGTCTCAATGAACTCAATCCAGCGGCCGTGCCTCTTGTTGAGTTTCGTTGGCCTTTGAGGTGTTTGAGGGACTCATGGTCGGTGTGGATTACAAACTCCTTGGGCCGGAGGTAGTGTTGCCAAGTCCGTAGTGCCCTCACCAGTGCGTACAACTCCTTGTCATAGGTAGGGTAATTCAGCGTGGCTCCTCCCAGACTTCTCACTGAAATAGGCTATTGGTTTCTCGTCCCGCATGAGAACCGCTCCAATACCTACACCGAAGCATCGCATTCAACTTCAAACGTTTTGAGAAAATCGGGAAGCATGAGTAAAGGGGCGTTGATAAGCTTCTCTTTAAGGCTTTGGAAAGCCTGGTCTTGGGCGTCTCCCCACTTGAAGCCTACATCCTTCTTGATGATCTCGGTGAGTGGTGCCGCAAGTGTGCTTGAAGTCTTTGACAAACCGCCGATAGAAGCCGGCTAGTCCATGGAAGCTCTCGACTTCTCCTACGGTGGTTGGTCCGGGCCATTCTTTGATCGCCTTGATCTTCTCCTCATCCACCTTGACTCCTTCTGTACTCACAACAAAACCTAAGAACACAATCTGGTTAGTGCAAAAAGTACACTTGTCTAGGTTAGCAAAGAGATTCTCCCTTCTTAGCACGTCAAGGACAGCTTGTATGTGGTCAAGATGCTCGGCTAGGCTCTTGCTAAAGACCAGGATGTCATCAAAGTATACCACCACGAATACACCTATAAAAGATCTCAAGACATGATTCATTAGTCGCATAAAAGTACTAGGCGCATTGGTAAGGCCAAACGGCATCACAAGCCACTCATACAACCCTTGTTTGGTCTTGAAGGCTGTTTTCCACTCGTCACCCTCTTTCATCCTAATCTGATGGTAACCACTCTTAAGATCAATCTTAGAGAACACGTTAGAGCCACACAATTCATCTAACATATCATCTAATCTAGGGATAGGGTGGCGATACTTCACCGTGATGTTGTTGATGGCTCGGCAATCAACACACATGCGCCAAGATCCATCCTTCTTTGGCACCAGCAGCACCGGGACGGCACAGGGACTCATGCTCTCTCGGATGTGCCCTTTGCTCATCGGCTCTTCAACTTGTCTCTCGAAGTTCCTTGGTCTCCACCGGGTTGGTTCCGTAGGCGGGCCGATTGGGAAGGGCCGAGCCGGGGACTAGGTCAATCTGGTGCTCTATGCCGCGGATGGGAGGTAGGCCTGGTGGATTCTCCTTGGGAAAGACGTCACTGTAATCCTGCAAAAGCTTAGACATTCCACTAGGCAACTCCTGTGTGGGGTTAGTGCTAACAAGAGTTTCTTTATAAACAAGCATTAACATGGGATAATCAGAATTTAGGAGTCTAGACACTTCACGATGGTTGATGTGGAGGTTGCTCGTTTATGACCGGTTCTTTCTCCGTGTCCTCCTTGAGCTTGAGGTAGAGTTGATCTTGGTATACTTCGCTTGGTGTGAGAGGCGCTAATGTGATCTTCCGGCCTTTGAATTCAAACGAATGTTTGTTGGTGTACCCATCATGTAGCACGCGGCGGTCGGATTGCCAAGGCCTTCCAAGTAACACATGGCTGGATCCCATGGGTATGACGTCACATAGCACTTCATCATCATACTTTCCTATGGAGAAAGAGACCTTGACCTGATGTGTCACGGTTAACGCGCCACTCTCATTCAGCCATTGGAGCTTATACGGCCTGGGGTGGGGAAGGGTCTCTAGGCTAAGCTTCTTAACCATGAGCTCACTGGCGGCATTGGTACAACTACCACCGTCGATGATCAAGCTACATACTTTCCCCTTGATGAGGCATCGGGTGTGAAAGAGGTGATCCCTTTGCACCAATTCGGCCGGCTGGTTCTGAACACTCAAGGTCCTCCTAGCAACCAAGCATCTCGCCAATAGCAGCTGTCTCTTCTTCCTCCCCTTCTTCCTCTTGCTCGGATTCAGAGTCCTGGGGAACTATCTCTCCGTTGTCTAGCGTAAGGAATACTTTCTTGTTGGGGCAGTCTCGGGAGTAGTGACCCATCCCTTGGCATCTAAAGCACCTGACGTTACTTAGAGAGGTACCGCTTCGGCCTTAGGATCGGCTTTAGTTTCCTCCTTGACCGTGGAAGGGGGCTTGACATCCTTGGTGTAAGGTGGCCGGGTAGTGGAGAAGTCTCTTGGCTTGGATTGGCCGGAGGGGTAGCTAGGTTTGACATATCTCCGCTTGTGCTTGAGTCTCGACCGGCTCCGCCTTATGGACCAGCTCTTCAAGGTCTACATATGTTTGCAGTTCCACCTTATCCCGAATGTCCCGGCTAAGTCCACCAACAAACCTGGCCATGGTAACCTCTTCGTCCTCTTCTAGACCGGCTCGGATAAGGAGAGTCTCCATCTCTTGGAAGTAGTCTCTCACCGTGCTTGGAGCCTTGGGTCGGCTTTCGGAGTTTGTTGAGGACCTCTCGGTGATAGTGGTTGGGTACAAACCTTTTCCGCATGTGTGTCGTAAGTTGCGGCCAAGTGGTGATGGGTAGCTCATTGTGACGATTCCTGGTGGTGCTGAGCTGATCCCACCATAATAGAGCATAATCACCGAATTCCGAGATGGCAATCTTCACCTTGTTGGAGGCGTAGGTGTCATGACAAAGAAAGCTCGACTCCATCTTCCTCTCCCAATCCAAGTAAGCTTCCGGGTCATTCTTCCCTTGGAACGGAGGAAACTTGGCCTTGATGTTCTTCAATTGCTGCCTCTCGGGATCTCTATCGCGCATGTCTCGTCTATAGCTCCTCCTACTTCGGTCGGAGGCGTTGGAGTTGTAGTACTCGTCATCGGAGTCGATGTAGATTCGTTGGCCGGCTATGGTCTCCGTTCGGCGATCGCGACCGGTTGGTGCTCTTTGCCGTGGAGCCCTTAGCTCGGGTTCGGTAGGTCCATTACGCGTTGGGCGTCCCGGTTCCTTGGGCGGTCCATTGTCGTTGACGGGACGTAGGTTGCGGATGGCTTGGAATTTGGAGGTACCGGCTACACCTTTACCTCTTATGACCCTCATGGCCTCGGACGGAGTCGGCGTCGACCCACCTTCGGAGTCCGAGGTTACCCTTGGAGCCTCCCTAGCTTGTTTCTCACGTTCCAAGGCGAGCTGTTGAGAAATTTGTTGGGGAAGTAGTTGGGTCATGGCCTCGGCTACTTGGGTTGCTATAAGCTTCTTGAGGTCATCGAGCGCCTCCGGTGATAGGGCCATGGTACCTGTTACACAAACAAATAGTTCGCAGTAAGTAGTTCACGGAACAGTTAAACCAATAGAACTACACGCCACACACACAAGGGCAAACGCGTGATAAACAAGAAAAGGAAATCAAGGACGCGGTTTGAAAGAAAAAAGGAAATCGGACAAGTTATTGAAACGCAAGTTTTGAAGAAAAGGAAATCGGCAATTCAAAACAAAAGGAAATTTGAAAAGGGTTTTCGCCTTGTCTAGCTTGCTGCCGCTTAGACAAAACTTGTTCAAGCAAAACAGCGACTATCTTTCAAAACTACACACGAGATCTTAAGCAAGCGGGAGTAAAGGTGAGGCTCTAGATGCGATCCTATCAAGTTTCAACCAAATCGAACAAGTTTTCAAACAATATTCAAGCAGTTTCAACTCAAACAAATTCACACCGCAAATAACAACACAAATATCCGATGAATCTATCAATCCTAACAAACGCTACTAGATCTAGACAGAACAAGATTTAAGGTTAGAGAGTTTAGAGATAACTCAGCCTTTTGGTTCAGAGGAGGCTCTGATACCAGATGATACGCTCTCCCTCCTCGAGGATACGCTCTGACCGTGGCTGAGCAACGAGTAAGACGGTATGGTGTGATGATTCGGTGGAGTAGCGGTATTGCACACGGGACAAGGGGTTGGTGGTTGGTGGAAGCGTGTATACGGATGGTGATTACTTAGCAAGTGATGGGGAACGAGCTAAGTTCGTGAAGATCTCCTAGGTAGCGAACAACTTAAGAGGAGATCGGACCTAGAACAACACTAGATCGAGAGCGAAACCTTTGTAAGAAGTTTGTGTATAAAAAGTTTGCTAAGTGTTACAATGGTGCGGCGCAACCTTTTATAGAGTCGGCACAAAACGCGTCCTCCTTTCTAGGGTTGCGCACAAGAGAAAAGGAAAGTGTCCGGCAAAAAGGAAATCCGCCAAAACAACACGGCGTTTAAAAATATGATAAAACAACGAGTAGTTTAAAGTGCCTCGTCTCTTACACTCTTCAAGCTATGATTGCTAAGTGGCCGACGTAGTGTTCTTCTTGGCCTCGTTAAAACCCAGTGGGAAAGAGTACCAAGCGAGACACTTAGCCGCTTAACTCTCATAGCTTGGTCTTCGTACTTAGACGTGGTGATGAATGTTGTAGAAGCTCTCGGCTGCTTCCCTTCTTGGTTCCTCCTTTAGCATCATCGTATGCGCATCCTTAGCTAATTCCTTAGCTCGTGACATTGTGATAATGCCTTCCCGTCCTTTGATGATTGGTGCACGTGCGCCTTGTTGATCGGCATCGATGTCGAGTGGTCGATGTTGGTCGATGCCGAGTGGTCGATGTTGGTCGGTATCGAGTGGTCGATGTCGGTCGATGCCGAGTGGTCGATGTTGATCGGCATCAGTATCCGATGCTGGTCCCACGCTCATATCATAATCTCTCCTAATCTCACCAAAATCTAACAGTTAGATGTTTGATAAGTTTGTTAAACTTGTACAAAGCTCACTAAGACACTTATAAGCACTCATGTTGCATGAAATTTGGTTTAGAGTCCCGAAACGCGTTGTTAGATGTTTCATTAGTTCGTGAAAGTTTTAGAAAGCTGATTGAGGAACTTATAAGCTCTCGTGTTGCATGAAACTTGTTTAAGAGTCATAGAAATCACGTTGGTAGATGTTTCAAAATTTCGTCAAACATTAAAAAAGCTCATTGAGGAACTTATAAGCACTCATGATGCATGAAACTTTGTTTAGAATCTTAGATACGCGTTGTTATATGTTTCATAAGTTCGTGAAACTTGTACAAAGTTCATTGAGACACTTATAAGCACTCAAGTTGCAAGAAATTTTGTTTAGAGTCCTAGAAATGTGTTGCTATATGTTTCATAAGTTAGTCAAACTTGTACAAAGTTCATTGAGACACTTACAAGCACTCATGTTGCATGACACTTGGTTTAGAGTCTTAGAAACGGGTTGTTAGATGTGTCATAAGTTCGTGAAACTTGTACAAAGCTCATTGAGGAATTTATAAGCACTCATGTTGGATGAAACTTGGTTTAGAGTCCTAGAAACAAGTTGTTAAATGTTTGATAAGTTCGTGAAAATTGTACAAATTTCATTGAGAAACTTATAATCACTCATGTTGCTTGAAACTTGGTTTAGAGTCGTAGAAACGCGATGTTATATGTTTCATAAAGTTGTCAAACCTGTACAAAGCTCATTGAGACACTTATAAGCAATCATGTTGCATGAAATTTGGTTTACAGTCCTAGAAACGCGTTGTTAGATGTTTTATTAGTCTGTGAAGCTTGTACAAAACTCATTGAGGAACTTTTAATAGCTCGTGTTGCAAGAAACTTGGTTAAGAGTCCTAGAAACCACGTTGGTAAATGTTTCATAATTTCGTTAAACTTTAACAAAGCTCATTGATGAACTTATAAGCACTCATGGTGCATGAAACTTGGTTTAGAGTCTTGGATACACGTTGTTATATGTTTCAAAAGTTCGTAAAACTTGTACAAATCTCATTGAGACACTTATAAGAACACATGTGGCATGAAATTTGGTTTAGAGTCCTAGAAACGCATTGTTATATGTTTCATAAGTTCGTCCAACTTGTACAAAGTTCATTGAGACACTTATAACATGAAACTTGTTTTAGAGTCCTAGAAACGCATTGTTAGATGATTCATAAGTTCAAGAAACTTGTACAAAACTCATTGGGGAACTTATAAGCATTCATGTTGCACGAAACTTGGTTTAGAGTCATAGAAATCGTTGTTAGATGTTTCATAAGTTCGTCAAACTTGTACAAAGATAATTGAGACACTTATAAGCACTCCTATTGCATGAAACTTGGTTTAGAGTCCTAGAAACGCGTTGTTAGATGTTTATTAAGTTTGTGAAATTTATATAAAGCTCATTGAGGAGCCTATAAGTACTCATGTTGCATGAAACGTGGTTTAGAGTCCTAGAAACGCGTTGTTAGATGTTTCATAGGTTCTTCAAACTTTTACAAAGCACATTGAGACACTTATAAGCACTCATGTTTCATGAAACTTTGTTTAGAGTCCTAGTAACACGTTGTTAGATGTTTCATAAGTTCGTGAAACTTGTACAAAGCTCATTAAGACACTTATAAGCACTCATGTTGCATGAAACCTTGTTTAGAGTCCTAGAAACGCATTATTATATGTTTCATTAGTTCGTGAAAGTTGTAGAAATCTCATTGAGGAACTTATAAGCACTCGTGTTGCATGAAACTTGGTTAAGAGTCTTAGAAACCACCACGTTGTTAGATGTTTCATAATTTCATCAAAGTTTAACAAAGCTCATTGAGGAACTTATAAGCTATCATGTTGCATATATATGGTAGAGTCCTAGAAACGCGTTGTTATATGTTCCATAAGTTCGTCAAACTTGTACAAAGTTCATTGAGACATTTATAAGCACTCATGTTGCATGAAACTTGGTTAGGAGTCCTAGAAACGCGTTATTAGATGTTTTATAAGTTCGTCAAACTTGTACAAAGCTCATCGAGACACTTATAAGCACTCATGTTGCTTGAAACTTGGTTTAGAGTCCTAGAAACGCGTTGTTAGATGTTTCATAAGTTCGTGAAACTTGTACAAAACTCATTGAGGAACTTATAAGCACTCATGTTGCATGAAACTTGGTTTAGAGTCCTAGAAACGCATTGTTAGATGTTTCTTAAGTCCGTCAAACTTGTACAAAGGTCATTGAGACACTTTTAAGAAGTCATGTTGCATGAAATTTGGTTTAGAGAGTCCTAGAAACGCGTTGTTTGATGTTTCATTAGTTTGTGAAAGTTGTAGAAATCTCATTGAGGAAGTAATAAGCACTCATGTTGCATGGAACTTGCTTTAGAGTATTCGAAACGCATTGTTAGATGTTTCATAAGTTCGTGAAACTTGTACAAATCTCATTGAGGAACTTATAAGCACTCATGTTGCATGAAACTTGGTTTAGAGTCCTAGAAACGCGTTGGTAGATGTTTCATAAGTCCGTTAAACTTGTACAAAGCTCATTGAGACACTTTTAAACACTCATGTTGTATGAAATTTGGTTTAGAATCCTAGAAACGCGTTGTAAGGTGTTTCATTAGTTCTTGAAAGTTGTAGAAAGCTCATTGAGGAACTTATAAGCACACTTGGTTTAGAGTCCTAGAAATGCGTTGTTAAATGTTTCATAAGTTCATGAAATTTGTACAAAGCTTATTCAGGAACTTATAAGCACTCATGTTGCATGAAACTTGTTTTAGATTCCTAGAAACATGTTGTTAGATGTTTCATAAGTTCTTGAAACTTGTACAAAGCTCATTGAGACAATTACGAGCACTCATGTTGCATGAAACTTTGTTTAGAGTCCTAGAAACGCGTTGTTATATGTTTCATATGTTCGTGAAACTTGTACAAAGCTCATTGAGACACTTATAAGCACTCATGCTGCATGAAACTTGGTTTAGATTCCTAGAAACGCGTTGTTAGATGTTTCATAAGTTCGCTAAATTTGTACAAAGCTCATTGAGACACTTATAAGCACTCATGTTGCATTAAATATGGTTTAGAGTCCTAGAAACGCGTTGTTAGATGTTTCACTATTTCGTGAAATTTTTAGAAAGCTCATTGAGGAACTTATAAGCACTCGTGTTGCATGAAACTTTCTTAAGAGTCTTAGAAAAGTCTTAGAAACCACGTTGTTAGATGTTTCATAATTTCATCAAACTTTATCAAAGCTCATTGAAGAACTTAAAAGCACTCATAGTGCTTGAAACTTGGTTTAGAGTCTTAGCTAGATACGCGTTGTTATATGTTTCATAAGTTCGTAAAAATTGTACAAAGCTCATTGAGACACTTATAAGCACGCATGTTGAATGAAATTTAGTTTAGAGTCTTAGAAACGCGTTGTTAGATGTTTCATAAGTTCGTGAAACTTGTAAAACTCTCATTAAGGAACTTAAAAGCACTCATGTTGCATGAAACTTGGTTTAGAGTCCTAGAAACGCGTTGTTAGATGTTTCATAAGTTTGTTAAACTTGTACGAAGCTCATTGAGACACTTATAAACAATCATGTTGCATGAAATTTGGTTTAGAGTCCTAGAATAGCGTTGTTAGATGTTTCATAAGTTCGTTAAATTTGTACAAAACTCATTGAGACACTTATAAGCACCCATGTTGCATGAAATTTGGTTTAGAGTCCTAGAAACGCGTTGTTAGATGATTCATTAGTTCTTGTAAGTTGTAGAAAACTCATTGAGGAACTTGTAAGCACTTGTGTTGCATGAAACTTGGTTAACAGTCTTAGAAACCACGTTGTTAGATGTTTCATAATTTCTTCAAATTTTAACAAAGCTCATTGAGGAACTTATAAGCACTCATTGTGAATGAAACTTGGTTTAGAGTCTTAGATACGCGTTGTTCTATGTTTCATAAATTTGTCAAACTTGTACAAAGCTCATTGAGACACTTATAAGCACTCATTTTGCATTAAATTTGGTTTAGACTCTTAGAAACGCGTTGTTATATGTTTTATAAGTTGGTCAAACATGTACAAAGTTTGTTGAGACATTTATAAGAACTCATGTTGCATGAAACTTAGTTTAGAGTCTTAGAAACGCGTTGTTAGATGTTTCATAATTCCGTCAAACTTGTACAAAGCTCATTGAGACACTTTTAAGAACTCATGTTGCAAGAAATTTGGTTTAGAGTCCTAGAAACGCGTTGTAATATGTTTCATTAGTTCGTGAAAGTTGTAGAAAGCTCATTGAGGAACTTATAAGCACTCGTGTTCCATGAAACTTGGTTTAGAGTCCTAGAAACGCGTTGTTAGATGTTTCATAAGTCCGTCGAACTTCTACAAAGCTCATTGAGACACTTATAAGCACTCATGTTGCATGAAAATTGGTTTAATTTAGAGAGTCCTACAAAAGCGTTGTTTGATGTTTCATTAGTTTGTGAAAGTTGTAGAAATCTAATTGAGGAACTTATAAGAACTCGTGTTGCATGAAACTTGGTTTACAGTATTCAAAACGCGTTGTTAGATGTTTCATAAGTTCGTGAAACTTGTAAAAATCTCATTGAGGAACTTACAAGCACTCATGTTGCATGAAACTTGGTTTAGAGTCCTAAAAACGCGTTGTTAGATGTTTCATAAGTTCATTAAACTTGTACAAAGCTCATTCAGACACTTTTAAGCACTCATGTTGTATGAAATTTGGTTTAGAGTCCTAGAAACGCGTTTTAAGGTGTTTTATTTGTTCGTGAAAGTTGTAGAAAACTCATTGAGGAACTTATAAGCACTCGTGTTGCATGAAACTTGGTTTAGAGTCCTAGAAATGCGTTGTTAAATGTTTCATAAGTTCATGAAATTTATACAAAGTTCATTGAGGAACTTATAAGCACTCATGTCGTATGAAACGTGGTTTAGAGTCCTAGAAACGCGTTGTTAGATGTTTCATAAGTCCGTCGAACTTGTACAAAGCTCATTGAGACATTGATAAGCACTCATGTTGCGTGAAACTTGGTTTAGAGATTCCTAGAAACGCGTTGTTTGATGTTTCTTTAGTTTGTGAAAGTTGTGGAAAGCTCGTTGAGGAACTTATAAGCACTCATGTTGCATGAAACATGGTTTAGAGTATTCGAAACACGTTGTTAGATGTTTCATAATTTCATGAAACTTGTACAAATCTCATTGAGGAACTTATAAGCACTCATGATGCATGAAACTTGGTTTATAGTCTTAAATACGTGTTGTTATATGTTTCATAAGTTCATGAAAATTGGACAAAGCTCATTGAGATACTTATAAGCACTCATGTTGAATAAAATTTGGTTTAGAGTCCTAGAAACACGTTGTTATATGTTTCATAAGTTTGTCACACTTGTACAAAGTTCATTGAGACATTTATAAGCACTCATGTTGCATGAAACTTGGTTTAGAGTCCTAGAAACATGTTCTTAGATGTTTTATAAGTTCGTCAAACTTTTACAAAGCTCATTGAGACACTTATAAGCACTCATGTTGCATGAAACTTTGTTTAGAGTCCTAGAACTGCGTTGTTAAATGTTTCATAAGTGCGTCGCACTTGTACAAAGTTCATTGAGACACTTATAAGCACTCATGTTGCGTGAAACTTGGTTTAGAGAGTCCTAGAAACGCGTTGTTTGATGTTTTATTAGTTTGAGAAAGTTGTAGAAAGCTCATTGAGGAATTTATAAGCACTCGTGTTGCATGAAACTTGGTTTAGAGTCCTAGAAACGCGTTGTTAGATGTTTTATATGTTCTTCAAACTTTTACAAAGTTCATCCATACACTTATAAGCACTCATGTTTCATAAAACTTGGTTTAGAGTCCTAGTAATGTGTTGTTAGATGCTTCATAAGTTCTTGAAATTTGTACAAAGCTCATTGAGACACTTATAAGCACTCATGTTGCATGAAGCCTTGTTTAGAGTCCAAGAAACGCGTTGTTATATGTTTCATAAGTTCATTAAACTCGCACAAAGCTCATTGAGACACTTATAAAAACATATGTTGCATGAAACTTGGTTTAGAGTCCTAGAAACGCGTTGTTAGATGTTTCATAAGTTCGTTAAACTTGTACAAATCTCAATGAGACACTTATAAGCACTCATGTTGCATGAAATTTGGTTTAGAGTCCTAGAAACGCGTTGTTAGATGTTTCATTATTTCGTGAAATTCGTAGAAAGCTCATTGAGAAACTTATAAGCAGTCGTGTTGCATGAAACTTGGTTAAGAGTCTTAGAAACCACGTTGTTAGATGTTTCGTCAAACTTTAACAGAGCTCATTGAGGAACTTATAAGCACTCATGGTGCATGAAACTTGGTTTAGAGTCTTAGATAAGCGTTGTTATATGTTTCATAAATTCGTAAAAATTGTACAAAGCTCATTGAGACACTTATAAGCACTCATCTTGAATGAAATTTGGGTTAGAGTCCTAGAAACGCGGTTTTAGATGGTTCATAAGTTCGTGAAACTTTTACAAATCTCATTGCGGAACTTAAAACACTCATGTTGCATGAAACTTTGTTTAGAGTCCTAGAAACGCGTTGTTAGCTGTTTCATAAGTTCGTTAAACTTGTACAAAGCTCAATGAGACACTTATAAGCACTCATGTTGAATGAAATTTGCTTTAGAGTCCTAGAAACGCGTTGTTATATTTTTCATAAGTTCCTCACACTTGTAAATAGTTCATTGAGAAACTTATAAGCACTCATGTTGCATGAAACTTGGTTTAGAGTCCTAGAAACGCGTTGTTAGATGTTTCATTAGTTCGTGAAATTTATAGAAAGCTCGTTGAGGAAATTATGAGCACTCTTGTTGCATGAAACTTGGTTAAGAGTCTTAGAAACCACGTTGTTACATGTTTCATAATTTTCTCAAACATGTAGAAAGCTCGTTGAGACACTTATAAGCACTCATGTTGATTGAAACTTGGTTGAGTCCTTTAAACGCGTTGTTAGATGTTTCATAAGTTCGTAAAACTTGTACAAATCTCATTGACGAACTTATAAGCACTCATGTTGCATGAAACTTGGTTTAGAGTCCTAGAAACGCGTTGTTAGATGTTGTATAAGTCCGTCAAATTGTACAAGTTCATTGAGACACTTTTAAGCACTCATTTTGCATGAAATTTGGTTTAGAGTACTATAAACGCGTTTTAAGATGTTTCATTGGTTCGTGAAAATTGTAGAAAGCTCATTGAGGAACTTATAAAAACTCATGTTCATGAAACTTGGTTAAGAGTCTTAGAAACCACGTTGTTAGATGTTTCATAAGTTCGTCAAAATTATACAGAGCTCATTGAGACACTTATAAGCACCCATGTTGCATGAAACTTAGTTTAGAGCCCTAGAAACGCGTTGTTAGATGTTTCATAAGTTTGTTAAACTTGTACAAAGCTCATTGAGACATTTATAAGCACTCATGTTGCATGAAATTTGGTTTAGAGTCCTAGAAACGCGTTTTTAGATGTTTCATAGGTTCTTCAAACTTTTAGAAAGCTCATGGAGACACTTATAAAAACTCATGTTGCATGAAACTTGTAACGTGTTGTTAGATGTTTCATAAGTTCGTGAAACTTGTACAAAGCTCACTGAGACACTTATAAGAACTCATGTTGCATGAAAACTTTTTTAGAGTCCAAGAAACGCGTTGTTGAATGTTTCATAAGTTCGTCACACTTGTACAAAGCTCATTGAGACACTTATAAGCAGTCATGTTGCATGAAACGTGTTTTAGAGTCCTAAAAATGCATTGTTAGATGTTTCATAAGTTCGTTAAACTTGTACAAAACTCATTGAGACACTTATAAGCACTCATGTTGCATTAAATTTGGTTTAGAGTCCTAGAAACGCGTTGTTAGATGTTTCATTAGTTCGTGAAATTTGTAGAAAGCTTGTTGATGAACTTATAAGCATTCGTGTTGCATGAAACTTGGTTAAGAGTCTTAGAAACCACGTTGTTAGATTTTTCATAATTTCTTCAAACTTTAACAACGCTCATTGAGGAACTTATAATCACTTATTGTGCATGAAACTTGGTTTAGAGTCTTAGAATAGTGTTGTTATACGTTTCATAAGTTTGTCAAAATTGTACAAAGCTCATTTAGACACATATAAGCACTCATGTTGCATGAAACTTGGTTTAGAGTCTTAGAAACACGTTCTTAGATGTTTCATAAGTTCATTGAACTTGTAGAAATCCCATAGAGGAACTTATAAGCATTCGTGTTGCATGAAACTTGGTTTAGATTATTCGAAACGAGTTGTTAGATGTTTCATAAGTTCGTGAAACTTGTACAAATCTCATTAAGGAACTTATAAGCACTCCTGTTGCATGAAACTTGGTTTAGAGTCCTAGAAACGCGTTGTTAGATGTTTCATAAGTCCGTCGAACTTGTACAAAGCTCATTGAGACACTTATAAGCACTCATGTTGCATGAAATTTGGTTTAGAGTCTCCTAGAAACGTGTTGTTTGATGTTTCATTAGTTTGTGAAAGTTGTAGAAAGTTCATTGAGGAACTTATAAGCACTCGTGTTGCATGAAACTTGGTTTAGAGTCCTAGAAACGTGTTGTTAAATGTTTCATAAGTTCATGAAATTTGTGCAACGCTCATTGAGGAACTTATAAGCACTCATGTTGCATGAAATTTGGTTTAGAGTCCTAGAAACGCGTTGTTATATGTTTCATAAGTTCGTCACACTTGTAAAAACTTCATTGAGATACTTATAAGCACTCATGTTGCATGAAACTTGGTTTAGAGTCCTTGAAAAGCGTTCCTAGATGTTTCATAAATTCGTCAAACTTGTACAAAACTCATCGAGACACTTATAAGAACTCATGTTGCATGAAACTTGGTTTAGAGTCCTAGTAACGCGTTGTTAGATGTTTCATAAGTTTGTTAAACTTGTACGAAGCTCATTGAGACACTTATAAACAATCATGTTGCATGAAATTTGGTTTAGAGTCCTAGAATAGCGTTGTTAGATGTTTCATAAGTTCGTTAAATTTGTACAAAACTCATTGAGAGACTTATAAGCACCCATGTTGCATGAAATTTGGTTTAGAGTCCTAGAAACGCGTTGTTAGATGATTCATTAGTTCTTGTAAGTTGTAGAAAACTCATTGAGGAACTTGTAAGCACTTGTGTTGCATGAAACTTGGTTAACAGTCTTAGAAACCACGTTGTTAGATGTTTCATAATTTCTTCAAATTTTAACAAAGCTCATTGAGGAACTTATAAGCACTCATTGTGCATGAAACTTGGTTTAGAGTCTTAGATACGCGTTGTTCTATGTTTCATAAATTTGTCAAACTTGTACAAAGCTCATTGAGACACTTATAAGCACTCATTTTGCATTAAATTTGGTTTAGACTCTTAGAAACGCGTTGTTATATGTTTTATAAGTTGGTCAAACATGTACAAAGTTTGTTGAGACATTTATAAGAACTCATGTTGCATGAAACTTGGTTTAGAGTCTTAGAAACGCGTTGTTAGATGTTTCATAATTCCGTCAAACTTGTACAAAGCTCATTGAGACACTTTTAAGAACTCATGTTGCAAGAAATTTGGTTTAGAGTCCTAGAAACGCGTTGTAATATGTTTCATTAGTTCGTGAAAGTTGTAGAAAGCTCATTGAGGAACTTATAAGCACTCGTGTTCCATGAAACTTGGTTTAGAGTCCTAGAAACGCGTTGTTAGATGTTTCATAAGTCCGTCGAACTTCTACAAAGCTCATTGAGACACTTATAAGCACTCATGTTGCATGAAAATTGGTTTAGAGAGTCCTACAAAAGCGTTGTTTGATGTTTCATTAGTTTGTGAAAGTTGTAGAAATCTAATTGAGGAACTTATAAGAACTCGTGTTGCATGAAACTTGGTTTACAGTATTCAAAACGCGTTGTTAGATGTTTCATAAGTTCGTGAAACTTGTACAAATCTCATTGAGGAACTTACAAGCACTCATGTTGCATGAAACTTGGTTTAGAGTCCTAAAAACGCGTTGTTAGATGTTTCATAAGTTCATTAAACTTGTACAAAGCTCATTCAGACACTTTTAAGCACTCATGTTGTATGGAATTTGGTTTAGAGTCCTAGAAACGCGTTTTAAGGTGTTTCATTTGTTCGTGAAAGTTGTAGAAAACTCATTGAGGAACTTATAAGCACTCGTGTTGCATGAAACTTGGTTTAGAGTCCTAGAAATGCGTTGTTAAATGTTTCATAAGTTCATGAAATTTATACAAAGTTCATTGAGGAACTTATAAGCACTCATGTCGTATGAAACGTGGTTTAGAGTCCTAGAAACGCGTTGTTAGATGTTTTATAAGTCCGTCGAACTTGTACAAAGCTCATTGAGACATTGATAAGCACTCATGTTGCGTGAAACTTGGTTTAGAGATTCCTAGAAACGCGTTGTTTGATGTTTCTTTAGTTTGTGAAAGTTGTGGAAAGCTCGTTGAGGAACTTATAAGCACTCATGTTGCATGAAACTTGGTTTAGAGTATTCGAAACACGTTGTTAGATGTTTCATAATTTCATGAAACTTGTACAAATCTCATTGAGGAACTTATAAGCACTCATGATGCATGAAACTTGGTTTAGAGTCTTAAATACGTGTTGTTATATGTTTCATAAGTTCATGAAAATTGGACAAAGCTCATTGAGATACTTATAAGCACTCATGTTGAATAAAATTTGGTTTAGAGTCCTAGAAACACGTTGTTATATGTTTCATAAGTTTGTCACACTTGTACAAAGTTCATTGACACATTTATAAGCACTCATGTTGCATGAAACTTGGTTTAGAGTCCTAGAAACATGTTCTTAGATGTTTTATAAGTTCGTCAAACTTTTACAAAGCTCATTGAGACACTTATAAGCACTCATGTTGCATGAAACTTTGTTTAGAGTCCTAGAACTGCGTTGTTAAATGTTTCATAAGTGCGTCGAACTTGTACAAAGTTCATTGAGACACTTATAAGCACTCATGTTGCGTGAAACTTGGTTTAGAGAGTCCTAGAAACGCGTTGTTTGATGTTTTATTAGTTTGAGAAAGTTGTAGAAAGCTCATTGAGGAATTTATAAGCACTCGTGTTGCATGAAACTTGGTTTAGAGTCCTAGAAAAGCGTTGTTAGATGTTTTATATGTTCTTCAAACTTTTACAAAGTTCATCCATACACTTATAAGCACTCATGTTTCATAAAACTTGGTTTAGAGTCCTAGTAATGTGTTGTTAGATGCTTCATAAGTTCTTGAAATTTGTACAAAGCTCATTGAGACACTTATAAGCACTCATGTTGCATGAAGCCTTGTTTAGAGTCCAAGAAACGCGTTGTTATATGTTTCATAAGTTCATTAAACTCGCACAAAGCTCATTGAGACACTTATAAAAACATATGTTGCATGAAACTTGGTTTAGAGTCCTAGAAACGCGTTGTTAGATGTTTCATAAGTTCGTTAAACTTGTACAAATCTCAATGAGACACTTATAAGCACTCATGTTGCATGAAATTTGGTTTAGAGTCCTAGAAACACGTTGTTAGATGTTTCATTATTTCGTGAAATTCGTAGAAAGCTCATTGAGAAACTTATAAGCAGTCGTGTTGCATGAAACTTGGTTAAGAGTCTTAGAAACCACGTTGTTAGATGTTTCGTCAAACTTTAACAAAGCTCATTGAGGAACTTATAAGCACTCATGGTGCATGAAACTTGGTTTAGAGTCTTAGATAAGCGTTGTTATATGTTTCATAAATTCGTAAAAATTGTACAAAGCTCATTGAGACACTTATAAGCACTCATGTTGAATGAAATTTGGGTTAGAGTCCTAGAAACGCGGTTTTAGATGGTTCATAAGTTCGTGAAACTTTTACAAATCTCATTGCGGAACTTAAAACACTCATGTTGCATGAAACTTTGTTTAGAGTCCTAGAAACGCGTTGTTAGCTATTTCATAAGTTCGTTAAACTTGTACAAAGCTCAATGAGACACTTATAAGCACTCATGTTGAATGAAATTTGCTTTAGAGTCCTAGAAACGCGTTGTTATATTTTTCATAAGTTCCTCACACTTGTAAATAGTTCATTGAGAAACTTATAAGCACTCATGTTGCATGAAACTTGGTTTAGAGTCCTAGAAACGCGTTGTTAGATGTTTCATTAGTTCGTGAAATTTATAGAAAGCTCGTTGAGGAAATTATGAGCACTCTTGTTGCATGAAACTTGGTTAAGAGTCTTAGAAACCACGTTGTTACATGTTTCATAATTTTCTCAAACATGTAGAAAGCTCGTTGAGACACTTATAAGCACTCATGTTGATTGAAACTTGGTTGAGTCCTTTAAACGCGTTGTTAGATGTTTCATAAGTTCGTAAAACTTGTACAAATCTCATTGACGAACTTATAAGCACTCATGTTGCATGAAACTTGGTTTAGAGTCCTAGAAACGCGTTGTTAGATGTTGTATAAGTCCGTCAAATTGTACAAGTTCATTGAGACACTTTTAAGCACTCATTTTGCATGAAATTTGGTTTAGAGTACTATAAACGCGTTTTAAGATGTTTCATTGGTTCGTGAAAGTTGTAGAAAGCTCATTGAGGAACTTATAAAAACTCATGTTCATGAAACTTGGTTAAGAGTCTTAGAAACCACGTTGTTAGATGTTTCATAAGTTCGTCAAAATTATACAGAGCTCATTGAGACACTTATAAGCACCCATGTTGCATGAAACTTAGTTTAGAGCCCTAGAAACGCGTTGTTAGATGTTTCATAAGTTTGTTAAACTTGTACAAAGCTCATTGAGACATTTATAAGCACTCATGTTGCATGAAATTTGGTTTAGAGTCCTAGAAACGCGTTTTTAGATGTTTCATAGGTTCTTCAAACTTTTAGAAAGCTCATGGAGACACTTATAAAAACTCATGTTGCATGAAACTTGTAACGTGTTGTTAGATGTTTCATAAGTTCGTGAAACTTGTACAAAGCTCACTGAGACACTTATAAGAACTCATGTTGCATGAAACCTTTTTTAGAGTCCAAGAAACGCGTTGTTGAATGTTTCATAAGTTCGTCAAACTTGTACAAAGCTCATTGAGACACTTATAAGCAGTCATGTTGCATGAAACGTGGTTTAGAGTCCTAAAAATGCATTGTTAGATGTTTCATAAGTTCGTTAAACTTGTACAAAACTCATTGAGACACTTATAAGCACTCATGTTGCATTAAATTTGGTTTAGAGTCCTAGAAACGCGTTGTTAGATGTTTCATTAGTTCGTGAAATTTGTAGAAAGCTTGTTGATGAACTTATAAGCATTCGTGTTGCATGAAACTTGGTTAAGAGTCTTAGAAACCACGTTGTTAGATTTTTCATAATTTCTTCAAACTTTAACAACGCTCATTGAGGAACTTATAATCACTTATTGTGCATGAAACTTGGTTTAGAGTCTTAGAATAGTGTTGTTATACGTTTCATAAGTTTGTCAAAATTGTACAAAGCTCATTTAGACACATATAAGCACTCATGTTGCATGAAACTTGGTTTAGAGTCTTAGAAACACGTTCTTAGATGTTTCATAAGTTCATTGAACTTGTAGAAATCCAATTGAGGAACTTATAAGCATTCGTGTTGCATGAAACTTGGTTTAGATTATTCGAAACGAGTTGTTAGATGTTTCATAAGTTCGTGAAACTTGTACAAATCTCATTAAGGAACTTATAAGCACTCCTGTTGCATGAAACTTGGTTTAGAGTCCTAGAAACGCGTTGTTAGATGTTTCATAAGTCCGTCGAACTTGTACAAAGCTCATTGAGACACTTATAAGCACTCATGTTGCATGAAATTTGGTTTAGAGTCTCCTAGAAACGTGTTGTCTGATGTTTCATTAGTTTGTGAAAGTTGTAGAAAGTTCATTGAGGAACTTATAAGCACTCGTGTTGCATGAAACTTGGTTTAGAGTCCTAGAAACGTGTTGTTAAATGTTTCATAAGTTCATGAAATTTGTGCAACGCTCATTGAGGAACTTATAAGCACTCATGTTGCATGAAATTTGGTTTAGAATCCTAGAAACGCGTTGTTATATGTTTCATAAGTTCTTCACACTTGTAAAAACTTCATTGAGATACTTATAAGCACTCATGTTGCATGAAACTTGGTTTAGAGTCCTTGAAAAGCGTTCCTAGATGTTTCATAAATTCGTCAAACTTGTACAAAACTCATCGAGACACTTATAAGAACTCATGTTGCATGAAACTTGGTTTAGAGTCCTAGTAACGCGTTGTTAGATGTTTCATAAGTTCGTGAAACTTGTACAAAGCTCATTGAGACACTTATAAGCACTCATGTTGAATGAAGCCTTGTTTAGAGTCCTAAAAACGCGTTGTTATATATATGTTTCATAAGTTCATGAAACTTGTACAATGCTCATTGAGACACATATAAGCACTCATCTTGCATGAAACTTGGTTTAGAGTCCTAGAAATGCGTTGTTAGATGTTTCATAAGTTCGTAAAACTTGTACAAAGCTCGTTGAGACACTTTTAAGCACTCATGTTGCATGAAACTTGGTTTAGAGTCCTAGAAACGCGTTGTTAGATGTTTTATAAGTTCGTCAAACTTGTACAAAGCTCGTTAAGACACTTATAAGCACTCATGTTGCATAAAACTTGGTTTAGAGTCCTCGAAACACGTTGTTAGATTTCCATTAGTTCGTGAAATTTGTACAAATCTAATTGAGGAACTTAATTATATGAAATCATGTTGCATGAAACTTGGTTTAGAGTCCTAGAAATGGGTTGTTATATGTTTCATAAGTCCGTCAAACTTGTACAAAGCTCATTGAGACACTTTTAAGCACTCGGGTTGTATTAAATTTGGTTTAGAGCCCTAGAAACGCGTTTCTAGATGTTTAATTAGTTCGTGAAAGTTGTAGAAAGCTCATTTATGAACTTATAAACACTCATTTTGAATGAAACTTGGTTAAGAGTCCTAGAAACCATGTTGTTAGATGTTTCATAAGTTCGTCAAACTTATACAAAGCTCATTGAGACACTTATAAGCACTCATGTTGGATGAAACTTGGTTTCGAGTCCTAGAAACGCGTTGTTAGATGTTTCATAAGATCGTTAAACTTGTACAAAGCTCAATGAGATACTTATAAGCACTCATGTTGCATGTAATTTGGTTTAGATTCCTAGAAACGCGTTGTTATATGTTTCATTAATTCTTGAAAGTTGTAGAAAGCTCATTGAGGAACTTATAAGCACTCGTGTTGCATGAAACTTGGTTAAGAGTCCTAGAAACCACGTTGTTAGATGTTTCATAATTTCGTCAAACTTTAACAAAGCTCATTGAGGAACTTATAAGCACTCATGGTGCATGAAACTTGGTTTAGAGTCTTAGATACGTGTTGTTATATGTTTCATAAGTTCGTAAACCGTGTACAAAGCTCATTGAGACACTTATAAACACACATTTTGCATGAAATTTGGTTTAAAGTCTTAGAAACGCGTTGTTATATGTTTCATAAGTTCGTCAAACTTGATCAAAGTTCATTGAGACATTTATATGCACTCATGTTGCATGAAACTTGGTTTAGAAACTACAAGAAAAATGTACATTGTTAGCACATGAAAAACTCTATCATTTGTGTTTAATAGCGTTTATATGTTTGCCGGTGTTATAATAGGGTCACCCCATATAATAGCGTTTTTTGTGCGCTATCATATATTCTCTATTATGTAATTAATGAAACGTTGTAAAATATGATAATATACCTCACTAAAAATGTTATAAAATATTATGTGATAACTCTAGTGTTATGTTATAGTATTTAACAAATATTGTGTGGTATTTGTGGAAATCTTGTTTTTACAGAATATTCAATTGTATAATTTTTAGTGTTATTTAGTAAACTAGATACTTTTTATTTCTTAATTTGCTAATAGGGTGATTTTTTTGTATTTGCATATAGGTGATTTTTTATGTTGAAAAGTCAAAAATAACCCTGAACTTTCTGGTCAGGTCCTGTGAACATTCATGTATATGCGTGACATTGTGTGAATATTCATGAACATTAGTGAATATTCATGAACATGTGTGAATATTCATGATAACATGTGAACATTAATAGTTTGATTAAATAATTCATGAAAAAATCTGAAACAGAAAACTTGTGAACATTCATGAACCTGTGTGAATGCGCGGAGGGGTATATCAGTCATAAAAAAATAGAAGAAAGGAAAATCACGTAATTACCAATTTTGAAACACAAATCACCTTATTGCAAATTAAGGTCCAAAAATGTACCTGATTTCCTAATTTTTTCTAATTTTTATATTCATTCATAGTAAAAAGATCCACTATACATTATACTAAGCATTCAAAACATTTTTACTACACTCTAAACATTTCTACTACACTCCAAGACAAGATACGTGAAGGAGCTACTTCCTTGAAAGCTTGTGTTTTTTGATATGGAGATATGGATGTGCTGATTTGCTTGGAAGCGTTGTAGATGTGGCGAACAAAGGGCATTCTCTTGATAAACCACTCTCCTAAGTTCAAAACCGATGTGCCTAACCATGAAGACATGAACACTTCGACTGGGAAAATGAATGTAATGGATGTAATAATGCCAAGTCCTATGACACAACAAAAAAACCAACATCAAATGTTATTAGCATAGAGTTTACTTGGTGATAGCCAATGAAGAGATACATTAGTTACTGGAAAGTGAGAGATGTGAATGTAAAAGAAGCTAACCGAAGATATTGATTCCGAGTTGAGCATAAAAAAGGGAGATGAATCCATCAACGAAATGTTAAGAGAGAATCAGATTGTTTCTTCTTCGTAGCCACTTTCACTCCCTTCTTTGGTGCCTATGAATCAAAAGAACTTTGAAAGTAAACAAGAAAATAAAAGAGAGAAAGAGATTCATACGAGATTTTGAGCATAGAGAGTATTCACCTATGAACAATCTCACTCAGATCTATCCCGCCGTGTCGTCTGCAACCTCAAAAATCTGACCTTTCTCTTCCTTGATCTTAGCAATTCGTCGAAAACTTGGTGGGTGTGTGATGATGACTTTTACATCGAGATATTTCTACAATGTTTTGGTTCGCTTTCGTCGCGAGAGGGAGCTTTCATCGGCCGCATATTCCATAGTTTGTGATGGTTATTCTCATTCGTTGCTTAGAAACTGCCGTTTGATTTCTGATTCTTCGTCTCTGTAGCTCCTCCGCCGACGCACGCCTCTGTTGAGATTACATCATTACCTTTAGAATCTTTCATCGGCCGCAGATTCCTCCTCAGCTTCTTCCCTTTCCTCTCTCCGCGGCGGAACCAGAATCGGAGTCTCGCTGGTGGAATCTGATCTCCGCTTCTTAGATAAGTCGTTGTCCGATGACGGAGGGAAGGAGAGACGCGTCTGACGAGTGGACCGAGACGCCGCCATTCAGGTTGAGAAAGCCTTGAGGTATGGATCAGTCGTGGCAGAGATTTGTGTAGGATGAGCGAGAGGAATGAAGCCATGGACAGGCTTTGTCAATTCGATAAGAATATAACGAGAATTGGATGTGAGGATTCGATGTGAGGAAGAAGAGATCGCAATGAGAGAATGGCCATTGCAAGAGAAGGGAGAGTATAATAGAGAAGAGAAATATTTAGGTCAAAATCGATTTGGGTTCTTTTTTATTTCCCTAAGTCCAAATAAAGTGTGATGAAAGGTAAATAATATGCGGAGTAAAGTTATTCTGGGTTTTGACTTATCTATTTTCGACATAGCATTATAAAACCGCTATTGTATCTCACCAATTGTTTTTAATAACACTTAGAGAATCAACGCTATCGTATAGTGCTATAAATACTCATATTTCTTATAGTGAGAGTCCTAGAAACAACGTTATTAGATGTTTCATAAGTTCGTCAAACTTATACAAAGCTCATTGAGACACTTATAAGCACTCATGTTGCATAAAACTTGGTTTAGAGTCCTAGAAACGCGTTGTTAGATGTGTCCTAAGTTCGTCAAACTTGTACAAAGCTTGTTGAGACACTTATAAGCACTCATCTTGCATTAAACTTTGTTTAGAGTCCTCGAAACGCATTGTTAGATTTTTCATAAGTTCGTGAAACTTGTACAAATCTCATTGAGGAACTTATAAACACTCATTTTGCATGAAACTTGGTTTAAAGTCCTAGAATTGCGTTGTTAGATGTTTCATAAGTCCGTCAATCTTGTACAAAGCTCATTGAGGAACTTCTAAGAAATCGTGTTGCATGAAACTTGGTTAAGAGTCTTAGAAACCGATGTTTCATAATTTCGTCAAACTTTAACAAAGCTCATTGAGGAACTTATAAGCACTCATGTTGCATGAAATTTGGTTTAGAGTCTTAGATACGCGTTGTTATATGTTTCATAAGTTCGTCAAAATTGTACAAAGCTCATTGAGACACTTATAAGCACTCATGTTGAATGAAATTTGGTTTAGAGTCCTAGAAACGCGTTGTTATATGTTTCAAAAGTTCGTCGAACTTGTACAAAGTTCATTGAGACACTTATAAGCACTCATGTTGCATTAAACTTGGTTTAGAGTCCTAGAAACGCGTTCTTAGATGTTTCATAAGTTTGTAAAACTTGTACAAAGCTCATCGAGACACTTATAAGCACTCTTGTTGCATGAAACTTGGTTTCGAGTCCTAGAAACGCGTTGTTAGATGTTTCATAAGTTCATAAAACTTGTACAAAGCTCGTTGAGACATTTCTAAGCACTCATGTTGCATGAAACTTGGTTTAGAGTCCTATAAACGCGTTGTTAGAAGTTTCATAAGTTCGTGAAACTTGTACAAATCTCATTGAGGAACTTATAAGAAAGCATGTTGCATGAAACTTGATTTAGAGTCACATTGTTAGATGTTTCATAAGTCCGTCAACCTTGGACAAAGCTCATTGAGACACTTTTAAGCACTCATGTTACATGAAATTTGGTTTAGAGTCCTAGAAACGCGTTGTAAGATGTTTCATTAGTTCATGAAAGTTGTTGAAAGCTCATTGATGAACTTATAAGCACTCATTTTCCATGAAACTTGGTTAAGAGTCCTAGAAACCACGTTGTTAGATGTTTCATAAGTTTGTCAAACTTATAAAAACCTCATTGAGACACTTATAAGCACTTATGTTGCATGAAATTTGGTTTAGAGTCCTAGAAACGCGTTGTTAGATGTTTCATAAGTCCGTCAAACTTGTACAAAGCTTATTGAGACACTTTTAAGCACTCGTATTGCATGAAATTTTATTTAAAGTCCTAAAAACGCGTTGTAAGATGTTTCATTAGTTCGTGAAAGTTATAGAAAGCTCATTGAGGAACTTATATGCACTCATGTTGCATGAATCTTGGTTAAGAGTCCTAGAAACCACGTTGTTAGATGTTTCATCAGTTTGTCAAACTTATACAAAGCTCATTGAGACACTTATAAGCACTGAAGTTGCATGAAACTTGATTTAGATTCCTATAAACGCGTTGTTAGATGTTTCATAAGTTCGTTAAACTTGTACAAAGCTCATTGAGACACTAATAAGCACTCATGTTGCATGAAATTTAGTTTAGAGTCCTAGAAACGCGTTGTTAGATGTTTCATTAATTCGTGAAAGTTATTAAAAGCTCATTGATGAACTTATAAGCACTCGTGTTGCATGAAACTTGTTTAAGAGTCCTAGGAACCACATTGTTAGATGTTTCATAATTTCTTCAAACTTTAACAAAGCTAATTGAGGAACTTATAAGCACTAATGGTGCATGAAACTTGGTTTAGAGTCTTACATATGTGTTGTTATATGTTTGATAAGTTAGTCAAACTTGTATAAAGCTCATTGAGAAACTTATAAGCACTCATTATGCATGAAATTTGGTTTAGAGTCCTAGAAACGCGTTGTTATATGTTTCATAAGTTCGTCAAACTTGTAAAAAGTTCATTGAGACATTTATAAGCAGTCATGTTGCATGAAACTTGGTTTAGAGTCCTCGAAATGCGTTGTTGGATGTTTCATAAGTTCGTGAAACTTGTACAAATCTCATTGAGGAACTTATAAGCACTCATGTTGCATGAAACTTGATTTAAAGTCCTAGAAACGCGTTGTTAGATGTTTCATAAGTTCGTCAAACTTGTACAAAGCTCGTTGAGACACTTATAAGCACTCATCTTGCATGAAACTTGGTTTAGAGTCCTCGAAACGCGTTGTTAGATGTTTCATAAGTTCGTGAAACTTTTAAAATCTCGTTGAGACACTTATAAGCAAAACTGTGTTCAAAGTCCTAGAAACGCGTTGTTAGATGTTTCATAAGTCCGTCAAACTTGTACAAAGCTCATTGAGACACTTATAAGCACTCATGTTGCATGAAATTTGGGTTAGAGTCCTAGAAAAGCGTTGTAAGATGTTTCATTAGTTCGTGAAAGTTGTAGAAAGCTCATTGAGGAACTTATAAGAACTCGTGTTGAATGAAACTTGGTTGAGAGTCTTAGAAACCGATGTTTAATAATTTCGTCAAAGTTTAACAAAGCTCGTTGAGGAACTTATAAGAACTCATGGTGCATGAAACTTGGTTTAGAGTCTTAGATATGCGTTGTTATATGTTTCATAACTTTGTCAAACTTGTACAAAGCTCATTGAGACACTTATAAGCACTCATTATGCATGAAATTTAGTTTAGAGTCCTAGAAACGCGTTGTTATATGTTTCATAAGTTCGTCAAACTTGTACAAAGTTCATTGAGGCATCTATAAGCACTCATGTTGCATGAAACTTGGTTTAGATTCCTAGAAACGCGTTCTTAGATGTTTCATAAGTTCGTCAAACTTGTACAAAGCTCATTGAGACACTTATAAGCACTCATGTTGCATGAAACTTGATTTAAAGTCCTAGAAACGCGTTGTTAGATGTTTCATAAGTTCGTCAAACTTGTACAAAGCTCGTTGAGACACGTATAAGAACTCATCTTGCATGAAACATGCTTTAGAGTCCTCAAAACGCGTTGTTAGATGTTTCATAAGTTCGTGAAACTTGTAAAATCTCGTTGAGACACTTATAAGCACTCATCTTGCATGAAACTGTGTTTAGAGTCCTAGAAACGCGTTGTTAGATGTTTCATAAGTACGTCAAACTTGTACAAAGCTCATTGAGACACTTATAAGCACTCATGTTGCATGAAATTTGGGTTAGAGTCCTAGAAACGCGTTGTAAGATGTTTCATTAGTTCGTGAAAGTTGTAGAAAGCTCATTGTGGAACTTATAAGAACTCGTGTTGCATGAAACTTGGTTGAGAGTCTTAGAAACCGATGTTTCATAATTTCGTCAAACTTTAACAAAGCTCATTGAGGAACTTATAAACATTCATGGTGCATGAAACTTGGTTTAGAGTATTAGATACGCGTTGTTATATGTTTCATAAGTTCGTCAAAATTTTACAAAGCTCATTGAGACATTTATAAGCACTCATGTTGCATGAAAATTGGTTTAGAGTCCTAGAAACGCGTTGTTATATGGTTCATAAGTTCGTCAAACTTGTACAAAGTTCATTGAGACATTTATAATCACTCATGTTGCATGAAACTTGGTTTAGATTCCTAGAAACACGTTCTTAGATGTTTCATAAGTTCGCCAAACTTGTAAAAATCTTATTGAGACACTTATAAGCACTCATGTTGCATGAAACTTGTTTTAGAGTCCTAGAAACACGTTGTTAAATGTTTAATAAGTTCGTCAAACTTGTACAAAGCTCGTTGAGACACTTATAAGCACTCATCTTGCATGAAACATGGTTTAGAGTCCTGGAAACGCGTTGTTAGATGTTTCATAAGTTCGTGAAACATATACAAATCTCATTGAGGAACTTATAAGCACTCATGTTTCATGAAACTTGGTTTAGAGTCCTAGAAACGCGTTGTTAGATGTTTCATAAGTCCGTCAAACTTGTACAAATCTCATTGAGACACTTATAAGCACTAATGTTGTCGTGAAAGTTGTAGAAAGCTCATTGAGGAACTTATAAGAACTCGTGTTGCATGAAACTTGGTTAAGAGTCTTAGAAACCGATGTTTCATAATTTCGTCAAACTTTAACAAAGCTCATTGAGGAACTTATAAGCACTCATGGTGCATGAAACCTGGTTTAGAGTCTTAGATATGCGTTGTTATATGTTTCATAAGTTCGTCAAAATTGTACAAAGTTCAATGAGACACTTATAAGCACTCATGTTGCAGGAAACTTGGTTTGGAGTCCTAGAAACGAGTTCTTAGATGTTTCATAAGTTCGTCAAACTTTTACAAAGCTCATTGATACACTTATAAGCACTCATGTTGCATGAAACTTGGTTTAGAGTCCTAGAAACGCGTTGTTAGATGTTTCATAAGTTCGTAAAACTTGTACAAATCTCATCGAGACACTTATAAGCACTCGTGTTGCTTGAAACTTGTTTTAGAGTCCTAGAAACGAGTTGTTAGATGTTTCATAAGTTTGTCAAAATTGTACAAAGCTCATTGATACACTTATAAGAACTTATGTTGAATAAAATTTGGTTTAGAGTCCTAGAAACGCGTTGTTATATGTTTCATAAGTCCGTCACACTTGTACAAAGTTCAATGAGACACTTATAAGCACTCATGTTGCAGGAAACTTGGTTTAGAGTCCTAGAAACGAGTTCTTAGATGTTTCATAAATTCGTCAAACTTGTACAAAGCTCGTTGAGATACTTATAAGCACTCATGTTTCATGAAACTTGTTTTAGAGTCCTCGAAACACGTTGTTAGATTTTTCATTAGTTCGTGAAACTTGTGCAAATCTCATTGAGGAACTTATAAGAAATCAGGTTGCATGAAACTTGGTTTAGAGTTTTAGATACGCGTTGTTATAAGTTTCATAAGTTCGTCAAAATTCTACAAAGCTCAATGAGACACTTATAAGCACTCATGTTGAATGAAATTTGGTTTAGAGTCCTAGAAACGCGTTGTTATATGTTTCATAAGTTCATCACACTTGTAAAATGTTCATTGAGACACTTATAAGCACTCATGTTGCATTAAACATGGTTTTGAGTCTTAGAAACGCGTTCTTAGATGTTTCGTAAATTCGTAAAACTTGTACAAAGCTCATCGAGACACTTATAAGCACTCATGTTGCATGAAACTTGGTTTCGAGTCCTAGAAACGCGTTGTTAGATGTTTCATAAGTTCATAAAACTTGTCCAAACCTCGTTGAGACACTTATAAGCACTCATGTTGCATGAGAATTCATGTTGCATGAAACACTTATAAGCACTCATGTTGCATGAAATTTGGTTTATAGTCCTAGAAACGCGTTGTAAGATGTTTCATTAGTTCGTGAAAGTTGTAGAAAGCTCATTGAGGAACTTCTAAGCACTCGTGTTGCATGAAATTTGGGTTAGAGTTCTAGAAACGCGTTGTAAGATGTTTCATTAGTTCGTGAAAGTTGTAGAAACCACGTTGTTAGATGTTTCATAATTTCGTCAAACTTTAACAAAGCTCATTGAGGAAATTATATGCACTCATGTTGCATGAAATTTGGTTTAGAGTCCTAGAAACGCGTTCTTAGATGTTTCATAAGTTTGTAAAACTTGTATAAAGCTCATTGAGACACTTATAAGCACTCATATTGCATGAAACTTGATTTAGAGTCCTATAAACACGTTGTTAGATTTTTCATAAGTTCGTAAAACTTGTACAAAGCTCGTTGAGATACTTATAAGTACTCATGTTGCATGAAACTTGGTTTAGAGTGCTCGAAACGCGTTGTTAGATGTTTCATTAGTTTGTGAAACTTGTAAAAATCTCATTGAGGAACTTATAAGAAATCATGTTGCATGAAACTTTGTTTAGAGTCCTAGAAACGCGTTGTTAGATGTTTCATAAGTCCGTCAAACTTGGACAAAGCTCATTGAGACACTTTTAAGCACTCATGTTGCATGAAAATTGATTTAGAGTCCTTGAAACGCGTTGTAAGTTGTTTCATTAGTTCGTGAAAGTTGTAGAAAGCTCATTGATGAACTTATAAGCACTCATGTTGCATGAAACTTTGTTAAGAGTTCTAGAAACCACGTTGTTAGATGTTTCATAATTTTTTCAAACTTTAACAAAACTCATTGAGGAACTTATAAGCACTCATGGTGCATGAAACTTGGTTTAGAGTCTTAGATATGCGTTGTTATATGTTTCATAAGTTCGTCAAACTTGTACAAAGGTCATTGGGACACTTACAAGCACTCATGTTGCATAAAACTTGGTTTAGATTCCTAGAAACGCGTTCTTAGATGTTTCATAAGTTCGTCAAACTTGTACAAAGCTCATTGAGACACTTATAAGCACTGATGTTGCATGAAACTTGGTTTAGAGTCCTAAAAACGCGTTGTTAGATGTTTTATAATTCGTCAAACTTGTACAAAGCTCGTTGAGACACTTATAAGCACTCATATTGCATGAAACTTTGTTTAGAGTTCTCGAAACGCGTTGTTAGATGTTTCATAAGTTCGTGAAACTTGTACAAATCTCATTAAGGAACTTATAAGCACTCATGTTGCATGAAACTTGGGTTAGAGTGCTAGAAACGCGTTGTTAGATGTTTCATAAGTCCGTCAAACTTGTACAAAGCTCTTTGAGTCACTTATAAGCACTCATGTTGCATGAAATTTGGGTTAGAGTTGTAAGATGTTTCATTAGTTCGTAAAAGTTGTAGAAAGATCATTGAGGAACTTATAAGAACTCTCGTGTTGCATGAAACTTGGTTAAGAGTCTTAGAAACCGATGTTTCATAATTTCGTCAAACTTTAACAAACCTCATTGAGGAACTTATAAGCACTCATGGTGGATGAAACTTGGTTTCGAGTCTTAGATACGCGTTGTCATATGTTTCATAAGTTCGTCACACTTGCACAAAGTTCATTGAGACACTTATAAGCACTCATGTTGCATGAAACTTGGTTTGGAGTCCTAGCTAGAAACGCGTTCTTAGATGTTTCATAAGTTCGTCAAACTTGTACAAAACTTATCGAGACACATATAAGCACTCATGTTGCATGAAACTTGGTTTAGAGTCCTAGAAACGCGTTGTTAGATGTTTCATAAGTTCGTCAAACTTGTACAAAGCTCGTTGAGACACTTATAAGCACTCATGTTGCAAGAAACTTGGTTTAGAGTCCTCGAAACGCGTTGTAAGATGTTTCATTAGTTCCTGAAAGTTGTAGAACGCTCATTGATGAACTTATAAACACTCATTTTGCATGAAACTTGGTTAAGAGTCCTAGAAACCACGTTGTTAGATGTTTCATATGTTCGTCAAACTTATACAAAGCTCATTGAGACACTTATAAGCACTTATGTTGCATGAAAGTAGGTTTAGAGTCCTAGAAACGCGTTGTGAGATGTTTCATAAATTCGTCAAACTTGTAAAAAGCTCATTGAGACATTTATAAGCACTCATGTTGCAGGAAATTTGGTTTAAGTCATAGAAACGCGTTTTAAGATGTTTCATTAGTTCGTGAAAGTTGTAGAAATCTCATTGAGGAACTTATAAGAACTCGTGTTGGATGAAACTTGGTTAAGAGTCTTAGAAACCACGTTGTTAGATGTTTCATAATTTTGTCAAACTTTAACAAAGCTCATTGAGGAACTTATAAACACTCATGGTGCATGAAACTTGGTTTAGAGTCTTAGATACGCATTGTTATATGTTTCATAAGTTTGTCAAAATTGTAAAAAGCTCATTGAGACACTTATAAGAACTCGTATTGAATAAAATTTGGTTTAAAGTCCTAGAAACGCGTTGTTATATGTTTCATAAGTTCTTCACATGTACAAAGCTCATCGAGACACTTATAAGCACTCGTGTTGCATGAAACTTGGTTTAGAGTCCTAAAAACGCGTTCTTAGATGTTTCATTAGTTCGTCAAACTTGAACAAATCTCATCGAGACACTTATAAGCACTCATGTTGCATTAAACTTGGTTTATAGTCCTAGAAACGCGTTGTTAGATGTTTCATAAGTTCATGAACCTATTACAAATCTCATTGAGGAACTTCTAAGCACTCATGTTGCATGAAACTTGGTTAAGAGTCTTAGAAACCACGTTGTTAGATGTTTCATAAGTTTGTCAAACTTATACAAAGCTCATTGAGACACTTATAAGCACTCATGTTGCATGAAAAATGGTTTAGAATCCTAGAAACGCGTTGTTAGATGTTTCATAAGTCTGTTAAACTTGTACAAACCTCATCGAGACACTTATAAGCACTCATGTTGCATGGAATTTGGTTTAGAGTCCTAGAAACGCGTTGTTAGATGTTTCATTAATTCGTGAAAGTTGTAGAAAGCTCATTGATGAACTTATAAGCACTCGTGTTGCATGAAACTTGGTTAAGAGTCCTAGAAACCATGTTGTTAGATGTTTCATAATTTCGTCAAACTTTAACAAAGCTCAATGAGGAACTTATAAGCACTCATGGTGCATGAAACTTGGTTTAGAGTCTTAGATACGCGTTGTTATATGTTTCATAAGTTCGTCAAACTTGTACAAAGCTTATTGAGACACTTATAAGCACTCATGTTGAATGAAATTTGGTTAAGAGTCCTAGAAACGCGTTGTTATATGTTTCATAATTTCGTCAAACTTGTACAAAGTTCTTTGAGAAATTTATAAGCACTCATGTTGCATTAAACTTGTTTTAGAGTCCTACAAACGCGTTCTTAGATTTTTCATAAGTTCGTCAAACTTGTACAAAACTCATTGAGACACTTATAAGCACTCATTTTGCATGAAACTTGGTTTAGATTCCTAGAAACGCGTTGTTAGATATTTCATTAGTTCGTCACACTTGTACAAAGCTCGTTGAGACACTTATAAGCATTCATATTGCATGAAACTTGGTTTAGAGTCCTAGAAACGAGTTGTTAGATAATTCATAAGTCCGTCAAACTCATACAAAGCTCATTAAGACACTTATAAGCACTCATGTTGCATGAAATTTGGTTTAGAGTCCTAGAAACGCGTTGTAAGATATTTCATTAGTTCTTGAAAGTTGTAGAAAGCTCGTTGAGACACTTATAAGAACTCATCTTGCATTAAAATTGGTTTAGAGTCCTAGAAACGAGTTGTTAGATGTTTCATAAGTTCGTAAAACTTGTATAAATTTCGTTGAGACACTTATAAGCACTCATGTTGCATGAAACTTGGTTTAGAGTCCTCGAAACGCGTTGTTAGATGTTTCATTAGTTCGTGAAACTTGTACAAATCTTATTGCGTTCTTTATAAGAAATCATATTGCATGAAACTTGGTTTAGAGTCCTATAAACGCGTTGTTAGATGTTTCATAAGTCCGTCAAAGTTGTACAAAGCTCATTGAGACACTTTTACGCACTCATGTTGCATGAAATTTGGTTTAGAGTCCTAGAAACGCGTTGTAAGATGTTTCATTATTTCGTGAAAGTTGTAGAAAGCTCATTGATGAACTTATAAACATTCATTTTGCATGAAACTTGGTTAAGAGTCCTACAAACCACGTTGTTAGATGTTTCATAAGTTCGTCAAACTTATACAAAGCTCATTGAGACACTTATAAGAACTCATGTTGCATGAAACTTGGTTTAGAGTCCTAGAAACGCGTTGTTAGATGTTTCATAAGTTCTTTACACTTGTACAAAGCTCATTGAAACACTTATAAGCACTCATGTTGCATGAAATTTGGTTTAGAGTCCTAGAAACGCGTTGATAGATGTTTTATAATTTCGTCAAACTTTTACAAAGCTCATTGAGGAACTTATAAGCACTCATGGTGCATGAAACTTGGTTTAGAGTCTTAGATACGCGTTGTTAGATGTTTCATAAGTTCGTCAAACTTGTACAAAACTCATTTAGACACTTATAAGCACACATTTTGAATGAAGCCTGGTTAAGAGTCCTAGAAACAACATTGTTAAATGATACATAAGTTCGTCAAACTTAAAGCTTATTGAGGAACTTATAATCAATCATGTTGCCTGGAACTTGGTTTAGAGTCAGTGAAACAAGTTCTTATATGTTTCATAAGTTCCAGAAACTTGTACACATCTCATTGAGACACTTATAATCACTCATGTTGCTAGAAACTTGGTTTCGAGTCGTAGAAACACGTTGTTAGATGTTTCATAAGTTTGTGAAACTCGTACAAAGCTCATTGAGGAACTTATAAGCACTCATGTTGCATAAAACTTGGTTTAGATTCCTAGAAACGTGTTGTTAGATGTTTCATAAGTTCGTGAAACTTTTACAAAGCTCATTGAGACACTTATAAGCACTCATGTTTCATGAAACTTGGTTTAGAGTTCTAGAAACGCGTTGTTAGATGTTTCATAAGTTCGTCAAACTTGTACAAAGCTCATTGAGACACTTATAAGCACTCATGTAGCATGAAAATTGGTTAAAAGTCCTAGAAACGCGTTGTTAGATGTTTCATAAGTTCTTCAAATTTGTACAAAGATCATTGAGACACTTATAAGCACTCATGTTTCACAAAACATGGTTTAGAGTCGAAGAAACGCGTTGTTAGATTTTTCATAAGTTCGTCAAACTTGTAAAAAAGCTCATTGAGAAACTTATAACCAATCATGTTGCAAGAAACTTAGTTTAGATTCCTAGAAACGCGTTGTTAGATGTTTCATAAGTTCGTGAAACATGTACAAAGCTTATTGAGGAACTTATAAGAACTCATGTTGCGTGAAACTTGGTTTAGAGTCCTACAAACGCGTTATTATATGTTTCATAAGTTCTCAAACTTGTACAAAGCTCATTATGACACTTATACTCACTCATAATGCATGAAACTTGGTTTAGAGTCCTAGAAACGCGTTGTTAGATATTTCATAAGTTTGTGAAACTTGTACAAAGCTCAATGAGACACTTATAAGCACTCATACTACAAGACAATTGGTTTAGAGTCCTAGAAACGAATTGTTATATGTTTCATAAGTTCGTGAAACTTGTACAAAGCTCATTGAGCCACTTATAAGCACTTATGTTGTATGAAACTTGGTTTAGAGTCCTAGAAACGTGTTTTTAGATGTTTGATAAGTTAGTGAAACTTGTACCAAGTTCATTGAGACACTTAAAATCACTCTTGTTGCATGAAACTTGGTTTAGAGTCGTAGAAACGATTTGTTAGATGTTTCATAAGTTTATCAAAGTTGTACAAAGCTCATTGAGACACTTATAAGCACTCATTTTGCATGAAACTTGGTTTAGAATCGTAGAACCGCGTTGTTAGATGTTTCATTAGTTCGTGAAAATTGTACAAAGCTCACTGAGAAACTTATAAGCACTCATATTGCATGAAACTTCGTTAAGAGTCCTAGAAATCACGTTGTTAGCTGTTTCATAAGTTCGTCAAACATTAACAAAGGTCATTGAGGAACTTATAAGCACTCATTTTGCATGAAACTTTGTTTAGAGTCCTAGAAACACGTTGTTAGATGTATCATAAGTTCGTCAAACTTGTACAAAGCTCATTAAGACAGTTATAATCACTCTTGTTGCATGAAACTTGGTTAATAGTCTTACAAACGCGTTGTTAGATGTTTCATAAGTTCGTGAAACTTGTAAAAATCTAAATTTCGGAACTTATAAGCACGTATGTTGCATGAAACTTGGTTTAGAGTCCTAGAAACGCGTTGTTAGATCTTTCATAAGCTCGTCAAACTTGTACGAAGCTCATTGAGACATTTATAAGCACTCATGTTGCATGAAACTTGGTTTCGAGTCCTAGAAATGCGTTGTTAGATGTTTCATAAGTTCTTCAAATTTGTACACAACTCATTGATACACTTATAAGCACTCATGTTGCATGAAATTTGGTTTAGAGTCCTAGAAACGCGTTGATAGATGTTTCATTAATTCGTGAAAGTTGTAGAAAGCTCATTGAGGAACATATAAGCACTCGTGTTGCATGAAACTTGGTTAAGAGTCCTATAAACCACGTTGTTAGATGTTTCATAAGTTTGTGAAACTCGTACAAATCTCATTGAGGAACTTATAAGCACTCATGTTGCATAAAACTTGGTTTAGATTCCTAGAAACGCGTTGTTAGATGTTTCATAAGTTCGTGAAACTTTTACAAAGCTCATTGAGATACTTATAAGCACTAATGTTTCATGAAACTTGGTTTAGAGTTCTAGAAACGCGTTGTTAGATGTTTCATAAGTTCGTGAAACTTTTACAAAGCTCATTGAGACACTTATAAGCACTCATGTTTCATGAAACTTGGTTTAGAGTTCTAGAAACGCGTTGTTATATGTTTCATAAGTTCGTCAAACTTGTAGAAAGCTCATTTAGACACTTATAAGCACACATTTTGTATGAAGCCTGGTTAAGAGTCCTAGAAACCAGATTGTTAGATGATCTAACAACGCATATTCTAGGACTCTTAACCAAGTTTCATGCAACATGAGTGCTTATAAGTGCCTCAATGATCTTTGTACAAGTTTCACGAACTTACGAAACATCTAACAACTCATATTCTAGGAATCTTAACCAAGGTTCATGCAACATGAGGGCTTATAAGTGCCTCAATGATCTTTTTACAAGTTTCACGAACTTTTGAAACACCTAACCACGCATATTATAGGACTCTAAACTAAGTTTCATGCAACAAACTTATGAAATTTCTAACAACGCATATTCTAGGACTTTAAACTAAGATTCATGTAACATGAGTGCTTTTAAGTGCCTCAATGATCTTTGTACAAGTTTAACGAACTTATGAAACATTTAACAACACATATTTTAGGATTCTAAACCAAGATTCATGCAATATGAGTCCTTATAAATGCCTCAATAATCTTTGAACAAGTTTAACGAACTTATTAAAAATCTGACAACGCATATTCCACGACTCTTAACCAAATTTCATGCAACATGAGTGCCTATAAGTGCCTCAATGATATTTGTACAAGTTTCTCTAACTTATGAAACATCTAACAACGCATATTCTAGGACGGATAAACCAAGGTTCTGGCAACGTGATTGCTTATAAGTGCCTCAATGATCTTTTACAAGTTTCGCGAACATTCGAAACATCTAACAAGGTGTTTCTAAGACTCTAAACCGAGTTTCACGCATTATAAGTGCTCATGAGCGCTACACCAAGTTTCACGAACTTATGAAACTTCTAACAACGCATATTTTAGTAGTCTAAACCAAGTTTTATGCAACATGAGTGCTTATAATTGCCTCAACGATCTTTTTGCAAACTTTCGAAACATCTAACATTGAATATTCGAGGACTCTAAACCAAGTTTCATGAAATATTAGTGCTTATAAATGCCTCAACGATCTTTGTACAATTTTCACGAACTTATGAAACACGTAACAATGCATATTCGAGGACTCTAAACCATGTTTCATTCAACATGAGTGCATATAAGTGCCTCAATGATCTTTGTACAAGTTTCACAACATTTTGAAACATCTAACAACACATACTCTAGGACGCTAAACCAAGTTTCATGCAACATGAGTGCTTATAAGTGCGTCAATGATCTTTGTACAAGTTTCACAAACTTATGAAACTTCTAAGAGCGCATATTCTAGGAAATTAAACCAAGATTCATGCAACATGAGTGATTATAAGTGACTCAATGATCTTTGTACAAGTTTCACAAACTTATGAAACATGTAACAACACATATTCTAGGACTCTAAACCAAGTTTCAATCAACATGAGTGCTTATAAGTACTTGAAGGATCTTTGTACAAGTATATTTTAGGACTCTAAACCATGTTTCACGCAACATGAGTGCATATAATTGCCTCAATGATCTTTGTACAAGTTTCACGAACTTATGAAACATCTAACAACGCATATTCTAGGACTCTAAACCAAGATTCATGCAATATGGGTGATTATAAGTGCTTCAATGATCTTTGTACAAGTTTCACAAACTTTTGAAACACCTAACAACACATATTCTAGGACTTTAAACCAAGATTATTTTAGGAATCTAAACAGAGTTTCATGCAACATGAGTGCTTATAAGTGCCACAATGATTTATGTACAAATTTCAGGAACTTATGCAACTTCTAACAAACGTCTTTTATAGGACTCTAAACGAAGTTTTCATGCAACATGAGTGCAAATAAGTGCCTAAATGATCTTTGTACAAGTTTCACAAACTTATGAAACATCTAACAACGCTTATTCTAGGATTATAAACCAATTTTCATGCAACATGAGTTCTTATAGGTGCCTCAATGATCTTTGTACAAGTTTAACGAACTTATGAAACATCTAACAACACATATTCCAGGACTCTTAACCAAGTTTCATTCAACATGAGCGCTTATAAGTGCCTCAATGATATTTTTACAAGTTTCACGAACTTGTGAAACTTCTAACAAACGCATATTCTAGGAGTCTAAACTAAGATTCATGCAACATGAGTGCTTATAAGTGCCTCAATGATCTTTGTAGAAGTTTCACAAACTTTTGAAACCTCTAACAACAAATATTCTAGAACTTTAAACAAAGTTTCATGTAACATGAGTGCTTATAAGTGGGTCCATGATCTTTCTACAAGTTTCACGAAATTATGAACCATATAACAACGCATATTCTAGGACTTGAAACCCAATTTCATGAAATATTAGTGTTTATAAGTGCCTCAATGATCTTTATAAAAGGTTCACGAACTTACGAAACATCTAACAACGCATATTCTAGGACTCTAAACCAAGATTCATGCAACATGAGTTCTTATAATGGTCTCAATGATCTTTGTACAAGTTTCACGAACTTATGAAAATTCTAACAAAGCATATTCTAGGTCTTTAAACTAAGATTCATGCAACATGAGTCCTTTGAGGTACCTCAATGATTTTTGTACCAGTTTAGAGAACTTATTAAACATATAACAACGCATATTCTAGGACTCTTAACCAATTTTTATGCAACATGAGTTCCTATAAGTGCCTCAATAATCTTTGTACAAGTTTTACGAACTTATGAAACATCTAACAACACATATTCTATGACTCTAAACCAAGTTTAATGCAACATGAGTGCTTATAAGTGCCTCAAGGATCTTTGTACAAGTTTCACGAACTTACGAAACATTTAAAAACGTCTTTCTAGTACTGTAAACAATTTTTATGCAACATGAGTGCTTATAAGTGCCTCAAAGATCTTTGTACATGTTTCACGAACTTATGAAACATCTAACAGCGTGTTTTTAGGATTCTGATTCAAGTTTCATGCAACATGAGTGCTTATAAGTAACTCAACGATCTTTGTACAAGTTTTACGAATTTATGAAACTTCTAACAACGCATATTCTAGAACTCTAAACCAAGATTCATCCAACGTGAGTGCTTATAAGTGCCTCAATAATATTTGAACAAGTTTCACCAACTTATGAAACATTTTACGACGCATATTTGAGGAATCTAAACAAAGTTTCATGCAACTTGAGTGCTTATAAGTGTCTCAATGATCTTCGTAAAAGTTACAAGAACTTACGTAACAACTAACAATGTGTTTCTAGAACTCTTAACCAATTTTCATGCAACATGAGTGCTTATAAGTGCCTCAATGATATTTGTACAAGTTTCATAAACTTATGAAACTTCTAATAACGCATATTCTAACACTCTAAATTAATATTCATGCAAGATTAGTGCTTATAAGTGTTGCAATGATCTTTCTACAAGTTTTACGAACTTATGAAACTTCTAGCAACGTATCTTCAGGGACTCTAAACCAAGTTTCATGCAACATGAGTGCTTGTAAGTGCCTCAATGATCTTTGTAAAAGATTCACGAACTTTTTAAACTTCTAACGGAGCATATTGTAGGACTCTAAACCAAGTTTCATGGAATATGAGTTCTTATAAGCTCCTCAATGATCTTCGTACAAGTTTCACGAACTTATGAAACTTCTAACACTGCATATTATAGGACTCAAAACCAAGGTTCATTCATCATGAGTGCTTATAAATGTTTCAAGGATCTTTTCAAACATCTTACAACATGTTTCTAGGACTCTAAACCAAGTTTAATGCAACATGGGTACTTATAAGTGTCTCAATCTTCATTGTAAAAGTTTCACAAACTTATGAAACTTCTAACAACCCATATTCTAGGACTCTAAACCAAGTTTTATTCAACATGAGTTCTTCTAAGTGCCTAATGATCTTTGTGTAAGTGTCACGAACTTATGAAACTTCTAACAACACATATTCTATGACTCTAAACCAAGTTTCATGCAACATGAGTGCTTTGATACCACTGTTTTAATTCGTACTGGTTTATAACGATTTATAAATAATAATTGTGAATTCTTTCCCTAGGATACAGGCAAATATTGAATCATCAGTTTATAGATTTACCTTAATGGTTCGTAGAGGAAATTTGAACCGAGATAAATCGAGTTGTTGTAGCACTACAAACTTCGTGCCTCTATTGGTATCAACACGCACACTAACTGGATCTATCGGGATGCTAGTGCCGTAGAGATCTGATCTCAAATCGCATACGAACTTTTCGTCTCACTGTATTAGGGTCGACTACGTTTCTTATATTTTTAGAGAGTCACATTATGCATCCTATTTATAATGATAATGATGAATAATAATTAACCCTAATCGAAATAAGGTTATTGGGCTATCATGCCCAACTCAATTCCAATTTGCTTAGGTGTGTGACCATGTATGATCAAATAATATTAGTAATGAGTTCTAGACCCATAGATTATAAGCGGTTTCTAGAAAAACATTATAACCACCTAATATTATACGACTTTAACCAGAGTAAGTACAAATGATTTCAAAATATTCCCAACAATCTCCCACTTGTACCGGAATCATCTATTCCTATAATCCTTTGTCACTATATCTCGATCTCAGCATAAGGCAATAAATAGTTTCATCCTTATTAAGCTAGATCATGTTTATCGGACTCTAATTTATACTAATTAAACAAACGATTGACAATCACCTCATTTTTTCCATTAATGTTCCTTATACACTTCTCTAATCCGCCCAATCAATGTCTTTATAATCCCCATCTACAACAGACGTTTGACAGAGTCTAAGCGAACCAATCCATGTGTAAGAAATCATGACGAATTCGGGTCAAAGGACTATACTCTATAGTCGTGATGAGAAACTCTTTATGAAACTCATATAACAATCTTGTAGAGTTCTCATAACGGGTCAGTCCGATATTTTGTTCTCCAACACATATATATGTGATTGACTTTAATACAACATATCAATGACTCCATGAAACTTAGTTATCAGTCACCTCAAATACAAGTCATTCATAATTATTAATGTCCCATGGTTAATAATCTTACTATGGATCTCAATAATTTATATCATCTTTCACTTATAGGGTTTCATGATCAAATCACGTATTTGATGACCAATAAGAATGATATAAAATATTTTGGGACTATTATTAAATTATCAAATAAGAAAATAATATTGAAACAAATATTTGATGACTCTCATGCATAGGATGCGTAAGGGGTTTAGTCAAAGGATCGGCAACATTTGCATCCGTTGGAACTCTGCTAATCTTCACATCTTCTCTCTCAATAACCTCACGAATGATATCAAAACGTCTTTTAATATGTTTGGATTTTTGGTGTGATCTAGGTTCTTTCGCCTGCGCGATCGCTCCATTGTTGTCACAGTAGAGATCCACTGGACCATGGATGCTAGGAACCACACAAAGTTCAGTGATGAACTTCCTAATCCAGCTTCCGTAGCTCCTTCATATGCAGCTATATACTCAACCTCAATTGTTGAATTTGCCACTATGCTCTGCTTGCAATTTTTCCAGCTTACCGCTCCTCAGTTAAGATAGGAGACGAATCCAGATTGTGATCGACAATCATCTTTGTCTGTTTGGAAACTGGAATCGGTGTAACCGCTCACAACAAGTTCCTCGCTACCTCCATAAACTCAAAATTTATCATTAGTTCTTCTCAAGTACTTAAGGATGCTCTAGACTGCTATCCAGTGACTTTCACCTGGATCAGATTGGTATCTGCTCGTCATGCTCAAAGCACATGCAACATTTGGACGAGTGCAAAGCATGGCATACATGATATATCCTATAGATGATGCATAATGGATCATACTCATATATTCGCGCTCATCATGTGTATTTGGACATTAAGTCTTGCTAAGAACTATGCCATGAGACATAGGCAAAAAGCCTTTCTTGGAATCATGCAATTTGAACCTATGTAAGACCTTATCCATATAAGTTTCTTGACATAGTTCAATAAGCTTATTCAATCTATCTCTATAGATCCTTTATTCCAAGAATGTAAGGAAATTCTCCCATGTCTTTCATTGAGAAACAACTTCCCACCTAAGTCTTGACAAACTAAGTAAATGAATGTCGTTTCCTATGAGTAGTATGTCATCTACATACAATACAAAGAATGCAACTGCACTCCCACTGGTTTTCTTGTAAACACATGACTCTTCTTCGATTCTAATGAAATCAAACTCTTTGATCGCTTCATTAAAACGAATATTCCAACTCCGAGATGCTTGCTTCAAACCATAAATGGAACGATGAAGCTTGCATACCTTCCTAGCGCTTCCATGAACTATGAAACCTCCAGGTTGTGTCATGTAAACATCCTCTTCCAGATTTCCATTAAAGAAATTTGTATTCACATCCATCTGCCAAATTTCATAGTCATGATAAGCGGCAGTTGCTAGGAGAATCTAAATGGAATTAAGCATTGCGACTGGGGATAGGTCTCATCATAGTCTATACCATGAATTTGCTTGTAACCTTTAGCCACCAATCTAGATTTGTATATTTGTATATTACCATCCATGTAAATTTTCTCCTTGAAAAACCGTTTGAACTCAATAGCTTTTACACCATTAGGCAAATCAACCAAAGTTCATACTTTGTTTAGTGACATGGATCCCATTTCGGAGTCAGTGGCCTCTATCCACTTGTCGGAATCGGGTCCCATCATTTCTTCTTTGTAAGATGTAGGTTAATCACTCTTTATCATAAATAAATCATGATGATCCATCACCCAATCCCCAAATCTATTAGGTTCATGACAGTTCCTTTCGGACCTACGTACCTCAGGCTTCACATGATCTTTGTACAAGTTTCACGAACTAATAAATCATCTTACAACATGTTTCTAGGACTCTAAACCAAGTTTCATGCAACATGGGTGCTTATAAGTGTCTCAATGATTATTGTAAAAGTTTCGCAAACTTATGAAATTTCTAACAACCCATATTCTAGAACTCTAAACCAAGTTTTATGCAACATGAGGTCTTGTAAGGGCCTAATGATCTTTGTTTAAGAGTCACAAACTTATGAAACTTCTAACAATGCATATTCTATGACTCTAAACCAAGTTTCATGTAACATGAGTGCTTATAAGTGTCTCAATGATATTTGTACAAGTTTCACGAAATTATGAATTATCTAACAACGAATGTTCTAGGACTTTAAACCAAGTTTCATGCAACATGAGTACTTGTAAGTTCCTTAATGATCTTCGTACAAGTTTCAAGAACATACGAAACATCAAACAACTTGTTTCTAGAACTCTAAACAAAGTTTCATGCAACATGAGTGTTTGTAAGTGCCTCAATGATCTTTGTACAAATTTTACGAACTTATGAAACATCTAACAACGCATATTCTACGACTCTAAACCAAGTTTCATGAAACATTAGTGCTTATAAGTGCCTCAATGATCTTTGTACACGTGTCCTTAACTTAGAAGTGCCTCAATGATCTTTGTAAAAGTTCTATCTTACGAAGAATCTAACAATGCATATTCTATGACTCTAAACTAAGTTTCATAGAACACGAGTGTTGATAAGTTCCTCAACGATCTTTGTACAAGTTTCACAAACTTATCAAACTTATAAAAACCCATATTCTAGGGCTCTAAACAAATTTTCATGCAACATGAGTGCTTATAAGTGCCTCATTGATCTTTGTAAAAGTTTCAAGAACATAAGAAACATCTAACAATGCATATTCTAGGACTCTAAACCAATGTTCATGCAACATGATTGTTTTTAAGTGCATGCATGATCTTTGTATAGGTTTCAAGAACATACGAAACATCAAACAACTTGTTTCTAGAACTCTAAACCAAGTTTCATGCAACATGAGTGTTTGTAAGTGCCTCAATGATCTTTGTACAAATTTTACGAACTTATGAAACATCTAACAACGCATATTCTACGACTCTAAACCAAGTTTCATGCAACATTCGTGCTTATAAGTGCCTCAATGATCTTTGTACACGTGTCCTGAACTTAGAAGTGCCTCAATGATCTTTGTAAAAGTTCTATCTTACGAAGAATCTAACAATGCATATTCTATGACTCTAAACTAAGTTTCATGGAACACGAGTGTTGATAAGTTCCTCAACGATCTTTGTACAAGTTTCACAAACTTATCAAACTTATAAAAACCCATATTCTAGGGCTCTAAACAAATTTTCATGCAACATGAGTGCTTATAAGTGCCTCATTGATCTTTGTAAAAGTTTCAAGAACATAAGAAACATCTAACAATGCATATTCTAGGACTCTAAACCAATGTTCATGCAACATGATTGTTTTTAAGTGCATGCATGATCTTTGTATAGGTTTCACAAACTTACGAAACCAAGTTTCATGCAACATGAGTGCTCAATGATCGTTGTACAAGTTTCATTAACTTATTAAACATCTAACAAAGCGTATTCTAGAACTCTAAACCAAGGTTCATGCAACATGATTGCTTATAAGTGCCTCAACGCATATTCTAGGATTCTATATCAAGTTTCACGTAACATGAGTGCTTATAATTGCCTCAATGATCTTTCTACAAGTTTCACGAACTTATGAAATATCTAACAACACATATTCTAGGACTCTAAAGCAAGTTTCATGCAACATGAATGCTTATAAGTGCCTCAACCATCTTTTTAAAAGTTTCACGAACTTACAAAACATCTAATAACGCATATACTAGGACTCTAAACCAAGTTTCATGCAACATGAGTGCTTATAATTTCATGAATGATTTTTGTACAAGTTTCACGAATTTACGAAACATCTAACAACGTGTTTCTAGTACTCTAAACCAAGGTTCATTCAACATGAAAGCTTATAAGTGCCTCAATGATCTTTGTAAAAGTTTCATGAACTTATGAAACTTATAACAACGCATATTCTAGGACTCTCAACGAAGTTTTATGCAACATGATTGCTTTTAAGTGCTTGAATGATCTTTGTACAAGTTTCACAAACTTAAAAAACATCTAACAACGCATAATCTAGGACTCTAAACCAAGTTTCATTCAACATGAGTGCTTCTCAGTGCCTAAGTGATCTTTGTACAAGTTTCAAGAACATACGAAACATCTAACAACCTGTTTATAGAATTCTAAACTAAGCATCATGCAACATTAGTGCTTCTAAGTGCCTCTATGATATTTGTACATGTTTCACGAACTTATGATACTTCAAAAAACGCATATTCTAGGACTCTAAACTAAGTTTCATGCAACATGAGTTCTTATAAGTGCCTCAATGATCTTTGACGTGTCTTGAACTTATAAGTGCCTCAATAATCTTTGTAAAAGTTTCACGAACTTACGAAACATGTAACAACGCATATTTTAGGACTCTAAACCAAGTTTCAACAAACATGAGTACTGATAAGTTCCTCAATGATCTTTGTACAAGTTTCACAAACTTATCAAACTTCTAACCACTCATATTCTAGGACTCTAAACCAAGTTTCATGCAACACGAGTGCTTATAGAAGTGCCTCAATGATCTTTGTACAAGTTTCAGAAAATTATGAAACTTCTAACAAAGCATATTCTAGAATTCGAAACCAAGGTTCATGCAACATGATTGCTTATAAGTGCCTCAATGATCTTTGTACAAGTTTCACGAACATAGGAAACAACTAACAACGTGTTTCTAGGACTCTAAACCTAGTTTCGTGAAATATGACTGCTCATATGTCCCTCAATTATCTTTGTACAAGTTTCACAAGCTTATGAAACTTCTAACATTTCGTATTCTAGGAGTCTAAACAAAATTTCATGCAACATGATTGCTTGTAAGTGCCTCAATGATCTTTGTACAAGTTTCACAAACTTACGAAACATCTAGCAACGTGTTTCTATGAGTCTATACCAATTTTCATGCAACATGAGTGCTTATAAGTGCCTCAATGATTTTTGTACAATTTTCACGAACTTATTGTTAGAAAGTGGAGAATATCCGAATGGATTTGGGTTTGCTTATCGAAAAAGAGATTCGATGTTCTTGAGATGTTCTTGAGAAGAGAGAGAGAGAGAGAGAGAGAAAGATTTACTCGACTTTCATGTCTTAGATTCATAAAGCTTAAGTATTTACAATGAATAGAGAGTTACATATATAGCCAAAATGCAAAGGACCGTTTATGGATAAGCTTGTACGGTAAAGGCGCCTAAGGAAGAAGTCGCGCGCGTGCGTGGGGAATCGCGTCGTCGGCGTGGAAGCCGTTCTGATATCGAGCGGCGCATGTACGAATATTGAAACTATCTAGCGCCTTTGTGTACTACGCGCCGAGCGCCACCTGTCTACGGTACGGGGTACGCACACGAACGACTATATTTTGGATATGATCATTAACATTACTTGATTAACGTTTAGATCATATCTGATACTTCTTAGGCTATAATAATACCTTTACTTGATGCTAAAGCTTTGACGTCACTTGATAAACGAGATTTTACCCCGTTTAATCTAATGTCTCAATTGTAGTACTTGAGGTGTCAATCCGAATCAGGAGCAATTAAATTACTAAAGTTTGCAAGGAATCAATCTTAGTCTAAGCGATTTAAAAGATGGTTTTGTTTATGTGATTTTGTAAAGATTAACAAAGAAATAAAACGAAATTGCAAGTTGTAAAGATTCAAATTAAAAAGCTAAACAACCAGGTCGGGGTACTTTAACGGGTTCATCAACTTTCAGGTTTTTCGATGTCTTTTATAAAAGTACTTTAAGGTTTTGAAAACGATTTTAGATCAATCCACTCTCGTGACAGAGATCCTTTTCCTAACAAGTAAACTAAAACAATATCTTGGATAGTTTAAATTTTAGAAAATATTAAAGTTCAAATCAATTCAACCACTAAACTTATTAACACAGATCTCTCGGTTAAGCTAGGTTTAGTTCTAGGGTAATTGCTTAGGAATCCTCACAGACCTCTCGGTTGTGAAGTTTCCTGGGTTCTATCAATTGATTGATCAGGTCAATTAAAGCATTAAGATTGTTACACTAGATTAAAGATTTATCAGGTTTTAAGTTCTAGACATCGATCAACCCTAGGGTTGATTCACCCTTTTTCCCCCAACCTAATTGTCTATGGGAAACTACTCACTAAGCATATTGAAATTCAAAGCAATTAAATTCAAAGAAAGCAATAACATAAACAAAAGCAAAGAGAATAAAGGGTTCAAGAAAATCTTATTGATGATGAAGACTACAAAGGTGGCCAAGAAGCAAAACACCAAGAAGTCTCCAAGTCCAAGAACAAAGAAAACAAACGATGGAAAAAAACTAAAAACTAAAAGATAGAATAATTGTCAAAACATAAAACAAAACCCTAATATAGTCTTGAACCATAAAATAAAGGAAAACCCATTGGTTTAGGAATTATTTTCCTAATTAAAACATGAAAACCGGATTTCCTTTTAATTTTCGCAGCCTGTATCGGTCAATGCAAACCGATACGGTCCGGCGATATGCGCTTCGGTAGTCTTCCTTCAGCTCTGTTTTCTTCGTATCGGCCGAGGCTAAGCCGATACGACAGGTCGATACGTGTCTTCGGGTCTTTTTCTCTTGTATCGGCCACTCCAAACCGATATGCTTGGCCGATACGGACTTCGGCAAACTTTCCGTCTTCTATATCGGCCAACATAAACCGATACAACATGCCGATGCACATGTATCGGTTTCTTTTTGGCTTAAATTCATCACTTTCGCCGTCTTTGTGCTCAAAAACCTGAAATACACGAAACAAACCAACATGCAACCTATATGATACTAAATGCAACCTAAATGAATGAATTCTAATGCATAAACTAAGGTAGAAAGTGTAAAATATGCGAGTTATCAACTCCCCCAAACATATGAAAGTGTAAAATATGCGAGTCCTCAAGCAAGAGAACTAACATCAAAGTTTAGGAAGGTGTGGAGGCGGGGACCTCAGAACCAAAGCAACACGGAAGTGTAATGAACAAGTATCCTAAACATAGTACCCTCTTGCAACCGAACTAGTTCCACTTATTTCTATCTACCTTAACTCCGTCTAAATCCGTTGTTATTACCAAAAGTATGTGATCCACTTTTCTAGTCTAAACACCTTTCACATTCAATTAAAACACAATCAAGCATGAAACATGATTAAAAATTTCCAAGAGTTTTTCTATTTGTCTAGGTAAGAACGAGATTTCGAATCAAACGAGGAGGCTAACACTCAGGCATGTGGTTAGTTGTAGCGCGGTTTCTCTCGGGGAGTGAAAGGGTTAAGCAAAACCAGGAAAGACAAGAAGCAACTGATGCATACAAGTCCGGACATCCATCCCTACTCAAGACTATCCACTAACCCATCGTCTTTCTTTTAAACATTTAAACACCTAAACATCGAGTTTCTTTTCTTTTCTTAACAACCTTAGGGGATTTTATTTTGGCTAAGTTTCCTTTTTTTTTTCTTTTTTTTTCTTAATCGAATTCTTTTTCTTTCTTTTCTTTTCCTTTTCTTTTTTTTTTTTCGATTTTTCTATATATATTTTTTTTTTTTTTTTTTACTTAGCCATTCTTTTACCCCCTAGGTGTTTTACAATTATTCGTGTTTATTTTCTTATTTTTCAAAATTCAAAGACGTGTCTCACCAAACCGTTATCCCTTTCTAATTCACTAGTCTAAGAAAAACTAGCCCAATGGATGTCCTTTCTTGTCGCTCCCTATACTTTCAAGTTTTTGCGAAACCAAACAATCACTAAATGAAAAGAATTCTCACAAGTGTTTGGGTTAAGGTTTAGGGGGTGAGAGGGGAATCATCCTTAGAAATGAGAATGACCGGATTGCGCTTTAAGTGTTTCGGTTTAGGAAGCCACAATCCGTAGAAATCACAAAGCCATAGAAATTCTCTTGAAAACTATCAATCATGCTAATTAAAAGTCAAGTTTAAGTTCAGATAATTTTTCGAAGGTGACTTAGAACTACCAAGCTTCATAACCACACAATTGGCTTTTTAAACATCAATGTCTAGGGTTGCGGTTTCAAGATTTTCAGCGAGTTCTAATTCGTTTACGGAAGATACTACACCTAAGATACTGTTCAAAAACACTAAGTGCGTCGCTTTACAAGGTTAACATCATCATAGATCCCCTATGCATATCTAAATGCCAATGAACTAATCCTAAATGCAGATTTTTTGTTTTTTTTTGTTTTTTTTTTTTTTTTTTTTTTTTTTTTATTTTTTTATGAATGTTAATATGCGAAAACTAATATGACTACTCCCCCAAACTTAAATCACACGGTCTCCGTGTGAAACAAGCATTGGAGAAGGTTCCTAAATGTATGTATGAATGACTCTAATATGAAAAACTAATGCGTATGCACATGGTTCAGGTGTTACCTCTGTAGTACTAACACGACGAGTCGAAGTCGTCTGTATCGGTCTCAGCAGACCGATACAACAGGCCGATACGCCTTTCAGAATTTGTTTTCCTACTTCGTTTTCACCTGAAACCATCAAACACGACATAAACTCTAAGTGAATTATCATCTAAATGCAAACTAAAATAGTATATACAAGGATAGACATGGGACTTCCTCCCAAGTGAGCTTGTTTATAGTCTCTTAGCTTGACTTTACCCCCTTCTTTTTAGGCGACATTGGGGATTGAAAGAGATGTCGAATCTCCTTCGATGACAGCTTTGTGGTCCAAGGGCGGTTTGAGTTTTACTCCTTTCACACCAAACTCGCCTCCATCTTTGTGTTTGCCTTTATCCGAGTCGCAGCGAGCACTCCTTGCTTCTTTCTTGAAAGCTTTCTTCAAAGATTTAACCTCGTTGATTAACTTTCTAATGACGCGGTTTTGAGACATGTTCCAATGCACCTTTCTGAACTTCCTAGGAGGGGATTGGTGTTCCACTTTTGGAGCTTTGGGTTTGCTCCTTGTATCATCGCTAGACTTACCATTGCTAGCATCTTTTTCCACTCCAATCACCAAAGCTTCACAAGGGACCATCTCCGTAGGCTTCTTGACTACATCGTTGATGTTGTACCGCTGAACAAGGTCCTTCCCAAGGTGCAAATCTATCTTTCCAACCTTCACATCTATGACCGCTCCAGCGGTTGCCAAGAAAGGTCTTCCAAAGATGAGTGGATTATTAAGCTCTTTGTCTATCTCCAAGACGACAAAATCTGTTGGAATGAAAACGTCTCCCAACTTTACCGGAATATCTTCTAAGATCCCAACGGGTACCTTCACGGATCTATCGGCCAGCACCAAAGAGATCTTAGTAGGTTGGAAAGAAGAAAGACCAAGTCGTTTAGCAACAGATTGAGGCATAACGTTGACACTAGCCCCTAGATCGCACAAGCACTTTTCAAAGATCAAAGGACCAAGAGTGCAAGGCAAAGTAAAACTCCCTGGATCGCCAAGTTTCTTAGGAGAATGGTCCTTCTGAATGATCGCGCTGCACTCTTGTGAAAGTTTCACCGTGTCTTCCAAGTTTTTGGACTTGTTTTTGATGGTGTCTTTCAAAGATTTGGTGGAGTGAGGGACTTGCTTGAAAGCGTCAACAAGAGGCATGGGAGTTTGCACCTCGTTTATTTGCTTCTCGAGCTTAGCTCTAAAGTACTCCTTCAAGAGATGCATCTTGGCTCGACCCGGAAAAGGAAGCTTAGGCACGTAAGAGGACGTCACGTAAACGGGCTTCTTCTTTTTCTCGGATTTTTCCTCTATATCGGCCATGTTTTTGGCCGATGTAGGTGGTCGATATCGGTCAGATGAAACCGATACTCCTGGCCGATGCGAGTGTCCTGTCTCCTTTTCGCTCGTATCGGCCTTGTCCTTGGCCGACACGGGTGGTCGATATCGGCCAGTTGTGGCCGATACGCCTGGCCGATACAGGTGTCCTGTATCTTTCTCATCACCGCCTGCGGTGTTTTCGTTGGCTAGGACCGTGGTTTCTGTCTCGTGGGTCTGTTCCACCTCCCCGACCTGATCCGCATTGTCCTCAATGAGATTGCGTGAAAGAACTTTGTGAGAAAGGTCGTCTTACACGCCTCCCAAGTCTGTATCGTGTCTTTCACAAGATTCTTCTGCCATATGTGTGCTTTGTCCCCGAGTGAGAAGGGGAACAAACGCAGCTTAAACATGTCCTCGTTGACACCATTGATCTTCACCGTGTCGCATAGCATGTCAAATTGGTGAAGATGATCAATGGGGTCTTCACTAGGCAGCCCATAGAACTTGTTGCTTGGACACCATATTGATGAGACTAGACTTGATCTCAAAGTTGTTGTTGGCGATGGCTGGTGGTGTGATGCCACTACGGTTGGTGATGTTTGATGGCACATCCGCTGTACCAATGGTGCGTGCAACGTTAGGTGCGTTGTTTGCATCACCCATCTCGAATTCTGAATCTGAACCCGAAGTGTCTGATGTGGATGAGTCGGAGTGAAGGCTGGTTCTTCTTTCTCGTGAGATAGCTCTTTCGTGTGCTTTGATGTCTGCGAAGAAGAGCAAGTTGTCACTTTGTCGGTGACTTCTCCTTTGCATACACCTAACAAAACGAAAATCACAAGGAAAGAAAACAAGTTAGTAACGAAACTGAAACTTAGTCCCAAGTAATTCCAAAACTCTAATATTTAATCGAGTTCCTGAATCGGCAACGACGCCAATTTGATAAACGAGATTTTACCCCGTTTAATCTAATGTCTCAATTGTAGTACTTGAGGTGTCAATCCGAATCAGGAGCAATTAAATTACTAAAGTTTGCAAGGAATCAATCTTAGTCTAAGCGATTTAAAAGATGGTTTTGTTTATGTGATTTTGTAAAGATTAACAAAGAAATAAAACGAAATTGCAAGTTGTAAAGATTCAAATTAAAAAGCTAAACAACCGAGGTCGGGGTACTTTAACGGGTTCATCAACTTTCGGGTTTTTCGATGTCTTTTATAAAAGTACTTTAAGGTTTTGAAAACGATTTTAGATCAATCCACTCTCGTGACAGAGATCCTTTTCCTAACAAGTAAACTAAAACAATATCTTGGATAGTTTAAATTTTAGAAAACATTAAAGTTCAAATCAATTCAACCACTAAACTTATTAACACAGATCTCTCGGTTAAGCTAGGTTTAGTTCTAGGGTAATTGCTCAGGAATCCTCACAGACCTCTCGGTTGTGAAGTTTCCTGGGTTCTATCAATTGATTGATCAGGTCAATTAAAGCATTAAGATTGTTACACTAGATTAAAGATTTATCAGGTTTTAAGTTCTAGACATCGATCAACCCTAGGGTTGATTCACCCTTTTTCCCCCAACTTAATTGTCTATGGGAAACTACTCACTAAGCATATTGAAATTCAAAGCAATTAAATTCAAAGAAAGCAATAACATAAACAAAAGCAAAGAGAATAAAGGGTTCAAGAAAATCTTATTGATGATGAAGACTACAAAGGTGGCCAAGAAGCAAAACACCAAGAAGTCTCCAAGTCCAAGAACAAAGAAAACAAACGATGGAAAAAAACTAAAAACTAAAAGATAGAATAATTGTCAAAACATAAAACAAAACCCTAATATAGTCTTGAACCATAAAATAAAGGAAAACCCATTGGTTTAGGAATTATTTTCCTAATTAAAACATGAAAACCGGATTTCCTTTTAATTTTCGCAGCCTGTATCGGTCAATGCAAACCGATACAGTCTGGCCGATATGCGCTTCGGTAGTCTTCCTTCAGCTCTGTTTTCTTCGTATCGGCCAGGCTAAGCCGATACGACAGGTCGATACGTGTCTTCGGGTCTTTTTCTCTTGTATCGGCCACTCCAAACCGATATGCTTGGCCGATACAGACTTCGGCAAACTTTCTGTCTTCTATATCGGCCAACATAAACCGATACAACATGCCGATGCACATGTATCAGTTTCTTTTTGGCTTAAATTCATCACTTTCGCCGTCTTTGTGCTCAAAAACCTGAAATACACGAAACAAACCAACATGCAACCTATATGATACTAAATGCAACCTAAATGAATGAATTCTAATGCATAAACTAAGGTAGAAAGTGTAAAATATGCGAGTTATCATCACTTCCAAGACTTTATAAGTTGTTGCTTGTAGTCCAACATAACTCCTTTATGCGTACTAATGCGTTAGTAGGATTAGGAATTAGTTTCAATACTCCCCCTCAAGCTTATCCTAATGCAAAGTCTAAGCTTGGAACCGCATACATTACCTCATTAAAAATCTCAATGAGAAATCCACAGGATAAAATCCATTGAGGGACAAAGAGTATGAAGCATATGATTAGGGTCTTTCAACTCTTGATCAAGTTGATGAGTCCTAGCTTTCGTAGCACAAACTCACACACTTTTAGGCTTGCAAATTTAGTGAATACATCGGCTAGTTGGTATTGACTCTTCGTGTAGCAAGGAAGGATGGTTCCCTTGACCATTTTCTCTCGGACTTTATGGCAATCCATCTCTATATGCTTTATTCTTTCATGGAACAGGGAGTTTGAGGAAATATGAAGGGTCGCCTTGTTGTCACAATGCATAGTAATAGGCTTATTGATTTCTATGCCAAGAAATCCAAGTATATTCTTCAACCACATGAGCTTATGTGTGAGTTTTTTCATAGCTCTATACTGGGACTTGGCACTTGAGCAAGATACTATGTTTTGCTTCTTGGTTTTCCATGTAACTAGATTCCCTCCAATAAATGGGCAATAACATGTGGTAGATCTCCTATCATCCATATATCCAGCATAGTTTGCATCACAATAGCCTACCACTTCCGTGTTCTTATTTCTTCCCATCCATATACCTTGACTTGATGTATCCTTTCCACCATGTTCCAATGATGAATCTTTGGACTTTGCATGTGTTGGCTCACCTGATTCACAACAAAACATATATCATGCCTTGTTATGGTTAATTAAATGAGCTTACCAACAAGCCGTCTATAAAGTTTTTGGTGTTTGAAAGGTTGGTCTTCAAGCTCCCCCTCTCGTATGAATTTGTAGCCATCCTCCGGAGGTGTTTTTGCAGCCTTGGCATCCATGTGACCTGTTTCATTAAGACGATCCAAGGTTTTGGCAATATGATTGCTTATAAGTGCCTCAATAATCTTTTACAAGTTTCATGCATTATAAGTCCTCATAATTGCTAAACCAACTTTCATGCAACATGAGTGCTAAACCAAGTTTCACAAACTTATGAAACTTCTAACAACACATATTTTAGGAGTCTAAACCAAGTTTTATACAACATGAGTGCTTATAAGTGCCTCAATGATCTTTTTACGATTTTCACAAAATTTCAAAACATCTAACATCGCATATTCGAGGACTCTAAACCAAGTTTCATGAAATATGAGTGCTTATAAGTGCCTCAACAATCTTTGTACAAGTTTTACGAACTTATGAAACACATAACAATGCATATTCGAGGACTCTAAACCATGTTTCATTCAACATGAGTGCATATAAATGCTCAATGATCTTTGTACAAGTTTCACAACATTTTGAAACATCTAACAACGCATATTCTAGGACGCTAAAACAAGTTTCATGCTACATGAGTGCTTATAAGTGCGTCAATGATCTTTGTACAAGTTTCACAAACTTATGAAACTTCTACGAACGCATGTTCTAGGAAATTAAACAAAAGATTCATGCAACATGAGTGCTTATAGGGGCCTCAATGATCTTTGTACAAGTTTCACGAACTTATGAAACATTTAACAACGCATATTCTAGGACTCTAAACCAAGTTTCAAGCAACATGAGTGCTTATAAGTGCTTCAAGGATCTTTGTACAAGTTTCGCAAACTTATGAAACTTCTAACAAACGTATATTTTAGGACTCTAAATTATGTTTCACGCAACATAAGTGCCTCAATGATCTTTGTACAAGTTTCACGAACTTATGAAATATCTAACAACGCATATTCTAGGACTCTAAACCAAGATTCATGCAATATGGGTGATTAGAAGTGCTTCAATGATATTTGTACAAGTTTCACAAACTTTTGAAACACCTAACAACACATATTCTAGGACTTTAAACCAAGATTCGTACAACATGTATGATTTTAAGTGCCTCAATCATCTTTGTACAAGTTCACGAACTTATGAAACATCTAACAACGCATATTCTAAGACTCTAAACAAAGATTTATGCAATATGAGTGCTTATAAGTGCCTCAATGATCTTTGTACATGTTTCACGACATTTTGAAACACCTAACAACGCATATTCTAGGACTCTTAACCAAGTTTCATGCAACATGAGTGCATATAAGTACCTAAATGAGCTTTGTACAAGTTTCACGAACTTATGAAACATTTAAGAAAACATATTCTAGGACTCTAGACAAAGTTTATTGCAACATGAGTTCTTATAAGGGCCTCAATGACCTTTGTACAAGTTTCACGAAATTATGAAAATTCTAACAACGCATATTCTAGGACTTTAAACCAAGATTCTTGCAACATGATTGCTTTTAAGTGCCTCAAGGATCTTTGTACAATTTTAACAAACTTATGAAACATCTAAAAACGCATATTCTAGGACCCTATACCAAGTTTCATGCAACATGAGTACTTATAAGTGCCTCAATGATCTTTGTACAAGTTTCACAAACTTTTGAAACTTCTAAAAACGCATATTCTAGGACATTTAACCAAGATTCATGCAACATGAGTGCTCTTAAGTGCCTCAATGATCTTTAACAACGCATATTCTAGGACTCTAAACCAAGATTCACGCAATATGAGTGCTTATAAGTGTGTCAATGATCGTTGTACAAGTTTCACAAATTTTTGAAACGCCTAACAACGCATATTCTAGGACTCTTAACCAAGTTTCAGCCAAAATGAATGCTTATAAGTGCCTCAATGATCTTTGTACAAGTTTCATGAACTTATGAAACATCTAACAACGCATATTCTAGGACGCTAAACCAAGGTTCAGACAACATGATTGCTTATAAGTGCCTCAATGATCTATTTACATGTTTCGCGAACTTACGAAACATCTAACAACATTTTTCTATTACTCTAACCAAGTTTCATGCAACATGAGTGCTTATAAGTGATAAACCAACTTTCATGCAACATGAGTGCTAAAACAAGTTTCACGAACTTATGAAACACCTCACAACGCATATTTTAGGAATCTAAACCATGTTTCATGCAATAGTGCATATACGTGCCTCAATGATCTTTGTTCAAGTTTCACGAACTTGTGAAACTTCTAACAAACGCATATTCAGGACTCTAAACTAAGTTTCATGCAACATGAGTGCTTATAAGTGCCTCAATTATCTTTGTACAAGTTTCACGAACTTAAGAAACATCTAACAACACATATTCTAGGACTTTAAACCACTATTCTTGCAACATGAGTGCTTTTAAGTGCCTCAATGATCTTTGTACAAGTTTAATGACCTTATAAATCATCTAACACTGCATATTCTAGGACTCTAAACCAAGTTTCACGCAACATGAGTGCTTATAAGTGCCTCAATTTTCTTTCTACAAGTTTCACAAACTTTTGAAACTTCTAACAACGCATATTTTAGAACTTTAAACAAGGTTTCATGCAACATTAGTGCTTATAATTGGGGCCATGATCTTTCTACAAGTTTCACGAACTTATAAAACATCTAACAACGCATATTCTAGGACTCTAAATCCAATTTCTTAAGAAACATCTAACGACACATATTATGTGACTTTAAACAAATATTATTGCAACATGAGTGCTTTTTAAGTGCCTCAATGATCTTTGTACAGGTTTAACAAACTTATAAAATATCTAACAACGCATATTCTAGGACTCTAAACCAAGTTTCATGCAACATGAGTACTTATAAGTGCTTCAATTATATTTGTACAAGTTTCACAAACTTTTGAAACCTCTAACAACAAATATTCTAGAACTTTAAACCAAGTTTCAAACAACATGAGTGCTTATAAGTGGGTCCATGATCTTTCTACAAGTTTCACGAACTTATGAAACATATAACATTGCATATTCTAGGACTTGAAACCCAATTTCATGAAATATTAGTGTTTATATGTGCCTCAATGATCTTTATAAAAGGTTCACGAACTTACGAAACATCTAACAACGCATATTCTAGGACTCTAAACCAAGTTTCATGCAACATGAGTGCTTATTAGTGCCTCAATGATCTTTGTACAAGTTTCACGAACTTATGCAACTTCTAACAAACGTATATTCTAGGACTCTAAACAATGTTTCATGCAACATGAGTGCATATAAGTGCCTAAATGAGCTTTGAACAAGTTTCTCAAACTTATGAAACATCTAACAAAGCATATTCTAGGACTCTAAACCAAGATTCATGCAACATGAGTTCTAATAAGGGTCTCAATGATCTTTGTACAAGTTTCACGAACTTATGAAAATTCTAACAAAGCATATTCTAGGTCTTTAAACAAAGATTCATGCAACATGAATGCTTTGAGGTGCCTCAATGATTTTTGTATCAATTTAAAGAACTTATGAAACATTTAACAACACATATTCTAGGACTCTTAACCAAGTTTCATGCAACATGAGTGCTTATAAGTGCCTCAATTATCTTTGTACAAGTTTCACGAACTTACGAAATATCTAACAACGCATATTCTAGGACTCTTAACCAAGGTTCATGCAACATGAGGGCTTATAAGTGTGTCAATAATCTTTGTACAAGTTTCTGAAATTAATGAAACTTCAAACAACGCATATTCTAGGAATTTAAACCAAGTTTCATGCAACATGAGTGCTTATAAGTGCCTCAATAATCTTTGTACAAGTTTCACAAACTTATCAAATTTTTAACAACACATATTATAGGATTTTAAACCAAGATTTGTGTAACATGAGTGTGCTTATAAGTGCATCAATGATCTTTTTACAAGTTTCAAGAACTTATGAAACATTTAAAACACATATTCTAGGACTCTAAACCAAGATTCATGCAATATGAGTGCTTATAAGTGCCTCAATGATCAACATGAGAATATGTTAGAGAGAGAGAGATTAGTAATGTTACGGCGATTTTACGACGATACATCGGAAAATGTGTTCATTTGGCGCCTGTTGGAGGGAATAATATTTCCCAAAATTCAAAATCGTCGTAAATCAGTTGTAAATTTACGATGATTTTACAACGAATTGTACATAATCGTGGTTTAGTCGTTGTAAGTTTACGACGATTATACGACGATACACAAATTGTACAACCTCGTACAAACAAAACACATGATGATTGCGACATACATGTTTTATACAGGGTTTCGTAGTCGTCGTAAATTAGTTGTAAATTTACAACTAATTTACGACGAATCAGTACAAATCGTCGTATATTCGTTGTTTACGACGATTTTTAGTTTTATATGAAATTACATCAAAATTATGGTTATACATGATTTAATGTTCAATATATATATTGTAAAACTCGTATCTAACGTTGTATTAAACCATTTGATTGACAAGAAAGAAAAAAAATCATATGTGATAACTTGTATACATATGGCACGACATCTAATACATTTAAACTTAAAGTATAGAAAATTAGAAAAATGTATTTTTTTTTTTGGAAAAGGTTATTTGATTTTCTTTTACTTATTTGTAAGTATATATTCCATTCTATGAGGCCTAATAGTACGTTAACTAAGTTAAATCGGTTAGGGTTTAGGGGTTTAGCAAAAATCGTCGTAGCTTCGTTGGCAAGTTACAACTAGTTTACGACGATTTTTCTTGGAACCAAGTACTAAACAAATGTCAAACCTCGTATCAAACAAAGTGTTAAACCTCGTATTTAACAAATCGTCGTAAATTCGTTGTAACGGTCCAACGAATTTACGGGGTTCAACACTAATCGTCTTAAATTCCTTGTAACCTTACAACCAAGTTACGACGATTTTTGCGATTTTTATTAAAAAAATAAATGGATTTATTTTAACTAAAAAAAACTTATATACTACTCGGAATCATCATTAGAAACATTTTCTTCTTCTTCCTCGGAGTTAGTTTCATCAAATTCGTCTGTTTCTTCGGCTTCCTCTTCGGTTTCGTTCATCTCTTCAGTTTCTCTATTATGTGGATCATCGAGTAAGACAGCGTCCGTGCTTAATTTTGGCGACGGAATATCGATTGGTGTATCATTCTGTAGTGTTGATTCCTCTTCCCTAACTATGTATCCTCTTGGTGCAATTTTGACGACTGATAACCAGTTTATCCCCGTCGACTTAGTTCGGGGATAAGGAATGAAACTTACTTGCTCGGCTTGCGATGCAAGTATGAAAGGCTCGAATTTGCTGTATCTTCTACTCTTATTGACATCCACGATCCCAGACTTGCTTATTCGAACACCCCTTCCGATCGTAGGATCAAAGTACTCGCACTTGAATAGTACGCATTTCAACATTAACAACCCGGGGAACGTTATCTCTAAGATTTCTTGGATGATTCCGTAAAAATCAATGTCACCCCTAACACAAACACCGTAATTAACACTTGTTCGATTTCGGCCGTATTCGTACGCGTGGAAAGCATAACCTCATGTAAAATACATTGGTGCTGTCGTAATCTTTGCTAGGGGGCGTTGTAACATCTCGTGGAACCAGATCGGATAAGACTCGTCCTCATACTCAATCTGCAGTAGTGATAAATGTTGATAAAATCTTCAATGTCAAAACATATAATATATATAATATTTACATATATATATATAAAAATATATATATATACATGTCTTTGCAACCACATCACAAAGTGTTGAGCTTTACGGGAATCGAGCTCCTCTTCAGATATCTCCTGAATTCCTTCTCGAATATGTTCGACGAACATACTATATGACAATATAATAATTAAGTGGTGTTTTTATGTACTTGATTACTAGTAATCATAGAGTATATCAAAAAATTTACCTTTCCCAGGGAGTAACAATATCGCATATCAATAGAATGTATGTGTGGGCACAATGGATTTCATCCTCGTTACTCCACAAAATCTCTTTTACGCGTCCACTAAGCCGACCAATGGGACAAAATATATCAGGCACTCCATCCACCGCGTACGCTTTTTGAATGCCTCCATCATCATATCTCCTTAGCGCTCTTTTACGTGTCCTAACAGTAGGTGCAAAGTAGTACGACGTGAAGTGCGACGTCTCCTCTGTAATACTACCCGCAACAATTGAACCCTCGACCTTAGCAAGATTCTTCGCCTTCCCCTTTAGATGTTTCATAAACCTTTTGAACGGGTACATCCATCAGAACTGAACGGGTCCCCCTAGTTCTGCTTCATGTGGGAGATGTACTGGTAGGTGCTCCATAACATCAAAAAAGGATGGGGGAATATCTTCTCCAAATTGCACAAAATAAGCGGGATGTTCTCATGTAATTGTGTTATTACATGTTCCTTTAGCGTTCTTGTGCAAAGATCCCGAAAGAACAACCCAACACCTACAAAATTTAAGTTAACTTGATGACTTCATATATAATTTAGTAATGAAAACTTATACTATATTAATTAATTAAGATTTACGTACCAGCAATTGCTTCGTGCACGTTTTGTGGAACAAGCTCCGCCAATACAAATGGTAGCAGCCGTTGCATAAACACATGACAATCATGATTTTTCATACCTGTGAATTTACTACCATCCACACACCGAGAAAGATTAGAAACAAAACCATCAGGAAACTTGACTTCAGAGACCACCCACTGGAACAACGATGCCTTCGCTGCACTCGATAATCTGAATATAGGTACTGGCAATTTTCCATCATTATCAATGTGCAATTCACTCCTTGCACAAATCTCAGCCAAGTCAAGACATGATTTCAAATTGTCTTTTGTCTTCCCTTGCACATTCAAAAAAATATTCATAATGTTATCAAAAAAGATCTTCTCTATGTGCATCACGTCGAGATTGTGTCGGAGTAGATGATCTTTCCAGTATGAGAGCTCCTTGAAGGTGCTTTTTTATGCCAGTTATGTTCCGTAAGATAACCATCAGGCAGATTAGGCGGGACATGCCAGTTTCCTCCACGGGGAACGGTGTAATCCGCAAAGTAATGATCCATATGCGCCTCAACTTGTTCGCCCGTCAAATACACCGGTGGAGGACCACGAACCAGTTTGTTTTTCTTAAACATTCGTCTGTTTTTCCGGTAAGGGTGCCGAAGACTAAGAAATTGACGATGGCAATCAAACCAGCTTGTTTTCCTTCCATTCTTCAATTGAAAGGCGTCAGTACGATGCATGCAGTAAGGACATGAGAGTCGTCCGTGCGTAGTCCTGCCTGACAACATTCCGTAGGCGGGAAAGTCACTAATCATCTATAGGAGCACTACACGCATTGTAAAATTCCGTTTCCTCGAACAATCGTAAGTATTTACTCCAGTGTGTCATAACTCCTTCAAATCTTCCACTAAAGGCTGTAGAAAAACATCAAGAGATCTTTTTGGATATTTAGGTCCAGGGACTAATATACTCATAAATAAAAATTTCCTTTGCATACACATTTCTGGTGGGAAGTTATAAGGGGTGACGATGATGGGCCTTAATGAATATTGCCTACCTGACATACCAAATGGACTAAATCCATCTGTACATAGATCAAGGTAGACGTTACCTTTTCGCCTAGCAAAATCAGGGTATACCGAGTTAAAGTGTTTACACGCTTTCGCATCTGATGGGTGGGTCACCTCTCCAGATTGTTGTGTATGTTCTGCATGGCACCTCATTGAAGAAATTGTCCTCTCCGATTGATACATCCTTTGAAGCCTGTCTGTAATAGGCAGATACCACATCTTCTAGTACGGTACCCTCTTCCGACCTACTACTTCTGACATGTACCTTGGCTTTTTGCAAAAACGACATTCCTCAAGAATGTCGTCGGCTTTCCAATATATCATACACTTGTCTACACAAACATCAATTGATTGATACGACAGACCAAGACTGATTACCAATTTTTGGACCTCATAAAATGTTTCAGCAGCTAAATTTTCTGAGGGTAAATATTCTTTTAACAATGCAGCCCAATCATCCATGCACACCTCAGATAAGTTATGGTATGTTTTAATATTCATCATTCTAGCAGCTAATGATAATTTAGAGTGCCCTTCTCTACAATTATCATATATTGGTTGATTTGCAGCATTTAACATGTCGTAGAATCTTTTAGCGTCTAAATAAGGTTCTTCGACTAAATTTCCATCAGATGAAAATGCAACAGTGTTAACTTCAAGACGCTATGCATCGCTAACCATGTCATTTATCCTATCTGGTTCATTTCCATGATCATGATAAAAATTATAATAATCATACTCATTTTTTACATGTTGATCATGATCTACAGATTCCTGATGATAATTACTACTACTGCTAGCAACATTACCACAATAACCTTCCCCATGTTGAAACCATATAAAATATTGTGGGGTAAATCCTCTATTTAACAAATGCTTCCAAACATTTTCAACCAAAATGAATCGTCTATTGTCGCATTTGGTGCAAGGACAAAACATCTTACCGCTTTCGATAGTGATCGGTAGATTTGTGGCTTGCTGCATGAATATTTCAACCCCGTCGAGGAACTCCCGTGTCATCGATCCGTCATCGCCTCGATGTATGTACATCCACTTCCGAATTTCGTAAATATCACCTCCAGACATTTTATTTTTAGAAAAAGAGTTGTTTTCGTATGTGAGAGAGAGATAAAATTGGTGGTGTGATTTGTGGTGAAAGATGAGGATGTATTTATAGGATTTTTAAAATTTTCCCAACTTTTTACCAAGGAAATTTAACTACTAATTTACAACGATTGATATTTAACAAGGGATTTACAACGATTTTACAACGATTGAACGACTAAAATGAAAGTTGTAAATAATTAGGTGCAACAGTAAATACACGTTTTCACCTACCAGATTAATGTCTTCAAATCGTTGTTAAAATGTCCCAAAATCAGAAGTTGTAAACTCGTTGTAAATTAGAAACGATTTAGCGACGATATTTTCTTTTAAACCAAGATGTCGTTAAATCATTGTAAATTTACGACGATTAAACGACGATTACGTGTATCTTCGGAAAATCGTCGTTAAATCGTCGTAACATAACGACAAACAAAATTGTTGTAAACTTTACGACGACTTTACGACGATTGCATCAATCGTTGTAAATTCGTCGTCATTTCGTCGTAAAATTACGACGACCAAAATCGTTGTAAAATTTTCGATGTTATATGCGCAGATTCTTGTAGTGTTTCATCGAGAAACAACTTCCCAACCATGTCTTCACAAACTGAAGTAAATGAATGTTGTTTCCTATGAGTAGTATGTCATCTACATACAATACTAAGAATGCAACTGCACTCCCACCGGTTTTCTTGTAAACACATGGCTCTTCTTCGATTCTAATGAAATCAAACTCTTTGATCGCTTCATTAAAACGAATATTCCAACTCATAAATGGAACGATGAAGCTTGCATACCTTCCTAGCGCTTCCATGAACTATGAAAACTTCAGGTTGTGTTATGTAAACATCCTCTTCCAGATTTCCATTAAAGAAATTTGTTTTCACATCCATCTGCCAAATTTCATAGTCATGATAAGCGGCAATTGCTAGGAGAATCTAAATGGAATTAAGCATTGCGACTGGGGATAGGTCTTATCATAGTCTATACCATGAATTTGCTTGTAACCTTTAGCCACCAATCTAGCTTTGTATATCTGTATATTACTATCCATGTCAATTTTCTTCTTGAAAAACCGTTTGCACTCAATAGTTTTTACACCATTAGGCAAATCAACCAAAGTTCATACTTTGTTTAGTGACATGGATCCCATTTCGGATTCAGTGGCCTATATCCACTTGTCGGAATCGGGTCCCATCATTTCTTCTTTGTAAGATGTAGGTTCATCACTCTTTATCATAAATAAATCATGATGATCCATCACCCAATTCCAAAATCTATTAGGTTCATGACGGTTCCTTTCGGACCTACGTAGTACCTAAGGCTCCACATGATCTTTGTACAAGTTTCACGAACTAAGAAAACATCTTACAACATGTTTCTAGGACTCTAAACCAAGTTTCATGCAATATGGGTGCTTATAAGTGTCTCAATGATCATTGTAAAAGTTTCACAAACTTACGAAATTTCTAACAACCCATATTCTAGAACTCTAAACCAAGTTTTATGCAACATGAGGTCTTGTAAGTGCCTAATGGTCTCTGTGTAAGAGTCACAAACTTATGAAACTTCTAACAACGCATATTCTATGACTCTAAACCAAGTTTCATGTAACATGAGTGCTTATAAGTGTCTCAATGATATTTGTACAAGTTTCACGAACTTATGAATTATCTAACAACCAATATTCTAGGACTCTAAACCAAGTTTCATGCAACATGAGTACTTGTAAGTTTGTCAATGATCTTCGTACAAGTTTCAAGAACATACGAAACATCAAACAACCTGTTTCTAGAATTTTAAACCAAGTTTCATGCAACATGAGTGTTTGTAAGTGCCTCAATGATCTTTGTACAAATTTTACGAACTTATGAAACATCTATCAACACATATTCTACGACTCTAAACCAAGTTTCAACGCATATTCTACGACTATAAGTGCCTCAATGATCTTTGTACACGTGTCCTGAACTTATAAGTGCCTCAATGATCTTTGTAAAAGTTCAAACTTACGAAGAATCTAACAATGCATATTCAAGGACTAGTACTCTAAACTAAGTTTCATGGAACACGAGTGTTGATAAGTTCCTCAATGATCTTTGTACAAGTTTCACGAACTTATCAAACTTATAACAACCCATATTCTAGGGCTCTAAACCAATTTTCATGCAACATGAGTGCTTGTAAGTGCCTCGTTGATCTTTGTAAAAGTTTCACGAACTTACAAAACATCTAACAACGCATATACTAGGACTCTAAACTAAGTTTCATGCAACATGAGTGCTTATAAGTGCATCAATGATTTTTGTACAAGTTTCACGAATTTACGAAACATCTAACAGCGTGCTTCTAGTACTCTAAACCAAGGTTCATTCAACATGAAAGCTTATAAGTGCCTCAATGATCTTTGTATAAGTTTCATGAACCTATGAAACTTATAACAACGCATATTCTAGGACTCTCAACGAAGTTTCATGCAACATGATTGCTTATAAGTGCTTGAATGATCTTTGTACAAGTTTCACAAACTTAAAAAACATCTAACAACACATAATCTAGGACTCTAAACCAAGTTTCATTCAACATGAGTGCTTCTCAGTGCCTAAGTGATCTTCGTACAAGTTTCAAGAACATAAAAACATCTAGAACTTGTTTATAGAATTCTAAACTAAGTATCATGTAACATGAGTGCTTATAAGTGCCTCTATGATATTTGTATGTGTTTCATGAACTTATGAAACTTCAAAAACGCATATTCTAGGACTCTAAATCAAGTTTCACGCAACATGAGTGTTTATAAGTGCCTCAATTTTCTTTCTACAAGTTTCACAAACTTTTGAAACTTCTAACAACGCATATTTTAGAACTTTAAACAAGGTTTCATGCAACATTAGTGCTTATAATTGGGGCCATGATCTTTCTACAAGTTTCACGAACTTATAAAACATCTAACAACGCATATTCTAGGACTCTAAATCCAATTTCTTAAGAAACATCTAACGACACATATTATGTGACTTTAAACAAATATTCTTGCAACATGAGTGCTTTTTAAGTGCCTCAATGATCTTTGTACAAGTTTAACAAACTTATAAAATATCTAACAACGCATATTCTAGGATTCTAAACCAAGTTTCATGCAACATAAGTACTTATAAGTGCTTCAATTATATTTGTACAAGTTTCACAAACTTTTGAAACCTCTAACAACAAATATTCTAGAACTTTAAACCAAGTTTCAAACAACATGAGTGCTTATAAGTGGGTCCATGATCTTTCTACAAGTTTCACGAACTTATGAAACATATAACATTGCATATTCTAGGACTTGAAACCCAATTTCATGAAATATTAGTGTTTATATGTGCCTCAATGATCTTTCTAAAAGGTTCACGAACTTACGAAACATCTAACAACGCATATTCTAGGACTCTAAACCAAGTTTCATGCAACATGAGTGCTTATTAGTGCCTCAATGATCTTTGTACAAGTTTCACGAACTTATGCAACTTCTAACAAACGTATATTCTAGGACTCTAAACAATGTTTCATGCAACATGAGTGCATATAAGTGCCTAAATGAGCTTTGAACAAGTTTCTCAAACTTATGAAACATCTAACAAAGCATATTCTAGGACTCTAAACCAAGATTCATGCAACATGAGTTCTAATAAGGGTCTCAATGATCTTTGTACAAGTTTCACGAACTTATGAAAATTCTAACAAAGCATATTCTAGGTCTTTAAACAAAGATTCATGCAACATGAATGCTTTGAGGTGCCTCAATGATTTTTGTATCAATTTAAAGAACTTATGAAACATTTAACAACACATATTCTAGGACTCTTAACCAAGTTTCATGCAACATGAGTGCTTATAAGTGCCTCAATTATCTTTGTACAAGTTTCACGAACTTACGAAATATCTAACAACGCATATTCTAGGACTCTTAACCAAGTTTCATGCAACATGAGGGCTTATAAGTGTGTCAATAATCTTTGTACAAGTTTCTGAAATTAATGAAACTTCAAACAACGCATATTCTAGGAATTTAAACCAAGTTTCATGCAACATGAGTGCTTATAAGTGCCTCAATAATCTTTGTACAAGTTTCACAAACTTATCAAATTTTTAACAACACATATTATAGGATTTTAAACCAAGATTTGTGTAACATGAGTGTGCTTATAAGTGCATCAATGATCTTTTTACAAGTTTCAAGAACTTATGAAACATTTAAAACACATATTCTAGGAGTCTAAACCAAGATTCATGCAATATGAGTGCTTATAAGTGCCTCAATGATCAACATGAGAATATGTTAGAGAGAGAGAGATTAGTAATGTTACGGCGATTTTACGACGATACATCGGAAAATGTGTTCATTTGGCGCCTGTTGGAGGGAATAATATTTCCCAAAATTCAAAATCGTCGTAAATCGAGTTGTAAATTTACGATGATTTTACAACGAATTGTACATAATCGTGGTTTGGTCGTTGTAAGTTTACGACGATTATACGACGATACACAAATTGTACAACCTCGTACAAACAAAACACATGATGATTGCGACATACATGTTTTATACAGGGTTTCGTAGTCGTCGTAAATTAGTTGTAAATTTACAACTAATTTACGACGAATCAATACAAATCGTCGTATATTCGTTGTTTACGACGATTTTTAGTTTTATATGAAATTACATCAAAATTATGGTTATACATGATTTAATGTTCAATATATAGATTGTAAAACTCGTATCTAACGTTGTATTAAACCATTTGATTGACAAGAAAAAAAAAATCATATGTGATAACTTGTATACATATGGCACGACATCTAATACATTTAAACTTAAAGTATAGAAAATTAGAAAAATGTATTTTTTTTTTTGGAAAAGGTTATTTGATTTTCTTTTACTTATTTGTAAGTATATATTCCATTCTATGAGACCTAATAGTACGCTAACTAAGTTAAATCGGTTAGGGTTTAGGGGTTTAGCAAAAATCGTCGTAGCTTCGTTGGCAAGTTACAACTAGTTTACGACGATTTTTCTTGGAACCAAGTACTAAACAAATGTCAAACCTCGTATCAAACAAAGTGTTAAACCTCGTATTTAACAAGTCGTCGTAAATTCGTTGTAACGGTCCAACGAATATACGGGGTTCAACACTAATCGTCTTAAATTCCTTGTAACCTTACAACCAAGTTACGACGATTTTTGCGATTTTTATTAAAAAAATAAATGGCTTTATTTTAACTAAAAAAAACTTATATACTACTCGGAATCATCATTAGAAACATTTTCTTCTTCTTCCTCGGAGTTAGTTTCATCAAATTCGTCTGTTTCTTCGGCTTCCTCTTCGGTTTCGTTCATCTCTTCAGTTTCTCTATTATGTGGATCAACGAGTAAGACAGCGTCCGTGCTTAATTTTGGCGACGGAATATCGATTGGTGTATCATTCTGTAGTGTTGATTCCTCTTCCCTAACTATGTATCCTCTTGGTGCAATTTTGACGACTGATAACCAGTTTATCCCCGTCGACTTAGTTCGGGGATAAGGAATGAAACTTACTTGCTCGGCTTGCGATGCAAGTATGAAAGGCTCGAATTTGCTGTATCTTCTACTCTTATTGACATCCACGATCCCAGACTTGCTTATTCGAACACCCCTTCCGATCGTAGGATCAAAGTACTCGCACTTGAATAGTACGCATTTCAACATTAACAACCCGGGGAACGTTATATCTAAGATTTCTTGGATGATTCCGTAAAAATCAATGTCACCCCTAACACAAACACCGTAATTAACACTTGTTCGATTTCGGCCGTATTCGTACGCGTGGAAAGCATAACCTCATGTAAAATACATTGGTGTTGTCGTAATCTTTGCTAGGGGGCGTTGTAACATCTCGTAGAACCAGATCGAATAAGACTCGTCCTCATACTCAATCTGCAGTAGTGATAAATGTTGATAAAATCTTCAATGTCAAAACGTATAATATATATAATATTTATATATATATATATAAAAATATATATATACATGTCTTTGCAACCACATCACAAAGTGTTGAGCTTTACGGGAATCGAGCTCCTCTTCAGATATCTCCTGAATTCCTTCTCGAATTTGTTCGACGAACATACTATATGACAATATAATAATTAAGTGGTGTTTTTATGTACTTGATTACTAGTAATCATAGAGTATATCAAAAAATTTACCTTTCCCAGGGAGTAACAATATCGCATATCAATAGAATGTATGTGTGGGCACAATGGATTTCATCCTCGTTACTCCACAAAATCTCTTTTACGCGTCCACTAAGCCGACCAATGGGACAAAATATATCAGGCACTCCATCCACCGCGTACGCTTTTTGAATGCCTCCATCATCATATCTCCTTAGCGCTCTTTTACGTGTCCTAACAGTAGGTGCAAAGTAGTACGACGTGAAGTGCGACGTCTCCTCTGTAATACTACCTGCAACAATTGAACCCTCGACCTTAGCAAGATTCTTCGCCTTCCCCTTTAGATGTTTCATAAACCTTTTGAACGGGTACATCCATCAGAACTGAACGGGTCCCCCTAGTTCTGCTTCATGTGGGAGATGTACTGGTAGGTGCTCCATAACATCAAAAAAGGATGGGGGGAATATCTTCTCCAAATTGCACAATATAAGCGGGATGTTCTCATGTAATTGTGTTATTACATGTTCCTTTAGCGTTCTTGTGCAAAGATCCCGAAAGAACAACCCAACACCTACAAAATTTAAGTTAACTTGATGACTTCATATATAATTTAGTAATGAAAACTTATACTATATTAATTAATTAAGATTTACGTACCAGCAATTGCTTCGTGCACGTTTTGTGGAACAAGCTCCGCCAATACAAATGGTAGCAGCCGTTGCATAAACACATGACAATCATGATTTTTCATACCTGTGAATTTACTACCATCCACACACCGAGAAAGATTAGAAACAAAACCATCAGGAAACTTGACTTCAGAGACCACCCACTGGAACAACGATGCCTTCGCTGCACTCGATAATCTGAATATAGGTACTGGCAATTTTCCATCATTATCAATGTGCAATTCACTCCTTGCACAAATCTCAGCCAAGTCAAGACATGATTTCAAATTGTCTTCCCTTGCACATTCAAAAGAGTATTCATAATGTTATCAAAAAAGATCTTCTCTATGTGCATCACGTCGAGATTGTGTCGGAGTAGATGATCTTTCCAGTATGGGAGCTCCTTGAAGGTGCTTTTTTATGCCAGTTATGTTCCGTAAGATAACCATCAGGCAGATTAGGCGGGACATGCCAGTTTCCTCCACGGGGAACGGTGTAATCCGCAAAGTAATGATCCATATGCGCCTCAACTTGTTCGCCCGTCAAATACACCGGTGGAGGACCACGAACCAGTTTGTTTTTCTTAAACATTCGTCTGTTTTTCCGGTAAGGGTGCCGAAGACTAAGAAATTGACGGTGGCAATCAAACCAGCTTGTTTTCCTTCCATTCTTCAATTGAAAGGCGTCAGTACGATGCATGCAGTAAGGACATGAGAGTCGTCCGTGCGTAGTCCTGCCTGACAACATTCCGTAGGCGGGAAAGTCACTAATCATCTATAGGAGCACTACACGCATTGTAAAATTCCGTTTCCTCGAACAATCGTAAGTATTTACTCCAGTGTGTCATAACTCCTTCAACTCTTCCACTAAAGGCTGTAGAAAAACATCAAGGGATCTTTTTGGATGTTTAGGTCCAGGGACTAATATACTCATAAATAAAAATTTCCTTTGCATACACATTTCTGGTGGGAAGTTATAAGGGGTGACGATGATGGGCCACAATGAATATTGCCTACCTGACATACCAAATGGACTAAATCCATCTGTACATAGATCAAGGTAGACGTTACCTTTTCGCCTAGCAAAATCAGGGTATACCGAGTTAAAGTGTTTACACGCTTTCGCATCTGATGGGTGGGTCACCTCTCCAGATTGTTGTGTATGTTCTGCATGGCACCTCATTGAAGAAATTGTCCTCTCCGATTGATACATCCTTTGAAGCCTGTCTGTAATAGGCAGATACCACATCTTCTAGTACGGTACCCTCTTCCGACCTACTACTTCTGACATGTACCTTGGCTTTTTGCAAAAACGACATTCCTCAAGAATGTCGTCGACTTTCCAATATATCATACACTTGTCTACACAAACATCAATTGATTGATACGACAGACCAAGACTGATTACCAATTTTTGGACCTCATAAAATGTTTCAGCAGCTAAATTTTCTGAGGGTAAATATTCTTTTAACAATGCAGCCCAATCATCCATGCACACCTCAGATAAGTTATGGTATGTTTTAATATTCATCATTCTAGCAGCTAATGATAATTTAGAGTGCCCTTCTCTACAATTATCATATATTGGTTGATTTGCAGCATTTAACATGTCGTAGAATCTTTTAGCGTCTAAATAAGGTTCTTCGACTAAATTTCCATCAGATGAAAATGCAACAGTGTTAACTTCAAGACGCTATGCATCGCTAACCATGTCATTTATCCTATCTGGTTCATTTCCATGATCATGATAAAAATTATAATAATCATACTCATTTTTTACATGTTGATCATGATCTACAGATTCCTGATGATAATTACTACTACTGCTAGCAACATTACCACAATAACCTTCCCCATGTTGAAACCATATAAAATATTGTGGTGTAAATCCTCTATTTAACAAATGCTTCCAAACATTTTCAACCAAAATGAATCGTCTATTGTCGCATTTGGTGCAAGGACAAAACATCTTACCGCTTTCGATAGTGATCGGTAGATTTGTGGCTTGCTGCATGAATATTTCAACCCCGTCGAGGAACTCCCGTGTCATTGATCCGTCATCGCCTCGATGTATGTACATCCACTTCCGAATTTCGTAAATATCACCTCCGGACATTTTATTTTTAGAAAAAGAGTTGTTTTCGTATGTGAGAGAGAGATAAAATTGGTGGTGTGATTTGTGGTGAAAGATGAGGATGTATTTATAGGATTTTTAAAATTTTCCCAACTTTTTACCAAGGAAATTTAACTACTAATTTACAACGATTGATATTTAACAAGGGATTTACAACGATTTTACAACGATTGAACGACTAAAATGAAAGTTGTAAATAATTAGGTGCAACAAGTAAATACACGTTTTCACCTACCAGATTAATGTCTTCAAATCGTTGTTAAAATGTCCCAAAATCAGAAGTTGTAAACTCGTTGTAAATTAGAAACGATTTAGCGACGATATTTTCTTTTAAACCAAGATGTCGTTAAATCATTGTAAATTTACGACGATTAAACGACGATTACGTGTATCTTCGGAAAATCGTCGTTAAATCGTCGTAACATAACGACAAACAAAATCGTTGTAAACTTTACGACGACTTTACGACGATTGCATCAATCGTTGTAAATTCGTCGTCATTTCGTCGTAAAATTACGACGACCAAAATCGTTGTAAAATTTTTGATGTTATATGCGCAGATTCTTGTAGTGTTTCATCGAGAAACAACTTCCCAACCATGTCTTCACAAACTGAAGTAAATGAATGTTGTTTCCTATGAGTAGTATGTCATCTACATACAATACTAAGAATGCAACTGCACTCCCACCGGTTTTCTTGTAAACACATGGCTCTTCTTCGATTCTAATGAAATCAAACTCTTTGATCGCTTCATTAAAACGAATATTCCAACTCATAAATGGAACGATGAAGCTTGCATACCTTCCTAGCGCTTCCATGAACTATGAAAACTTCAGGTTGTGTTATGTAAACATCCTCTTCCAGATTTCCATTAAAGAAATTTGTTTTCACATCCATCTGCCAAATTTCATAGTCATGATAAGCGACAATTGCTAGGAGAATCTAAATAGAATTAAGCATTGCGACTGGGGATAGGTCTTATCATAGTCTATACCATGAATTTGCTTGTAACCTTTAGCCACCAATCTAGCTTTGTATATCTGTATATTACTATCCATGTCAATTTTCTTCTTGAAAAACCGTTTGCACTCAATAGTTTTTACACCATTAGGCAAATCAACCAAAGTTCATACTTTGTTTAGTGACATGGATCCCATTTCGGATTCAGATGGCCTATATCCACTTGTCGGAATCGGGTCCCATCATTTCTTCTTTGTAAGATGTAGGTTCATCACTCTTTATCATAAATAAATCATGATGATCCATCACCCAATTCCAAAATCTATTAGGTTCATGACGGTTCCTTTCGGACCTACGTAGTACCTAAGGCTCCACATGATCTTTGTACAAGTTTCACGAACTAAGAAAACATCTTAAAACATGTTTCTAGGACTCTAAACCAAGTTTCATGCAATATGGGTGCTTATAAGTGTCTCAATGATCATTGTAAAAGTTTCACAAACTTACGAAATTTCTAACAACCCATATTCTAGAACTCTAAACCAAGTTTTATGCAACATGAGGTCTTGTAAGTGCCTAATGGTCTTTGTGTAAGAGTCACAAACTTATGAAACTTCTAACAACGCATATTCTATGACTCTAAACCAAGTTTCATGTAACATGAGGGCTTATAAGTGTCTCAATGATATTTGTACAAGTTTCACGAACTTATGAATTATCTAACAACCAATATTCTAGGACTCTAAACCAAGTTTCATGCAACATGAGTACTTGTAAGTTTGTCAATGATCTTCGTACAAGTTTCAAGAACATACGAAACATCAAACAACCTGTTTCTAGAATTTTAACCAAGTTTCATGCAACATGAGTGTTTGTAAGTGCCTCAATAATCTTTGTACAAATTTTACGAACTTATGAAACATCTATCAACACATATTATACGACTCTAAACCAAGTTTCAACGCATATTCTACGACTATAAGTGCCTCAATGATCTTTGTACACGTGTCCTGAACTTATAAGTGCCTCAATGATCTTTGTAAAAGTTCAAACTTACGAAGAATCTAACAATGCATATTCAAGGACTAGTACTCTAAACTAAGTTTCATGGAACACGAGTGTTGATAAGTTCCTCAATGATCTTTGTACAAGTTTCACGAACTTATCAAACTTATAACAACCCATATTCTAGGGCTCTAAACCAATTTTCATGCAACATGAGTGCTTGTAAGTGCCTCGTTGATCTTTGTAAAAGTTTCACGAACTTACAAAACATCTAACAACGCATATACTAGGACTCTAGACTAAGTTTCATGCAACATGAGTGCTTATAAGTGCATCAATGATTTTTGTACAAGTTTCAAGAATTTACGAAACATCTAACAGCGTGCTTCTAGTACTCTAAACCAAGGTTCATTCAACATGAAAGCTTATAAGTGCTTCAATGATCTTTGTATAAGTTTCATGAACCTATTAAACTTATAACAACGCATATTCTAGGACTCTCAACGAAGTTTCATGCAACATGATTGCTTATAAGTGCTTGAATGATCTTTGTACAAGTTTCACAAACTTAAAAAACATCTAACAACACATAATCTAGGACTCTAAACCAAGTTTCATTCAACATGAGTGCTTCTCAGTGCCTAAGTGATATTCGTACAAGTTTCAAGAACATAAAAACATCTAGAACTTGTTTATAGAATTCTAAACTAAGTATCATGTAACATGAGTGCTTATAAGTGCCTCTATGATATTTGTACATGTTTCATGAACTTATGAAACTTCAAAAACGCATATTCTAGGACTCTAAACAAAATTTCATGCAACATGAGTGCTTATAAGTGTCTCTGTGATTTTTGTAAAAGTTACACGAACTTACAAAACATCTAACAACGCATATTCTAGGACTCTAAACCAAGTTTTATACAACATGAGTGCTTATAAGTGCATTAATGATCATTGTACAAGTTTCACGAATTTACAAAACATCTAACAATGCATATCTTAGGACTCTAAACCAATTTGCATACAACATGAGTGTTTATAAGTGCTGCAATGATCTTTGTCCACGTGTCATGAACATAAGAAAATTCTAACAACGCATATTCTAGGACTCTAACCTAAGTTTCATGCAACATGAGTGCTTATAAGTGCCTCAATGATCTTTGACGTGTCTTGAACTTATAAGTGCCTCAATGATCTTTGTAAATGTTTCACGAACTTACGAAACATGTAACAACGCATATTTTAGGACTCTAAACCAAGTTTCAAGCAACATGAGTATTGATAAGTTCCTCAATGATCTTTGTACAAGTTTCACAAACTTATCAAACTTCTAACAACTCATATTCTAGGACTCTTAACCAAGTTTCATGCAACACGAGTGCTTAGAAGTGCCTCAATGATCTTTGTACAAGTTTCAGAAAATTATGAAACTTCTAACAAAGCATATTCTAGGACTCGAAACCAAGGTTCATGCAACATGATTGCTTATAACTGTCTCGATGATCTTTGTACAAGTTTCACGAAATTAGGAAACAACTAACAATGTGTTTCTAGTACTCTAAAACTAGTTTTGTGAAACATGACTGCTCATAAGTGCCTCAATTATCTTTGTATAAGTTTCACAAACTTATGAAACTTCTAATGTTTCGTATTCTAGGAGTCTAAACAAAGTTTCATGCAACATGAGTGCTTGTAAGTGCCTCAATGATCTTTGTACAAGTTTCACAAATTTACGAAACATCTAGCAACGTGTTTCTATGAGTCTATACCAATTTTCATGTCACATGACTTCTTATAAGTGTCTCAATGATCTTTGTACAAGTTTCATGAACTTATTGTTAGAATGTAGAGAATATCCGAATGGATTTGGGTTTGCTTATTGAAAAAGAGATTCGATGTTCTTGATGTTCATGAGAAGAGAGAGAGAGAAAGATTTACTCGACTTTCATGTCTTAGATTCATATAGCTTAAGTTTTTACAATGAAAATAGAGTTACATATATAGCCAAAATGCAAAGGACCGTTTATGGATAAGCTTGTACGGTAAAGGCACCTAAGGAAGAAGTCGCGCGCGTGCGTGGGGAATCGCGTCATCTGCGTGGAAGCCGTTCTGATATCTAGCAGCGCATGTACGTATATTGAAACTATCAAGCGCCTTTGTGTACTACGCGCCGAGCGCCACCTGTCTACGGTACGGGGTACGCGCACGAACGACTATATTTTGGATATGATCATTAACATTACTTGATTAACGTTTAGATCATATCTGATACTTCTAAGGCTATAATAATACCTTTACTTGATTCTAAAGCCTTGACGTCACTTCCAAGACTTTATAAGTTGTTGCTTGTAGTCCAACATAACTCCTTTATGCGTACTAATGCTTTAGTAGGATTATGAATTAGTTTCAATTCTTCCCCTCAAGCTTATCCTAATGCAATGTCTAAGCTTGGAACCGCATACTTCACCTCATTTAAAACCTCAATGAGAAATCCACTTAGGATAAAATCGATTGAAGGACAAAGAGTATGAAGCATACGATTAGGGTCTTTTAGCTCTTGATCAAGTTGGTGAGTCCTAGCTTTGGTTGCACAAACTCACACACTTTTAGGCTTGCAGATTTAGTGAAGACATCGGCTAGTTGGTATTGACTCTTTGTGTAGCAAGGAAGGATGGTTCCCTTGACCATTTTCTCTCGGACTTTATGGCAATCCATCTCTATATGCTTTGTTCTTTCATGGAACAGGGAGTTTGAGGCAATGTGAATGGTCGCCTTGTTGTCACAATGCATAGTAATAGGCTTCTTGATTTCTATGTCAAGAACTCCAAGTAGATTCTTCAACCACATGAGCTCATGTGTGAGTTTTTTCATAGCTCTATACTCGGACTCGGCACTTTAGCAAGATACTATCTTTTGCTTCTTGGTTTTCCATGTAACTAGATTCCCTCCAATGAATGGGCAATAACATGTGGTAGATCTCCTATCATCCATATCTCCATCATAGTTTTCATCACAATAGCCTACCACTTCCGTGTTCTTATTTCTTCCCATCAATATACCTTGACTTGATGTTCCTTTGAGATACTTGAGTATCCTTTCCACCATGTTCCAATGATGAATCTTTGGACTTTGCATGTGTTGGCTCACCTGATTCACAACAAAACATATATCAAGCCTTATTATGGTTAAGTAAATGAGTTTACCAACAAGCCGTCTATAAAGTTTTTGGTCTTTGAAAGGTTGGTCTTCAAGCTCCCCCTCTCGTATGAATTTGTAGCCATCCTCCGGAGGTCTTTTTGCAGCCTTGGCATCCATGTGACTTGTTTCATTAAGACGATCCAAGGTATAATTTCTTTGAGAGAGAAAGAGACCATCTTTGGATCGGCTTATCTCGATCCCAAGAAAGTATTTCATTTTTCCTAGATCTTTAATGTCAAAAATATATTTTAGGAACTCTTTGGTTTCAGTTATACCTACCTTGTTATCCCTATAGATGAATATGTAATCCACTTAGATGAGGATAACAACAATACCTTTTTTGCTTTGCAAGGTGAAAAGTGTGTGTTCGGCTTGACTCATCTTAAACCCTTTCGGTGTTAGAGTTGTGCTAAGCTTGTGATACCACGACCTTGGAGATTGTTTAAGTCCATATATGGCCTTTCTAAAACGCAAAACATTTCTCGGCGTTATTGAGTCTTCTAGGCCCGGAGGTGAAGTCATATAAACCTCTTCTTCTAACTCTCTTTGGAGGAAGGCATTCTTGACGTCCATTTGCCAAAGATACCAATCTAAGTTTACAACTAGGGATAAGATCCCTCTCACGATATGTAACTTAGCCATCGAAGCAAAGGTATCCAAGTAGTCCTCACCTTAGGTTTGTGTAAAACCTCTTTCTACAAGTCTAGCCTTGTGTCTCTCAATATCACCATTGCTTAAGTATTTGATTGTGAACACATATCTTGAACTTACTATCTTCTTGCCTTTGGGTAAATCAACTTCATCCCTTGTGTGGTTGTGTTCCATTGCTTTGTTCTCGACGTTTACAGCATTAACCAATACTTCTTGCTTAATAGGTTCTTCATAGGTTATTGGAATTCAATGTTGATCAATTTTAGCAATAAACACTTGATGTTCTTGAGGGAATGAAGCTTGAATAGGGCGAGCCACGACATTGCTATTGAAGTATACTCTAGTGTTCATCCAATTTGAAGTCGACTTCTTAATTCTAGTACTCCTTCTTAGAGGGATAGGAGCAACTTAATCATGTAGCTCTTGATGAACTACTTCTTGAGTAGCTTGAATTTTTGCTTGAGTCTATTCAGGTTCTCCTTGATGCTCTTTTTGAGTTCCAGGTTCTTCCCTTTGATCCTCATTCTCATGAATTTCTTGTGTATCCTCATTGTACCCCCTTTAATGATCAAGGTGGAAATCTTGATAAGACGTTTATTCTCTTGTTTCTTCGTTGATGTCCATGCCCAAGTTTCTCATCAACTTTTTGAGGCTAGTTTCTCTATCCGTGACAATTTCAGGTAAGTCTTTGACACTTTCTCATGTGATGTCTTCATAATAGTTTTTCCCTTCAATAAACTTGACTTCTCTTGATACAAGGACCCTTGTAGTTTCAGTGACATATCATTTATACCCCTTTTTGTGCTTGAGTAGCCGATGAACATAGCGTTTGTTCTCTTTGAATCAAGCTTGTTCCTTTGCTCTCCTTGCACAAACACAAATCACAAACAACCAAACACTCTTTGATGATTGATAAATGGTTTAGCTTTATTCAATACCTTATATGGAGATTGATAAATGGTTTAGCTCTTCGGTACATTCATATGGAACATCATTGATCCTGTAACTTCAATCAAGTGTCTATTTTTCCTCTCGGCTACGCCATTTTGTTGAGGAGTGTAACGACAACTTGTTTGGTGTAGTATTCTATGTTTCGCTATATGTTCTTTGAATGCATTACTTGTGTACTCTCCACCATTATCTGATCTGAAACATGTAATCTTCGCATTGTATTGGTTAGTAATATAGTTTTCAAATTTCTTAAACGCATCTAGAAAAATCACAAAATATGCTTGGTTTTCTCTAGACTTTCAGGGTCATGAGTCATGACCATACGTCGGAATGAACAAGATCAAAATATTTTTCATAATACATTTTAGAGTTTGAAATCACATATCTATGATTCTTGCCTAAAATGCAAAACTCACAAGTATTGTGATCAACAAAATATTTGGCAAAAGAGTTTTTAAATCTTTAACATGTGGATGGTCTAATCTATAATGCCATAATATATTATTTGCCTCGACTAAAGTAGAGCTAAAAACAGAGTGATGATGAGGGTTTGACACTTATTTAAAATATAAGAATGAAAATGGTAAGGCTTGTCTTGCTGCTGAATCTTGGATGTTTAGTAGCTGCGACAATTGTGGCAGGGTGTTGCTTGAAGCAGAAGACTGGTTAAACATAGTCCATTCGGTAGCAACCTTATATTTATTATTTGACAAACCCTAAATCTCACATAAATTCTTCCTTTGTTCACAAACTTGGGTGTCAGTGGTAAGATCCACAAATGTTGGTCCCAAGTTTTGGAAACTATTTAAGTTCCGAGATACGTTCCACGTTCTCATTGGTTTTGCTTTACAACCTTCCATGACCCATCAACAAAGACAACCATAACTTCAACAACACAATCCCCACCTTGTAGAATCTGTAGATATCAAAAAAATATTTTGTTTTCATTTTAGAAAGTTAAAAGATGTAAATATTAAGCAAAATAGTTGTAAGTTACTTGCCTTTATCATGTTTTGATCCACACTGATGTCAGTATAGCATACATATTGATTGCAAAGCGGTTAGCGCCATGATGGTCTTTTCATATTTATGTATACGTAGTTTAAGAAATCAAAAGACTATATAGTAGAAAGTAATATAATCACAACATGTTGGATGTATTTATACTCACAAAAATCATATGTCACAAACATAAAATGGTAAATATCATTTCTTTTGTTGAACAGAAAATACATTCACCTGAGGATGTTTGCAGACATGACCCTTCACAGGAAGTTTGATACGCGTTCGATTGTTATAATGGTGATGATTAAACCATAAAATTTGAGATTTATGTCAAAGACACTTCTTGCCATATAAAGAAAAACATCCCATGTTTTTTGATAGGACATCTGAGAGATATCCTTGATGGCCCTTCAATTATTTCACAATCTGCAAAAAAAAAATCGAAAAAGAACATACAATGATCGATTTAGATAAGAGTTCCAATGAAGAAACAAAATGAAAGAACTAAATGATTCAATGACTTAATACGAGGACATTTTGCACCCCCAATGACTATTCTTAAATATACGTGAATCTGATTCATTGACTTGAGAATGTACATAATCTTACCTAATCTCGAACGGAAAGAAAAATTTACTAACCGAAAACCCGGAACCGAAATCCGAAACGAAACATTTTTGAAATAGAACCGAATGACCCAAAATTATTTAAATATTAAAATTTATTGAAGTAAAATATTTTGTTACTATATAATATTTGTATTACATATTCCATATACCATATAGCATATTTTAACATAATTTATAAGTTGCTTTATTCCAAACTATTTTACACTATGAAAATATTGGGATCTAAATTAACGCATTAAAACAAACTGAAGAATTTGAGCCGAAACGAATTCATACAATAAATAGCTTGAACGGGTACATAAATTTCTTACTCGAAAACCCGAAAAAAATCTGAATCGAACCTAAATTCGTAAAATTGAATTGAGCTTCTAGGGTTACCCGAATTTTACACTATGAAAACTGTTATTTATTATATTATAAGGGTGGACAAAATATTCGGATTCAAATTAACATATCAAAACATAATTGAAATATTCGAACCGAAACCGATCTAAAAAAATAAGTAACTCGAAGGATGAAGAATTTTACTACTCGAAAACGAATCCAATTCAAGCCTAAATTTTTAAAACTTAACCAAACTACCGGATTTACCCAAATTTTATTTAAAATAGAAATAATTTTAATTATAGATACAAATAATTATTTAAATGTATTCATAATATGTAATATTAGTGGTTAGTTTTTGTGTTGAAAATAATTGTTTTTATTAATTTCTTGTTATTAATTTAAATTTAAAAAATATAATAATATAAATGATATATCTTTGTATGTATGTTTAATATAAAAGTTGTATTGACATTGTTATCCAAGTTAATAATAAAATTATTCTAATAAATTTTGTAAGTATAAATTATGGTATTACCTTTAGTAATTGATTTCCATATCTAAATCCAACGGCATAGTGTGTGTAATTAAGTGAGTGTTTTTGGAAAAGTTCAAAATAGTACTTCAAAATTATTATTCTATTTGTTCTTTCTTGACGATTCCAGTAATTTCTTGCATTTCAATACTTATTTTCTTGTTCACCTAAATAATGATTTTAATAATTTCTTTCATTTTCAACTTCCCCGATTCTACATTTGTGCATATTTTTCACTTATCGTAAATAGTTTGAATATTTTTTGTTTTTATATTTTATTTCTGCTCATCTAGTTGAATGTTGCAATATTTTTTTAGTATATGTTTATTGAATACCTTAAATTGTCTATAATTTTTGTTTTTATAATCTTTTCTTAATGTATTTTAGCTGTGTCATGTCTTTTACTTTTTATAAAGTTTGTATTTTATGTGTTACTTTTGTAATGTGATATTATAATGGTGTAGTTTTGTAATTCTTCCTTATAATTAAACCATTAATTTGGTCAAAGTCCAAAAAATATTATAAATACACATTTAAAACTTAGAATCAATTGATATTCATGTGTCGATATTTTTAATCAATTTGCTATTGTAATATAATAAAACTTATTAATTTAAGTAAAATTTAATACTTTTATGCATTAATAACTAAAATTGTAAGATGATTTTTATAATTTTAAAAAATTCGTTATTTAAATGATGTGAATTGATTATGTGTCAACACTAAGAGAACTCCTGTGATAGGAAATGCATATAAGCATTTCATTCCCGATTCTGTTTAGTTTCAATTTGGTTTAGTTTTATTATTGGTTAAGTTGATGTGTACCATTTAACAATATATTGTGCACTTTTCCCATTTTAGGAAACATAACCAAAATAATATCAATCTTCTCAAATCCCTAAATCTCTCTATCATCATCATCGTTGATCATCATCAATCATTGAATTTCTTTTTTCGGGTTGATCCTTCTTCCTTAGTGATTTTCCTCTAGGCTTTGATTTACCGTTTTTCGGATTCTTAACGAGTTCCTACAGCGGATCTATCTTTCCAGTTTCATTGGTATCAGAGCAAATCGATTTTCGGATCATGGCTTACACAAGACAAGAAGCACAATTTATTATGAACAAGCAGATCGAAGAGAAGCACCTCTTACATGAGAGTCAAAACGTTGAGCGAAAACAATTAGGATTTGAGTTCTCCGAACCGAAACCCATGGGTTACACAAGATTGGAAGCAATATGTTTGCTTCGTTTAAAGGAAACAGAGGAGCATAAGCGAATGGAGCAACCAAAACCTACATCAGATATGACCGAGGGACAATATGAGGTCGTTCGTGAGATGTTCAGGATCGTGGCTAAGATGAAAGAAGCCGTGGAGAACTAGGGTAAATCTGTAACCCAATCTCTCAATAAAACCAAGGCGAATCCATATCTTGATTGTTTAGAGACAGATTTTGAGATTAAGGTTGCGGCAAAGACGATTGTGACAAATCTAGATCAACCCATTGAGGTTGTGATGAAACCATATACACACGTTGCAGAGTTGGAGTGTATTGATGTTTTGCAGGTTTCTGGTTCATTGAATCAAGGGGAAGACCGAGTGAAAACATTGACAGAAGAAAAGCTTAAATTGTCTCTTGGGATTAACATCGAACACTTGGAAGACAAGGACTCTCAAAAGGTTTTAAATGATCTCTCGTTCTCACAAAAGACTGATCGTTTATGGGAATCTGGTGGTAAAATGGATATTCGAGACTCGCTAGAGAATGAATCAAGGCCATACCAAGAGAATCTGAAACTATCTCTAAGACAAAACATCAAACACTTGGAAGGCAAAAAAGATCATGAGGATCATAAACGAAGTCGAGGTCTCCTTAGGAATGGTTGTACATTCATCTTGTAAAAATGGTATTGAAGATAAACACTATATGTGTTTGTCCTATGATGATCATGTTTGTATATGGGAGCCAGGAGGATTATCAATCAAGCTTGATCTGCGAGTTTGGCGGCAGAAGTATAATAATCTTTTTGAAGTGTTTGAGGTTGTGTCAAAGCTTCTTGTTAATCATCTCTTAAAAACTTCAAAGATGGCCATTCAACTAGAAAAGGTGAAAACTCTCCCAAGTCCAACACATAAAGACTACAACACAAAAGAAAGAACGTCTCAGATCAGTTATGTTGATATGCTTGAGAATTGGATTACTCAACACAAAGAGAAAAATCTTTACAACATGCTCACAAGTTTTCTCAATTTGCTACGTGGTAACAATATGGAGTTGGATAAGAATTCGGATAATGGCGGCCATGTGAAGCTGGTATGTGTAGTAGAAGTCTCTGAGCTTGGAGGTGAAGCAAATGTTCGTATCAGCATCAAACAAACATTTAATCCTAGACAAGCTAATCGTATAGGGGATTGTGGTGGTTTACTCGCTAGAAAATTTCAGCGGGAGTGTAAAGAGACAAGATCAGTTGCCACTGTTTCTGTACCTTATGGTCTTCCTTTCCTGGTTAGTCATCCCGTGAGACTCATATTCGACAGAATTGTGGTCCGTCAACGTCAGAGCTCAAGTATTTACACCAACAAAGTTGTTTTGGTGACACAAAAAGTTATAGATATTAAAGGGAAAAAGATATCTACTCTTAGAGCTCAATTCATTTCAAAGTATATGAGTATTATGCTTATGAGTTGCTGGAACCAGTTGTGGAAGCAAGAAATACATCCCAAATCATGGAGATTCAAGTACAAAGGCGATACAAAACAAAGAAGCTTGTTGGGTTTGATATATAGAGATATCTTGGAGAAGATCTTGCTCATGGTAGAGAGTATTCCAGTCGGTATATGTGAGAACGAGATAGATGATGTAGAGCAGGAGCGAGTTACCTGTGAGCATAAAGTGCGGCGAATCGATCAGCTACAAGACCACCCAAAATTCGGAAATGCGAGTACTATCATTCCAAGAAAGCTAGTTCATGTGTTAATAACAAGCAAGGGTACATATAGAGTGATGATGCTCATCATCTTACTATGAAAACCATTACAATGGAGCTAGAAACTAGTTTTACTATGCATGGGTTTGCCTCTGTTGAGTGTGTTGCAGTGAAGTTCTGGGTTTGGTCCACTTGTTGGGAATGTCCTGAAATCATTTGTACTTACTCTGGTTAGAGTCATAATGTCGAGGTTTTGATATTCGTATAATATTAGGTGGTTATAATGTTTTGCTAGAGATCGCTTATAATCTATGGGTCTAGAACTCATTACTAATATTATATGTTCTTACATGGTCACACACCAAAGCAAACTGAATTGATAAATATTTATTTGAGTTTAATATAGATTAAACCAAATTTGGTTTAAAGAATTATTATTTATATATAATGATATATAATAATAATAATTAATATTTTATATATATGTAAATCACATGGGCTTTAAATCCAATTATGAATTGACAATATATAAGCCATGAGACTTACGTGAATGTTAACCTAATATGATTAAGTTTATATATATGTCTCACTTTAAGTTGCATATAAATATGCTTGGTGTCATTAAGAAAAGATATATAAAAAATAATGTGAGAAACCAAAACCCTAATAGAGACAAAACGGTTTGTCTTGAGATTTGATCTCAACGGTACTAGCATCTCGTCTTGATTCAGTTTGTGCGTGTGTGGATACCGGTATAGGCACGACACTTGGAGTGCTTCAACACCTCGATTTATCTCGGTTCATATTTCCGCTACGAACCATCCAGATAAATCTATGAACTGACAACATAGTTTTTTTATTTAATATTTGCACGTATCCTAGGGAAAGAATTCACAATTATTATTTATAAATCGTTATAATCTGGTACGAATTCTAACAGTGGTATCAGAGTTTGCGTGTATAATTTTGAATTAAACCTTATTTAGTATATATTAGATATATAAAATATGTTGATGTTGGTCGATTAATTGTTAATCGGATATATGTTAAAATTTTGGTAGCTTCATGTACTTGTTAAAATAATCGTTTTATATATATGATATATAAAAGTCAAAGATTCGTCTCTGTATGTTTATAATGAAAACCTGCATGCATCGAGTTATTAAAATATTGGTGTAATATTGAGAATATTGGTTTAATATTAAGAGTATTAACTATTCTGTATGCACGTATAGACGTGTTGTGTTGTTGGTATTACTTTTTGGAAAAGTCAATCACGTTTCATAGCAGCATACAATTATAAAAGAATATAATAAAATATTGTGAATATTTTATAAGAATTAAAAGAAAATAAGAAAATATTATGTGAATATTTATACATATTCTGAATATTGTTTTGAAAAATTATTTTAAAAAATAAATATATGCTTCAAGGATAAAAGTTCAGGTTAGCAAATCGTTTGCTAAACCATAACTTTAATCCTTAAATCTTATATTAATCTAATTAATTTTAGTCTAATTAAAAAAATATATTCGATATATTTAAATTAATAATTTATATAAGATATAAATTATAAAATAAAATTAAATTAATTTTATTACTCAATTAATATCAAGTATTTTGATGTCTCCCCTATCTTATAAACTGTCAAAACCTAACTTGTTGTATGGCGGGTGATATCTTGCATATTTTACATATTTTACTTTTTTTTATTTATTAGAATTGACTCATTTAGGTTGCATTTAGTATCATATAGGTTGCATTTGCATGTTCTTTCACGGTTTTAAATATTTGTCACTAAACTGTCTATTTATTAATCTGTCATTAAACTGTCTATTTATTAATATGTCACAAAACTGTCTATTTAGTAATCTGTCACAAAACTGTCGATTTTATACCTCTATCACAAAACTGTTTGTTTTATACCTCTATCACAAAACTGTCTATTTTATACGGCTGTCACAAACTCGTCGGTTTTATTATTTTTGTCACATAACTGTCGTTTTTTGTTTGTTTGTCACAAAACCGTCGCTTTGTCTAATTGTCACTTTACCGTCGTAAATTTCCGACGAGAATACGACGACAATTTTTTTCCGACGCTCTAGTTCCGACAGACATAATCTGTGTTTCCTCCGTCAGTAAAAGCCTTTTTCAACGGATTAAAGACAAAATTTTCCGTCTTTTTCTATATGTTTTCTTGTAGTGGGAAGACAGAGAATTGAGACAAAAAGCTTCAAAAAGAAACTCGTTGAAGACGTTCCCACCGTTTGATCTTTATGAAATTTTTCCACAAGATAGCCACATATGTTAGCTTTCATTTGGCGGTTGTTTGAGATAATATCAACGGTTAGATCTACAGTTATACCAATTTTACTTCATACCGGTTTGTTATACGTACCGGTTTGAAGTGGCCGATATCAAGAAGAAAATGCGTACTGGTTTGTTTTACCGACTTCATCTCTCCGGTATGCAGAATGAAGAAGTGTACCGACCACCTTGTACCGGTTTGGTGGCCGGTATCGGCCATATTATACCGGTTTACTAAGACCGGTATGATCCGCGGGAAAAATAAAGGAAAATCGGTTTTCGGGCTTAAAAAGGAAAAGATTTCCTAAACCGATTTGGAATATTTTTTTGTTTATGTTTTGACATTATATTAGGGTTTTGATATGTTTTTTTTCTCCTATCTCCTTTGCACGCTTTTGTTTTTGTTCCAACTTTGGAGATCTTTTGGAGATTGAGTTTTGCTTTTAGATTTCTTGTAACAACATCTTCAATAAGAGTTTCTTCTTTACCTTTATCTATTTTAATACTTGAGTTTGTTTATGCTTTATTTCTCTTTGATTGCCTTGATTTTCATGATGCTTAGTGAGTAATTTCCCTTAGGCAATTAGGTTGGAAAAAGGGTGAATCAACTCTAGGATTGATAATTGTCTAGATCTTAAAACTTTATAAAACTTTAATCTAGTGTAACGTTCTTAATGCTTTAATTGACCTAATCAATCAATTGATAGAACCCAAGAAACTTCACAACCGAGAGGTTTGTGAAGATTTCTGAACAATTACCCTAGAACTAAACATAGCTTAACCGAGATATCTGTGTTAATAAGTTTAGTGGTTGAATTGATTTAAACTTAATGTTTTCTAAAATTTAAACTATCCAAGATATTTTTTTAGTTTACTTGTTAGAAAAAGGATCATTGTCACGAGAGTGGATTGATCTAAAGTCGTTTTCAAAACCTTAAAGTTACAATTGTTAAAAGACATTAAAAATCTGAAAGTTGATTACCCGTTTAAAGTACCCTGACCTAGTTGTTTTGCTTTTTATTTGAATCTTTAAAACTCTTAATTTTCGTTTTTTTTATTGATTACACGGTTACAAAACATTCAACAAAAAACTTTTTGATTACGCTTAAATTGAGTTTATTTCTTATAAATTCTAATACATTGGTTGCTCCTGATTCGGATTGACACCTTATATACTACAATAAGGAATTCAAAGGAAGGAAAAGTGGACCTACATGTGGCTAATGGAACAAAAGTTGATGCATTAGCCGTGGGAACATATATGATGTCTTTGACTTCAGACATGGTTTTAGAACTCAAGAATTGTTACTATGTTCCATCTATTAATAAGAACATCATCTCAATCCCATGTTTGGATATTGAAGGTTTTGAATTTTCAATCAAGAACAAATGTTGATCTTTCGATTGAGATGGTATGTTTTATGGTAGCACCCCATTAGAGAATGAGATTTATGTTCTAAACCAAAGTGGGTCGGTCTATGACATTTGCACCAAGCGGTTTAAGTCTAATGACTTAAATCCAACTTTTCTCTGGCATTGTCGTTTGGGCCACATAAATGAGAAATGCATTCAAAAGCTTCATAGTGATGAACTTTTAAACTCATTTGATTATGAATCTTATGAGACATTTGAATCTTGCTTTTTAGGTAAAATGACTAAAGCTCCGTTTACCGGTCACGTTGAAAGAGCAAGTGACTTATTGGGCCTCATACATACAGATGTATGTGGACCAATGAGTACCAATGCTAGAGGAAATTATCAGTACTTCATTACATTTACTGATGACTTTAGTAGATATGGTTATATTTATTTGATGAAACATAAATCTGACTCCTTTGAAAATTTCAAAGAATTTCAGAATGAAGTACAAAATCAACTTGGCAAGACAATTAAAGCTCTCCGATCAGATCGAGGAGGAGAATATTTGAGTCAAGTGTTTAGTGATATCATCTAAGAGAGTGTGTAATTGTTTCACAACTCACTCCCCCAGGAACACCACGGTGGAACGGTGTGTCTGAAAGGAGAAATCAAACTTTATTGGATATGGTTTGATCAATGATGAGTCACACGGATCTAGAAACTGTTGCGTTTATGCTAAACAGAATTCCATCAAAATCAGTTGAAAAGACACCATATGAGATATGGTGTGGAAAGGTTCCAAATCTGTCTTTTCTGAAAATTTGGGGTTGTGAAGCTTATGTTAAACGATTGTTTACTGATAAGCTTGCCCCCAAATCTGATAAATGCCTTTTCGCAGGTTATCCGAAAGAAACCAAAGGTTATTACTTTTACCATCCTTCAGAGAAAAAAGCGTTTGTTGCTAGAAATGGTTCCTTTATGGAAAGAGAATTCTTATAAAAAGAAACTAGGGGAAGTAAAGTAATACTCGAAGAATATCGAGAACCACAGGAGGATGTTCCAACTTTCGAGGAGGAACATAGATTAGATCTACAAAGAGTTGTATAATCTACACATGTGGAGCCTGATGTACGTAAGTCCGAAAGGAGTCGTCACGAACCTAATAGATTTGGGGATTGGGTGATGGATCATCATGATTTATTTATGATAGAGAGTGATGAACCTACATCTTACAAAGAAGCAATGATGGGACCCGATTCCGACAAGTGGGTAGAGGCCACTGAATCCGAAATGGGATCCATGTCACTTAACAAAGTATGGACTTTTGTTGATTTGCCTGATGTTGTAAAACTATTGAGTGCAAATGGGTTTTCAAGAAGAAAATCGAAATTGATGGTAATATACAGATATACAAAGCTAGATTGGTGGATAAAGGTTACAAGCAAATTCATGATATAGACTATGATGAAACCTATTCCCAGTCGCAATGCTTAAATCCATTCGGATTCTCTTAGCAACTGCCGCTTATCATGACTATGAAATTTGGCAGATGGATGTAAAAACAGCTTTCCTTAATGGAAATCTGGAAGATGATGTGTACATGACACTGCAACCTGAAGGTTTCATAGTTCTGGAAGTGCTAGGAAGGTATGCAAGCTTCATTGTTCCATTTATGGTTTGAAGCAAGCATCTCAGAGTTAGAATCTTCGTTTTAATGAAGCGATCAAAGAGTTTGATAAGAGTTTGATTTCATTAGAAACGAAGAGAGCCATGTGTTTACAAGAAAACCAGTGGGAGTGCAGTTGCATTCTTGGTATTGTATGTAGATGACATACTGCTCATAGGAAACGACATTCCTTTACTTCAGTTGGGAAGTTGTTTCTCAATGAAAGACATGGGAGAAGCTGCTTACATTCTTGGAATAAGGATCTATAGAGATAGATTGAATAATCTCATTGGACTATGCCAAGATACTTATATCGATAAAGTCTTACATAAGTTCAAAATGCATCATTCCACGAACCGCTTTTTACCAATGTCTCATGGAATAGTTCTTAGAAAGACTCAATGTCCTAAGACAAATGATGAGTGTGAACGTATGAGTAAGATTACTTATGCATCAACTATAGGATCTATCATGTATGCCATGCTTTGCACTCGTCCATATGTTTCATGTGCTTTGAGCATGACGAGCAGACCAATCTGATCCAGGTGAAAGTCACTAAATAGCAGTTAAAAGCATCCTTAAGTACTTGAGAAGAACTAATGATAAATTCTTAGTTTATGGAGGTAGCGAGGAACTTGTTGTGAGTTGTTACACAGATGCCAGTTTCCAAACATACAAAGATGATTTTCAATCACAGTATGGATTCATCTTCTGTCTTAACCGAGGAGCGGTAAGCTAGAAAAGTTGCAAGCAAACCACGGTGGAAGATTAGTAATTAGCTGCTTCAAAAGCTAAGGAAGCTGTTTGGATTCGGAAGTTCATCATTGAACTTGGTGTGGTTCCTAGCATCCATGGTCCAGTGGATCTCTACTGTGACAACAATGGAGCGATCGCGCATGCCAAAGAACCTAGATTACACTAGAAATTCAAACATTTTCAAAGACGTTTTCATCTCATTCGCGAGATTATTGAGAGAGTAGATGTGAAGATTACCAGAGTTCCAACGGATGCAAATGTTCCCGATCCTTTGACTAAACCCCTTACGCAGCCTAAGCATGAGAGTTATACTGCTGCGATTGGCATTAGATTTCTTAAGATGTGATCTTAATTTTAGTGGGAGTTCATGTTTACATATATTTGATAAGTTTTCAAATTAATGAAATTTGTTTCAGTATTATTTTCTTATTTGATAATTAAATAATAGTCTAAAAGTATTTTATATCATTCTTATTGGTCATCAAATACGTGATTTGATCATGAAACCCTATAAGTGAAAGATGATATAAATTATTGAGGTCCATAGTCAGATTATTAATAATGGGACATTAATAATTATGGATGACTAGTATGTGAGGTGACTGATGACTAAGTCTCATGGAGTCATTGATATGTGGTATTAAAGTCAATCACATAGATATGTGTTGTGGAACACAGTATCGGACTAACCCGTTATGAGAACTCTACAAGATTGTTATATGAGGGTCATAAGAGTTTCTCATCACCACTATAGAGTATAGTCTTTTGACCTTAGTGCATCAAGATTTCTTACACATGGATTGGTTCGCTTTGACTCTGTCAAACTTCTGCCGTAAATGGAGATTATAAAGACTGTGATTGGGTGGATTAGAGACATGTATAAGGAACAAGGATGGAACAAGATGTTATTTGTCCCTCCCATATAACGGGAGATAAATATCTTAGGGCCTATCGGAGATTTGATACTAAAAATGCATGGTCGTGCTCCAACGAGGTGATTGTCAATCGTTTGTTTAATTAGTATAAACCGGAGTCCGATAAAATATGATCTAGCTTAATAAGGATGACATTGTTTCTTGCCTTATGCTGAGATCGAGATATAGTGACAAAGGATTATAGGAATAGATGATTCCAGTACAAGTGGGAGATTGTTGGGAATATCCTGAAATCATTTGTACTTACTCTGGTTAGAGTCGTAATGTCGAGGTTTTGACATTCGTATAATATTATGTGATTATAATGTTTTGCTAGAGGTCACTTATAATCTATGGGTCTAGAACTCATTACTAATATTATATGTTCCTACAAGGTTACACACCTAAGAAAACTGAATTGATAAATATTTATTTGAGTTTAATATAAATTAAACCAAATTTGGTTTAAAAAATTATTATTTATATATAATGACATATAATAATAATTAATATTTTATATATATACATATATATATATATATATATATATATATATATATATATAAATCACATGGGCTCTAAATCCAATTATGAATTGGCAATATATGGGCCAAGAGACTTACCTGAATGTTAACCTAATATGATTAGGTTTATATGTCTCACTTTAAGTTGCATATAAATATGCTTGGTCTCATTTTGTAATGTTTTCGGTTTAAGTTTGGTTTGGTTAAAACTGTTAAACCGAATGAACCTGAATGAATTTTTTCTATTTTTAAATAAATTTATATTTATTATATTACATATTTAAAAAACCAAGTAAATTAGTAACACAAATATTTAGTTTTTATAAGGAACTATACTAATATGTAATATTCACTATCTTTTGAATATTCAATATAAAATTTATATTTCTTTTCAATATTTTGCTTAGAATCATGTTTTTTAAATAAAATGTGTTTATGTTATGCAATCGATATATTTTTTTTTATTAAAAATCATGAAATATACCAAAAAGTCGAAACCAATCCATAATCAAACTGAACCGAATTAAATATGATTTTTATATGGTTTTACTTTCTATGAAACAGTAAAACTGAAAAAAGCAAAATCGAAACCGACCGAAATACTTATGGTGGTTTTTGTATGGTTTCAAATTTTCTAAACCCCTACTATTTACTAAAAGTAAATTAGTTTACTAAATAATGATTTTATTAAGTTAAAATTCACGTTTGGTTTTGTAAAGATTAATAGAGATTTAAAAATTTCCAAATATCACATCATATATTAAATTTAGGTAATGACCAAATCGAAAGGAATATATTTTGATTGAGAATAAAATTTAAAAAATCTTGTGGTAGCTTTGATTGAGAACCATATGCACATAGTCAAAATTTGATTGCAAAGAGAACTTCAAATTTCAAACTATTTTTAAAGCATATAATTTCTAATATTTATCTTTCTACAACAAAATATTCCCTTATTATTCCACGTTCTATTTCTTTCTTTTCCTAAATACAAAAATTAGATAAGCTTGAATTAAAAAAAATCCACAAAATTATTGATTTTTTCCAAAAATAAAACTTTACAAACACCTTTGAGTTTCGGAATACAAAAGAAGTTCTCGGGTTTTACTTTTATCGTTTTATTCATACACAAAAACTCAAAAATAAAATCTCTAAGACATTATTTGTGAAGTGGTTTTTGTTCAAAAGATTACGTGTCAACATGAGAATGACTTTTGGCAAACAAATGTGACATGACAGTCGAGAACTTTAACAGCCAATGAAAAATATGACATGAAAAAACATTTATTAAAAAATTATAATAATAAAAGCTTTTAAACCAAATAAAATAATTCAAACATCGTTTATGGAAAAACAAATGAAATAGTAAATACTTTAGAATATAAATTATAATTCTAATATTCTAAATTTTATAATAAAGTTTTATTGGTTAAAAAGGTCAAAACGCATTAAAGTTTTTCATCAACAATTTAAAACAATAAAAAAATTAATGGAATACAAAAACTCTTTAAAACCACATTTATTATGAAATGGATGGAACAATAAATCTTAGTATTACATATGAATGAACGTTAAATATACCCCATATTAGGGGTGAGCCGATTCCAGATTTCGGTCTTTTTGAGATTTCCGGATTCGCATCTGCGCTAATCCATAAAAAATGACCTGAAGTAAGATCCAATAGCCGGATATTCGATCAACGAATAACCGTTGACTTTTGAAGGATATCCGGATCAGTTTTTTGAATATTTTTATAACCAAAAACTTAATGGAATAGAAATAAAAAAATTGAAAATTTTTATAACAAAAAAGTAAATCAAATTATAATATTCTTATATTAAACCTTAAACATAATTATTCACCTTTACGTAAAACTTTATTATATTAAAAATTTATTCATTACGCATGGCGGGAGAAATTACCTAGTATAGAACAATGGTAGGAGATGACTTATGTAGTGAGGAAGACAATCCCAAAATAAAACACACGAATACAATCATAAAGGTTAGTAGATTACTCTCTAATTAAAAATTGAATTGGTATACTTACGTTTTTGAGTGAAGGTTTAGTATTCATCCTCGATGGGGTAAGATTTTAATATTTGTGGTATTGTGTTTCCTCTTTAGCTTTTCTCACCTAAAGATTGATTGAGTATCTTGATAAATAAAGAAAAACAACACATTAGTTTAAATTTCAACTAATGTGTTGTTTTTCTTTATTTATCAAGATTGCGATGGCACATTAAAACAACACATTTGCTCTAGTAATAATATTTATATTCAATGTTTAAGGTTCATACAAACAATATTAAATATAGCTTAAAAACAAAACTGAATACATTTAATTTGCATATCTTATTATATAAAAGTGAGCGTGTTTAATTATAACTCACTAGATTGTGACACGCGTCACCATTAATTTAGATCGCGACATTTGTCATTATTAAAATAAGGAATTTTCTTAAAAAATAGGAAAAAACAAGAATGAAAACACCTTAAAAAAATGGAAATCTTATAAATTAAACACCCAATGTTGTTAGAATAATGTTTAAGAAAAAATAATTTTAAAAGAAAAAAAAAGAAAGGAAAAATGTTAATAATGTTTAGGAAAAAAGACGAAATAGGTTAATAATTTTTAGGAAAAATGTTAATAATGTTTATGAAAATGTTAATAATGTTTACGAAAAAATGTTAATCATTTTAGGAAAAATGTTAATAATGTTTAGAAATTTTTTTAATAATTTTAAAAGAAGAAAAAATTTAACGTTTAAAAAAAGGCAAAACAAAAAAAAAGAAAAAAAAGAGAAAGGAAAAACAAAAAAAGGAAAAAAGTAACCAAACGAAAAGTGATCACTACATATATATATACATATCTAGAATCACTAAATTTCACCGTGATCTCCTGTTTGTTCTGTTTACTATTATTAAATTTCTTTTTTTAACTCAAAGAGAGAAAAAGATGAGAAGGAAAAAAAAGGAAAAAAGTAACCAAACGAAAAGTGTTCACTATATCTATATATACATATCTAGAATCACTAAATTTCATTGTGCTCTTCTCTTTATTCTATTTACTATTATTAACGTTTAAAAAAAGGCAAAACAAAAAAAAGAAAAAAAAGAGAAAGGAAAAACAAAAAAAAGGATAAAAGTAACCAAACGAAAAGTGTTCACTGCATCTATATATACATATCTAGAATCATTAAATTTCATTTTTCTCTCCTCTTTGTTCTATTTACTATTATTAAATTTCTTTTTTAACTCAAAGAGAGAAAAATATGAGAAGGAAAAACAAAAAAAGGAAAAAAGTAACCAAACGAAAAGTGTTCACTACATCTATATATACATATCTAGAAGCACTAAATTTCATTGTACTCTCCTCTTTATTCTATTTACTATTATTAAATTTCTTTTTTTAACTCAAAGAGAGAAAAAGATGAGTTTCATAGTTTCTGAAAGTCAACAATCTTACTAAAAGCAAAATAAAATAAAAAAATGTGTTATTTTTATTTCTTAATAGATGAAAAAGTAAAAATCACTTATATACTATTACCATATATTGTTGTGTGTCTTTTGTATTTATTTGTTAATAAAATAACGTGTATAATATTAGTTTCCGTTTAAATCTAACTATAATTATACAAATTTAATAACAATATTAATATATAATTATAAAATGTTTTTATGTAATTTGTCCGCGTATTACGCGGGTTCATCTATTAAACTTATAAACATCACATAAGTTTTTACAAAAACCTAAACCATCAGTTATTTAAACAAGGACGAATTATTAATTTACTTGGATTTGAAGAGATCAAAAAATATATGGACTTTGCTCTTCATTCACTTGTTTGCATTTATATTCACAAATTTACCTGCTTTAGAATACTATCTCTTTGGTTAGACTTTGAGACTATATGTTTTTGATGAATATATTATTTTTAGTGTTTTTTACATTGTATTAATATAGATGAGGATAAATTTGTAGGAGGAGAATATTGGTGGTGAAGAATGAGGTGGTTCAAATCAAACATGTGTCACCAATCTCAAAGAAATGACAGAGCACTACAAGAAAAACACCGTATAGACACGGTCGAAGCCGTGGCTATGATGTTATATCCGTGGCTATATGGGTCCACAACCACGAAAAGCCACGACATAAAATCGTGGCTATAACGTCGTAGCTGTGACATATTCGTGGCTACTTAGCCGCAAAGAAGCCACAGATTGCCAAGGAAGCATTAGCCACGGATTTACCACGGATAATTCGTGGCAATGGTAGCCACGATACAATTTGTGGCTCATTCGTGGCTACTTTTGCCACGAATGTATACGTTGCTAATCGTGGCTGCATAGCCACGATTTATTTCGTGGCTGATTTTCCACTCATATATTTGTGGATTTTCCGTGGTTTGTTAGCCACGATCATAGCCGTGACATGTTCGTGGCCACCAACCACGAATATATTCGTGGTTTTTCGTGGCAAGTTTTCGTAGCAAGTGGTGGCTACTTAGCTACAAAATTGATACGTAGCTTGTCGTGACTACATATCTACGGGTTAATTCGAAGCTTTCGTGTCTATTTGGCTACGATAAATTCCGTAGCAAATCGTGGCTACACCTTACTAGCCAGGGATTATTCCGAGGCTTTCTTGTTTTATTTTTTTAAAAAATAATTATTATTTAAACTAAACCTGCTTTAATATAAACAAAACATAATTAAAAACATTGTATTAAACAAAACATGATCACAACATAATCATGTATTCAATATTCAGAAACGAAAAAAGTTTTATGAAAACAAAATACATGTTTTTAAACCATTCAAAACAAAGTTTTTCTAACCAAAACAAAACCCTAAACGAATCATTATAAAATATGAAATCGGATAAAAGTGAAAAGAGATATCGATTTCGAAAACGAGAGAGAGAGAGAGAGAGAGAGAGAGAGAGAGAGAGAGAGAGAGAGAGAGAGAGAGAAAGAAGAATTAGGGTAAAACAACTAAGCCACGAATATATCAGTGGTTGTCCGTAGCTATAACTAAATATGAGTCGATATAATTAGGCCCATTAATTAACGATTTGGCCCAATATTGAAATGAATTATGTAGCCACGGAACAAACACGTGGCTATATCGTGGCTATGCTGAGATATAGCCACGAATAAGCCACAAAATAAGTGTGGCTAACACTTGGTTCATTTTATATAACATATTTATTGAACAATTTATATAGCCACGAGTAGAAAGGTTGCTATATTGTGGCTATGTTAAGTAATAGCCACTTAGGGAATTTTAAATAACATATTGATTGAACACTTTGTAAAGCCACGACTAGAAACGTGGCTATATCGTGGCTATTTTAAGTTATAGCCACGATTAAGCCACGGATAAATCGTGGCTGACACTTAGTGAATTTTAAAAAAACATATCGGTTGAACAATTTGTATAGCCACGAGTATAAATGTGGCTATATCGTGGCTATATTAAGTTATAATTACGAATAAGCCACGGATAAACCGTGGCTGGCACTTTAGAGTTTCGTTAGCCACAAAAATAAACGTGACCAATCTGTGGCTATACATAGATGTAGGGTTTAGTGTTATTTTTTTTAGGGTATAGATTTTAGAAGGTTTTAAGTACTTGATACATGATTGAGATGAATGTGCTACATCAAGACAAAGAGTAAATTGAATGTGTTTCGGAAAAAAATTAAAAAACATTTATATAAACCAAATACTTAGTATTAGTGTATGTAAGTTAATGAAGAACATTGATATAAGTGATCATGGTAGCATGTAATGCTTATATGGAGTTATATTTTATGTATTTTTAAATTTATTAGGTTCCATTGTATTGTAGATGTGAATATGTTAAGATGTGTTTGAGAAATTAGATTTAAAAGCCATCAATTTGTTGAAATTTTGATATTTTGGTTTAGCCACGGTAGAAACCGTGACTATTTCATAGCCTTAGCCACGACTTTTATCGTGACCATGCGTGGCTAATTTTGTCTGAAGCTGATCCATATCGTGTCCAGATACATCGAGGCGCCGTTTTGTAACACCCATGGTTACATCCGTGGCTATCCGTGACTATTTAGTTTTGGTCTTCTGAATCTGGACTATATTGTGTTTAAGTACACCCAAGTTTGCAAAAATATAAACCAAACATGTAACATAACATTATTGTACCAGAAGTTTCAAATTAAAATACAAATAAGTTCGAAAATATATAATAAAACATGATTTAGAATATTAAACATTATTAACCCTCAAATTTATTAATCTTCGAAATATGTTGAAGAATCCGAATCAGAATCCTCTGAGGATTGTCCCGCAACATCGTCTTCAACATTTTCGTAGTCCAAAGGCTCTACATCATCCAAATAATCATATTCGGAAATATTGTCATCAACGACATGTCTTGTTACTCGAATCATTGCACTAGGAACAACGAGGTCGTCCAATGTATCATCATGTAGGGCTGTCAAAGCGATTAGAGTCTACTCGGGGCTACATCAACTAAATCGAACGAGTGTCTACGCAATCCGGTACCGTCTGTGTTTTCAAACCAAGTGCATTTTAAGATTATTGCTTTATGACCAACTCCACCGCGATATTCGATCTTCATTATCTCTTCGATATAACCGTAATAAGTAGTTTCTGTCGTACCTCGTACCACAACTCCATAGTTTTGAGTTCTTTTATCCTGCCCGTGTGTGTGGTTGTGGAAATGGTATCCACGAGTGAAATACATAGGCCATGATGAGTAATTGTTCCTCGGAACTTGTATAAATTCCAACATCCACAACTAAAAATTCATACTTCTGACTCGCTTCATTAATCTGCAAAAATCGTAAAATGCACATTAATTTATTTCCAAATACTTGATATAGAAGCATCATTATAGTATAGTACTCACATAGTCCTACACCATTTTGCATAATGGGCGTCTTTAGCTCTACCCAAATCATCATTTGTAATATCTGGTATACTCAACCTCATTGCTTCCTCAAACATCCTGTAAAATATTTCGAATACTTAGCGTTTTAGATTCCAAATAAAGCGTTAAAAAGTAAACAAAATTTACCATCTACTTGCTTACTTCTCATAAGGCGCAAATTCTTCACAATTAAGCAACATGAATGTCTGGATGATGTTTTAATCTTAATCTTCTAGCCACCCATCTATACGTTTTCCGCTTACACGACCGATATTATGAAAGATGCTCGGCACACCTGGGTAATCATCATATGCAAACCGAATTTCTCCAGGACCATCTTTGATTGCCTCTTCGGTATTCATGTAGTAATTGCTCGCTGCATAAGAAATCTCTTCTTGGACACATTGCGCAACAATGGAACCTCCAATACGTGCCTTATTTTTGACTTTCTTTTTCAGGTGATACATGTATCTCTCAAATGGATACATCCATCTATATTGCACCAGACCACCCAAGGCGGCTTCATCTGGGAGGTGCACGGGTAAATGTTCAATGACATCAAAGAATGAAGGTGGAAAAATCTTCTCCAAATTGCACAATTTGATTGCAATGTTATCCTTCAATACAGCCACATCCTCAACTCGCAACATTTTGGCAGACATATCTCGAAAAACACTGCAATCTCTGCAATTGTTCAACATCCTTATCATTAGAAAAATTATAATGTTATCATTAACCATGTACTAAAAAAACAAAGTTCACATACCTGAAATTGTCTTGTGCACGTTGTTATCCAAAATTTCGAACATCGCAAATGGAAGTAGGTGTTGCATGATCACATGGGAATCATGGCTTTTCAACCCTGATAGTTTTCCACTGCTTTCGTCAACACATCGAGCAAAATTATAAGTGTATCCATCCGAAAATATGATATCGTTTCTCAACCACGAGAGAAACTTTCGCTTCGCTGCGTTCGTTAATCTAAATAGTAGAACGTGAATTGTTCCATCGGCTTGGACCTGTAAATATGGTCTTGTGCATATTGTCGGAGGATCCAATCTTGATTTTATATTTTCCTTCGTCTTCCCCTTCGTATTCAGAACGGTGTGGATGAGATTAACGAAAAAATTCTTCTCGATGTGCATGAAGTCGAGATTGTGTCTAAGAAGAAGATTTTCCCAATAAGACAAGTCCCAAAATATACACTTCTTATGCCAATTATGGTACTCACCATATCCATCGATTGTTCGACTTGGTTTCTCATGTCTTTTTCCTCCACAATCGACTGTTTTCTCTAATCCATCAATGGTGTCTATCATTTCAGTCAAAACTTCATAACCCGTCAACCACTGTGGAGGGTTACCTCGAAATGTTTTGCCTTTCCTAAAAGCTATGTTATTATGCCGATAAGGATGATCATGAGCTAAAAATCTTCGGTGAAAATCGTACCAACTATGTTTTCTTCCATGTGGTAACCAAAACGATTTCATTTCTTCTTGACAATATGAACATTCTAGTCGACCATGCGTTGTCCACCCAGAAACCATTCCATAAGCTGGAAATCACTTATCGTCCACATACGCATCTCGCATTGTAAAATTCTGATTCCTAGAAACATCATAAGCACACACACCTTCGCTCCATAAGATTTGCAACTCTTCGATCAATGGCTGGAGATATTTGTCAAGACTTTTCTTCGGATGTTTAGGTCCTGGAATAAGAACCATCAGAAAGAAAAACTCCCTCTTCATGCACATACCAGAAGGTAAATTGTAGGGAGTTACTATAACCGACCAAACCGAGTGTACCTCACCATTCATTCCTATTTGATTAAATCCATCCGTTGCTAATCCTAGATAGATATTCCGACTCTCTAAACTGAAATCAGGATATACCCCATTAAAATGCTTCCAAGCCTCTCCGTCTGATGGGTGATGCATTTCTCCTTCATGAGACTCGTTTTCTGCGTGCCAGCGGATATGCGAAGCTGTTCCCTCCACTTGGTATAACCGTTTCAGCCGATCCACAATAGGTAGATAAAACATTCTCCGCTTAGGTATGTTCTTTTCTCTTCCTTTGTTTGTGTGATATCGATCCTTCTTACAAAACCGACATTGTAAAAGGTTACGATCTTCGCCCTTCCAAAAAATCATGTAGTTGTCCTCGCACACATCAATCTTGTGAACCGGCATTCCTAACGAACGCGTCAACTTCTTCGTCTCATAATATGATCCCGGGGCTCTATTGGGTTGTGGAAGAATCCGCTTGAATGATCGTGTTATGTCATCTACACAACTCTCGGCCAAATTATGCTTCGTCTTTATGCCCATCACTTCCGACACCAACGAAAACTGAGAAATTCATTCAAGACAACCATCATAAAGGGGTTCACTACCTGCTTCAAATGCTCTACAAATGTTCTTTTTGTTTGGCTCCTCTTCATGAATTTCTGAAATAATATCTTCGGTTGGAAATCCTTCTTCTCCCATGTTAACATCACCATATTGCTCGTCATGAACATTCAAATCTTCTTCTTCGGGTAGATAATGACTCGGCATCGAAGATTCACCAACATCAAAAAAAAATTTATAGTGACTCGTCCAAACATAGTAGTTTCTCTTAAAACCGACCATATAGAGGTGTTTCGAAACTGTACATGCATCATGCTGCTTAAAATTACGACAACTAGAACACATACATAACATAGTACCACGCTCTTGATATGATTGTTGGTTGGAAGTAAAAGCAATGAACATAGTAATACCCTCTCCAAATTCTTCAGAAACACAATTTCTCATAGGATCAATATGTCAATCCATCCACTCTCTAGAACGAAAGAAATTTGACATTTTGAACGCTTCAAAATCGCCAAATTAATTGAAGAAAACGAAGAGAAGAGGAAAAAACGTTTTAGCTTGTGTTTTACCAAAGGAGAAGAAACAAAGAACCGTGGGATATCTTTACACGAAGCCACGAATATATTATACTGGCAATTTTTAAAGTGATTGGACGTATCGCAGAGACCCACTTGGCTTGCCGACATCAAATTTGCCACGGAATAGCCACGAATATATTGCGTGGCTACATTTAGCCACGGATTGCCACAAAAGTTTTCGTGACAATCATTTAATGTTTTATTCGTAGCTATTTCGTGGAAAACTTTTGCCACGACTCTTTGTCGTGGCAAAATCGTGGCAAATTTACCACGGAAAGCCACTATTTAGCCACGAAACTTTTATTATTTTTTTCGTGGCTTTCCGTTGCAAATTCGTGGCTATATTCCATTTAGCCACGATTATTCCGTGGCTTTGTCGTGACTATATCTGTTTTTTCGTTGTTTCAACTGCAATCGGAAGGATTATTGCATCCCATGCTTAGACAAGTGGTATCTTATCTATCTATTTATGTTATCTTGCTTACTTAACATTTACTTACCTTGTGTTTTTTGTATGGAGCCACTGTTAATGTATTTAAGTGGCATATGCGTGCATATTAGGTACCGTCGCACACCTAAAGAGAACATTGTCGAAAAATTGAAGTAACCATCTATTATTATACACCTAACTAATAGCATATGATTAATTAGTCCAAATACATTTGGTAGGAGATTAATGCAGAACTCAAGGTTAGTGAGGATTAAACTATTCAATACTCATGTATATGCTTAATAGACTTCTCCCACGACTCAAGCAGATTCACGATGAACACCCGAGAAATAGACATTGAAGCACGCATATCAGGTACTCTCCATGCTTTTATTTATCATCACACAAATTTTCTATTTCCTTAAGTTATGTTATGGGTTTAGGCATTGTAAACTTATTATCTTAAAAATGTTAAAGTTGAACAGGTGTGAAGTTAGAAGAGGTGAAGTAGGAACTCGCTAATTGTCCCCTTAATGAAAGACTATTTGTAATCACTTAAATCACATTTGACAATTTTTCTTAACAATAATATCAAAACGACAAGTTTTTATCTTATCATAACCAATCCTTGTTTTTAAGTGTTCGAACATACAACAATATCCGCAATACTTCTATCTATGATCTTCACATAATTTGCTCGTCATGTAAAGATGATATGTGCCTTGATTGTTGTGTTGAGATCCACCAAGGAAAGCTTAAGGCATCTCAAAAAAAGTTTTACAAAACTATGTTAACCGAGATTTCGAGTATCAACACGGTGGCAGGAAGTTGTTGTTAAATCTCGAAAACAGTCGCTTCAGTCGAGGTAAAGAAAACAGAGGAGCTTGCAATCTCTGTGCACAGCGAATAAAGTTGGAATCATTACTTGTAATCATTGTTGTGTTTGTGTAGAACTGAAGCACATGCTTCTTATTGGCCACATATCTGATTTGGTCAGAAAAGCTTTTGGAGTTACCTATATTAACGGTTAATAAGGAGCCATGCGCTTTCTTTAACTCTAAAGGTCTTAACAACGAGAAAACATTGAAGGTGGCTTGTCGGAAAACCTCACATGACAACTACTTGTATTACCCAAGTGTTCAAGATAATGATTTGAATCATTTTCGGCATCATTGGAAAAAAGGCAAGCTTGTGGTTGTAAGAAATGTTTGAATTTGAGATTCATTGTGTTTGAATTTGAGATTCATCGAGTCCAATTCGAATTTCAGACCGTTTTTAGCCGATTTTGTCTTCGTTATTGTGTGTGTGTTATTTTGTTGAATTGATTTTCTTATGACTAATGTCTACTTACTGTATGTTGTGTTTTTTCGACAATTGTTTGATTCTTTTGTTTCTTACCATTGATGTGCGAAGCTTCTTTGTTGGTATTACGTTTAGTTCGTGTCCGTGATTGAGATTCATCTCTTGTTTCCTTCTTAGCTCATAGTAGAATTCGAACAATTCGAATTACATACATTGTTTATTTTTTTGGTATTGTGTTTGTGTCATTGAATTGATCTTTTTTGTTGCTTATGTCTACTACTTATTGTATATGTTGCAATAATTTGGGTGGTATTTTGAAGGAATTTCTCATGTTTTTATCTTCTCTTTGTTACGTCTTGTTAGGACAACGCTGATGTCAAAGCTGATACTGACATTGAAGACAATGATATGCTAAGTGACGATGAAAAACCGAATCTTGAAACCGCAAGAAATTAACCAAGCAGAAAATAAGCCCATCATCCATGGTCGAAACATGGTAAAAATCAATCCAAAACGCAGCCAAACTAGGCAGAGTCCGCTCAATCTTGAGAGCTTACATAACAACTTATCACTGCTGCGACGACACAAGGTACTATCAGAACGCAGAGTTATGTTTTATGTCAAGTGTTGTCTTTAACAAGATTATGATATTCGTGCTTAGCGACAGTAAACTTCGTAAGCTTTTGAGGCTACTCGTGACGGGCGATATGAAAGATATTGTTTTGGAAGTTAACAACATGAGGTCGTGGAAGAATTATAACCATTTGGTTTAATCATATTTAGGGAACTCGCTTGATGTTTTGAATCAGATGACCAACGTGGGTTTGATATCGTTTACTCTGCGCCGCTTAAAGCATTCTTCCGTTTTATTATCGGCCTCCTGATCAGTTGCTTACCCCGAAGACACCTACTGGGAATGGGCATCTTGACCCGAGTACTATGTCTCTCAAGGTAATCACGGAGAAGCCTCTTGTTGTCATGTTTCTTTTCTTGCAGTATAGCCGTCTCGTCCATACCAACATTCCTCATTTGCTTTCCAGGTTGATGATATCTCTGTCCCTAGACCTGTGAATGTCAGAATGTCATGTACCTTGCACATTTGAAGCCTCTTTGTTCATGGAATTGAAAGGGTGGACAAGTTAAGGTGATAAAATGGAAGAAAACCTTTGTGCGATGTTTCTAATTTCGATATGATCACATCTATTCCTTAGCTAACTTATTGTTCATCTCCTATATTTCTCTTAAGGGGACATGACATGGTATATTGACAGTTGTTTTTTTTTGTTTACTTGCAAACAATTTCTTTTTCGACTTGATAAAGATTTTGATATCTTACACTTAAACATCTTCTTATATTTATATGAAATGGGTAAAACAAACATGACCCGGTTCACACCTACATAGAACACGAAGTGACCTTTAGGCACATCTAGATGGAAATATTCTTCATTATAGTCACTGCTTTCTTTCTTCCCTAAACTTGAACATTTCTTCAAGATTTTCTTTATGTAACATACTAACAATGAGCATCTTCGTGTTACATTCTAAGTACGTACTGATGTTGTTTGTTACTTTGATATAGTGTTTTTTCATGTTCTTGTAATATCCTTAAAATCTAGATGTATTGATGCTCCCTCATCGGTCAAACATGTGATTGTAAGCATGAAAGGAGTTATGACAAACATTAGTGACTTCTTGCTAAAAGATGATTCTAGGTAACTAGTATGGCTTTTCATATATCTTAACAAAAACTATGAAAATCTCTAAATAAACCGTTAAATGTGGTTATGTGCAGCGACAACATTTCCTTGACGATTGATGACCTATATAGGTCAATGCATACATCACTTTAGAACTTCTCCTATCAAGGTAAAGTGACTATAACGAAGAGTATTTAAGGGATTCTATAACCTATTATCATGTTTAACAACAATCTTTGACCACCAACTCAAATTTAAGATTAAAGTAAACGATCACATGTACTTTTTACCTTGGTCTTTAGTAAAACAAACTAAAGTGACACAATTTTAGCTTTTCACTATCTTACACACACACACACACTCATGTTGGAGCTATAATAATTAGAATTGAAGCCAACTTTGTTGACTACTTTGCGGGGGTTGTTTCATACATCATTCAAGGTTCCAGATGTGTATATTTGTGGGATCCACTCACCTTCTATTTGAAGCTTTGCTAGAAAAATATTGATAACTTGTCTTTGTACTTTATTATTGTTAGAAGAAGATAAAATTGTCGATGAAACTGATTATAACTAATTTATGTTAATGTATGTTTTTCTTTGTATTTTGTTTTGTGGCATTGTGTGTTTTATTATATATAGAAAAAGGACTGAACTAGAACTTGTAGGTGAGTGGATCCCACAAGTATATTTGTAAACTAACGTTAATTATTGTTGAATAATTTATTAAATTTAAGATAGTTTTGTATTTGTTGTTATTTATCTCCAATACAGCACAATATACTATTCCGACGACGACGAACAATACGATTTGTACGACAATGAGTTAAACATGCTAAACACGAAAGTAAAGTGCACAACGAGCTTTAACCAGTTCAGCCGTAAATCGCGAGCCTATGTTTGGCCGAGATATACTCGAATCCACTAAGAGACTTGGTTTTTCCGGTGATTACAAGAATTTTCTCCGATCTAACACCAACTTCTTTATCTCCTTATACAATCTCTCTCTAGAATGTACTATTTGTGTTACAACACAATACAAAAGATCTCTCATGAGTATATACACTCTCATCTTCGTAACAACCTGCAACTGCATCACAACGACCTCAACAACCTGATCTTATCCTCATATGCGAGTACCAACAAGGAGAGTGAGCTTTTTTCTTTGTTGTTGACTTGTTACAAAATGACATCGTAACATTTGAGCCACTTAACCAGCTTCAATTTTCCGGTTTAGCTCCTTGTACCAAATCAATATCTAAACCAGCCTAAACCAATACTAACCAAGATCAATTCACAACAAACTCCACCCTTATCTGGTTTGTATCTCAGCTGCAAGTTGATAGAGTTAGTGATCAAAGTTGTGCTTGCCAAACAATTTTCAAACTCCAACCTTGAGGACAAGGTTGATTTGAAAGGCGGGAGTATTGATAGAGTTAGCCGGCTTCGAGGCCCAAAAGACTAAAGTCTACTTCTGTCTTTATGGTTATATAATAAGTGAGAGAGAGTGAGAAGGGTTTTATCAAGTTTTTGGGTAAAAAGACTTGTATCAAAGGGGGAGTGGGAGGAGCTCCATTGTTAAATTCCTAAAGGTTTCTTTGTAATAACACTTTCTTTAATAAATCCGTTGTTTCGTGTTCTACACGTAACAAACTTGGTATCAGAGCGAGACGATCCGATGGATGGTGATGATGGGTACGTGGAGGTTCCGATCTTCAGTGGAGAAGAAGATCCGCAAGGCTGGATCGCTTGGGTCGAAGCTTATTTCATTGCTCATGGATTCACATAAGAGAACAAGATCGCTTTTGCATATGGTTTTATAGAAGGTAAGGCTCTAATCTGGTTCGAGCAACATGATGGCTTCAACAGATGGTCTGAGATCAAAGAGGGATTATTGTTGAGGTTTGGAACCGGCAAGGAGGCAGAGCTTCTGAGGGACAGGGTCGAGATCAGGAAAACGATAGACGAGTTGAAGCAATTGCGTTTGAATCTTGCACTCATCGTTTCGAAACAGACGACCTTACATGATTATCAAGGTCAGCTTGATGTTAACATGGATGCAAATCTGGCAAAAACAGAGATGCTTGTTCCTAGAGGAGTTGATACACATCTGGCTGGATCTGTGTTTGAGGAACAACTGATCCACAAGGAACACGTTGCGCTAAATCTAGCTAATGGCGGCAACAAAAATCATGCCCACCAGGTGTTCGATAAAATGATTATGGAAAAGAATACTAGGAGGGATGAACTGGGCCACCAAGTGTTCGATCAAATGTCTCGGAAAAAGAGTGCGAAGCGAAAGAAGAAGAGATGGAAGAAGCTCTACTCAGATATATGTCACTGCCAAGTGTTTGATAAAAGTTCGATGAGGCGGAATTCCAAAAAAGAAACCAGCAAGGGCATATTGACAAGACGCAGGTTAGTAAGTTGTCCTGTTGACAACTGCCAAGTGTTCGACAAAATGTTGTTGTTGGAAATCACCATGAAATAGAAATGGAGATTAAGGAGAGAGTATGAGATGATTGGTAGTGACTATATTCACAAACTAGAGTATACAAAGCTATCTCTAGAACATGTAACAGCTTTGAAGAACTGCGGCGAGTGGAAACTTACAAGGACGAAACAAAAGGCTAAATACAAGCACAAGCACAAGACCAGGAACAAAGACATGTTTTGTAAGAAGCATGTTATCTTCTTATGGATCACCAAACTTGAGCTCGAGGATTCAAGGAATCAAATTCATGAGCATAATAAGGCAATATATACTAAGCTTAGGCAAGGAATTCATGTGCAGACAAAGAGGACAAGGACTTGTACCAAGTCTAGTTGTGTTAACGACATCATGAAGTTGGACCAAGAGACACTACTTCAGATTTTCAAGGAGAACATTACTAGTGACCAGACTGCTAAAATGAGTCAAATATCTATCAAGTATGGGAAATACATTCACCGATTGAAGTATACAAATCTGCGAGTGGAGTGTAAACCAATGGTGAAGAAGCTTGACAAGTGGAAAAAACGTAAACATAAACAAATCAAGCTTAAGACAGTTAAGAAGAAGGGGCAGAAAAGAACCTACAAGCTTAACATATTCAAAGACAGAAACATGGCTTTGAACATGGAGAGACTACTTCAAAGTGTGAACAAGAACATGAGTGCAATGAAGCCTAAATGTCAGGACATGAATGCAATGAAGCTTTGTAAGAGACAAAACTACCAAGTGTGGTACTCTGTCCATGTGTTTAACCGCGGCTTTTGTTTGAAATGCACAAAGGTGAAGTATTTGCCGAAACAGAAGAAACGACATGAAAAATATAACTATAAGAAAGAGGACAAGACTAGCTGCAAGGGACACATGTTTCGGCATAAACACAAGAAGAAGGTATTGATGTTAGTCCCTTTACACAAACTGAGAGTTTTTTGTGATAAGATTTTCAAAGTGAAGAAACAAAAACTTTACAAGTCAACAAAGATCAAGCACATGAGAAAGAAGAATATAAAAGTAGTGGTGATCAACAAAAACTGTTTGTGTGAGATAATAAGGATGATGAAGCTACTTTCTCTGTTGGTTAATAAGAAAAGGATGATTATGCCTTTTGTGGGAGAAGTACCAAAATTTATGTGCAAGACAGATGGTGAGCAAGAAATTGAGAAGCAGATCAACAGGACTAGATTTGGCCACTTGTTCTGGCTCTTTACAAAGAAACACATCAAGAAAGAAAGGTCTCTTGTCTTGGAGTGGCTTAAGAACAAGGGCAAGAAAGAATCTCAAGGGAAGCACTTGTGGAGTTGTACCTTAGACACGTCTATTTCAAACACTCAAAACACAAAGAGGTCGGGGCTGGAGCGGATTCAGACAACACAACACAACAAGCAACAACAAAGGCATGAAGATGTTGGTGGAAAGAAACAACTAGACAAAAACGTTCTAAGGAGTTCAAAGTCGTGCTTGCCAAACAGTTTTCAAACTCCAACCTTGAGGACAAGGTTGATTTGAAAGGCGGGAGTATTGATAGAGTTAGTGGGCTTCGAGGCCCAAAAGACTAAAGCCTACTTCTATCTTTATGGCTATATAATAAGTGAGAGAGAGTGAAAAGGGTTTTATCAAGTGTTTGGGTAAAAAGACTTGTATCAAGGGGGAGTGGGAGGAGCTCCATTGTTAAATTCCTCAAGGTTTCTTTGTAATCACATTTTCATAAATAAATTCGTTGTTTCGTGTTCTACACGTAACACAACTACATGTGGATTCCTCTCGGACATGTCTCTGCTCAAGCAATAGGCAATACCTTGGTGAACACATCTGTCGGATTCACACTTGTATGCACCTTTGTAACTTTCACCAAGCCTTCATCTATAAAGTCTCTTACTCTGTAATACTTTGTAGCAATATGCTTTGTACGTTCATGATAACCATTTTGCTTAGCCAGTGCAATTGCACTTTGAGAATCACAGAAGATCTCCACACATTCTTATTTGTAACCAAACTCATGGCTAAGTCTTCTCAACCAAATTGCCTCTTTTGCAGCGTTTATTAAGGACATTAGTTTTGCTTCTGTCGTTTATAACGCAATAACTTTTTGCAAGTTAGACTTCCAACTTATCACACAACCTCTTGAAACAAAAGCATAACCAGATATAGACCTTCTCCTGTCTAGATCTGTGTCATAGTCTGAGTCACAATATCCAGTGATGTTGAACTCTTTCCCTTTTCTGAATACCAAGCTTCTACTTGTAGACCCCTTTACATATCTCAACACCCACTTGACAACATTCCAATGAGACTTGATAGGACGACTCATATACCTACTAACTACTCCAATACGATAAGCCAAATCTGGTCCACTTCCTATTGCATTGCAATATGGAACTAACCTCATATATTCTTCATCTATATCATATTGTTCATCATTAGCTGCACTTAGCTTAATGTGAACTGCAAGTGGCGTGTGAATTGATTTTGAGTCCTCCATTCCAAAGGTCTTGAGTACCTTCTTCATATAACTCTCTTGGGATAATGTCAAGTTTCCTTGCTTCATGTTCTTGATGATGTCGATGCCCAAGATCCTTCTTGTAGCACCTAAATTCTTAATTTCAAACCTTGAACTCAGCTGACCTTTAAGTGTTTCTATCAGCTTCATATCCTTGCAATTAACCAACATATCATCTGCATACAACAACAACTATATGTAGCTTCCTGAAGCACACTTAACATATACATGCTTCACCACAGGAGAAACAATGGACATCAAAAATCTTATTGAAACATGCTTCACCACAGGAGCAATGATCTCATTGTAGTCTAATCCTTCTTTCTATGAAAAACCATTAGCTACAAGCCTGGATTTGTATCTTGGATCTTCAACACCTGGTATGCCAGCTTTTAAGTTGAAAATCAATTTACATCCAATGATCTCTCTATTATGCGGTCTCTTCACAATATCCCAAGTATGGCTTAGAGCATCTCCAATGTATTTCTCCATTTTCTACTCCAAAATGGAGTATCTTCAAAATGGAGATGGATTTTACTCCAATGTATTTCTCCATTTTCTATTCCATAAAAGAATATTCTAAGTATATTTTTTCTCACTTTCTTATTAATTATAAATATTGCCTCCAACTTCTATAATTTAAAAATTAACCTTAATTATTTATCTTCTACAAAATTAATAGAAATTATAATATTATTTTAATAAAACCATGTAATTAAAACTTCATTACATCATAAAATAAAACATAGATTATATTCAAGCTCAAAAAGAACAAATTTTACAAAAAAAGGAGTCTCCAACAACAAGAACAACAAATTCCACCTTCTAATTCATTTGGAGAATATTTTAAAGATCTTGGTGGATCCGGAAGCGACTTACCGGATTTTTAACTTATCTTTTTGTTAAATATTTGTTTTGGTATCTTATTGTTGTATTTTAAAAATTAAGTTTTTATGTTTATTTTTGTGTTATTATTATATTTTGAAATTTAAAATTAGTTAAATTTTATGTTCAAAAAAATATTGTTTTCATATTTTTTAGTTTACTAATAACAAACACTTGATTTAAAACATAAATTAATAACAAAAAAAATATTGTTTTTCATATTTTTTAGTTTACTAATAACAAACAATTGATTTAAAATATAAATTAATAACAAAACAAATGAATATAAATTTAGAAGGACTATTGTGCAATTAAAATAGTTCATCTCCATTATGGACTAGAGATTAAAATTCTTCATAAATGAAGTAGAAAAGTTGTTTTCTCCATTTTTGAGTAGGAAATGGAGTAGGGTTGGAGAGGATTTTTTCTCCAAAATGGAGAAGGTTGGAGATGCTCTTATGTCCAAGGAATCCATTTCTTCATCAACAACTAATGTCTAGAACTTTCTGTTTGAATCCCTCATAGCTTCCTGATAGCAGCTTGGTTCTTCAATATCTCATTCCTGAGATACTAACAAAGCAAAACTCACAAAGTCCTCTTCATCATATATAGATGGTGGCTTTGTCTGTCTTCTGGCTCTATTCCTTACCAACTGATAACTCATTTGACCAGTAACTTGATCCATAACCTCAACTTCCTCTTGTTGTGACTCCTCTGATTCATCAAATATCTCTACTATTTCCTTAATTGATGACATGTCTGAACCCTTGTCATGTACCTCAGAATCTCCACCAGAACCCATATCACCTCCCCTGTCAATCTTAATACACAGAAACTCCATATCTTGTTTCCTTTATTCAGGCAAACTTCTAAAGATCCTTGTAGCTTTTTGTTTCATTGAATGTCACAATTCTGCTATCAGTGATCTTTTATCTTCAAGCCTCCACACTTCGTAACCTTTGAGCACACCTTTCTTTGCCCTTGGTTGGAGTTTGCCATCATCAGAATGATAGTAACACACACAACCAAACTTCCTGAGATGATGATAAGATGGAACTGCATTTGACCATACCTCTTCAGGTATCTCCCAATCAAGTCCATAACAAGGAGTCATGTAGATCAAATACACACACGTATTCACTGCCTCAGCCCAGAAGACTAGATTCACTCAACAAGCTTCTTACCTTCTCCAAGATAGATTTGTTCATCCTCTCCACCACTCCATTTTGCTAAGGGGTGTATGGAATAACCTTGTGTCTTGCTATTCCACTATTTGATCAAAACTCATCAAAATCCCGATTGCAAAACTCCAAGCCAGTATCTTTCCTTAGCTTCTTTACAGTCTTGCCAGTTTGATTCTCTACAAGTGTCTTCCACTCTTTGAACTTTTTGAGAAAGTAACAAAACACCTTCCTTGAATAATCATCTATACCGATAAGAAGTAGTGACAGTTACCCAGGGATGATGGTACAGATGGAGAACCCCATAGATCAGCATGAATGTAATCCATACAACCTTTGCTTGTATGCTTTCTTGTTGAAAAACTCACCTTGTGTGCCTTTCCAAATATACAATTTTTACAAAACTATATGTTTGTGACTTTAATGATGTCTAGGCAACCTTTCTTTACCAATGATGTCAAGCCTCTCTGGCTTACATGAGTCAACCTATAGTGCCACAATTCAGTTTCATCCTTGTTTACAACTGCGTTTGCCTCTCCCATGAAACTGTTTCCCTGTAAAAAATACATCTTTCCATGTCTTCTTGCCTTTAGAATTTTCCTGCATCCCTTCTGTACTTTCAGTAAACCATTCTCTAATCCAAACTTGCATCCATTGCACTTAAATGTGTGTAGAGAATCTCACAGATCTTGATTCTCTTTCCCATCAATTCCTGCGAATCTTACGAAACCACGACACGCTATTTGATCCAGTTCACGGCGTTAACTAGCGGCTAAATCCGGTTAGAAACGGAAGCTCGTCCCCGCTGCTATGTTCCCTAAATTCCATAGATATACGTAAACAATCTTCGGCGTGGGATTACATGTATACTCTCACCACCGATTACAATCCAATCGGTTTACAAGAACCCCAGATCAAGAGCAAACCTTAGCTCTCTCTCTATCTCTCTGCAAATCTCTAAATCAAGAGATGATAATAATGATATATTATTAGTCTCGATGAAGAAGAAAAAGACCTTTGTAACAAGGAGATAGGTTTGTCACGTGTGTGTCACATGCCTCTTCTAAAATACTTCTATTTGAGACCTTCTATTCCAATAAGATTCTTTACTCCTTCTTTATCTTGAATCACATCCTAACAATCTCCACATTGATTCAAGCATGAAGAACTTATTTTTAGTTGCCTCATACACTACTAAAAAAATGTCATATAGCCACGGCCGTATCCGTGGCTATAGCATAAATCCGTGGCTATTTAGTCACGGTTAGCCACGAAAACTTTTAGTCACGAGCGTATAGCCACGGATTTAATGCTATAGCCACCGATACGGTCGTGGCTATATGACTTTTTTTAGTAGTGATAAAACCTTTAGACTCAGCTCCAACCTTCATCTTTGATCTCTAATAATCTGCATAAGTTTCACTTATACAAACCAAACATATTAGACCATCACACACATGAAAGCACACACTTAATACCATATGAGCCTTGTTGATATAACAAAGGTAACTACTAACGCCTAGGTTGGTTTCAACAACCATAAACCAGTAAGAACTCGACCAAACCAAATGATTAAACTAACCTTTGATTAAACCAGCTCTCTTCTGACCGTACAGGTCGGCTTAAGCTCCTATCAAACAATTTTCATCCATAGTTCACTAAACTTACAATGATAAATCAGTTGATAAGCTACACATAGAACATCGCAACCCATACCATGGATTCTTGAGTAAACTACTCAAACAATAAACCATTAACAAGTTTAAACTAACTATCTAACTTGTTAACGCAACAAACAATTCATAAGATAACCACTTAAGAATTACACTAAGCCTCATCTATGGTGTTGTAAGTTCCATATAACCTTTGACTAATGCAAACCCGAACCATCTTAGCTCCAAATCCATGACGCATACATGATTCACCTGTAAATAATCTCAACAAAATAGTTAACTATTTTTAACCTTGAGATTAAACCTTTACAATACTTGCTAAAACAACACAAGACTACCCATGCTTCAACATTTATGTTTAAACAGTCCAAGCATGAACATCTTCCTTGGTCAATAATAAAACCAGAACACACTAGCAGCCTTAACTTCAACTACTAACCACTTATAACATGTCTCACATCATCCAATCCGGTGATACACTTGAGACTTCTTTTACAACTTCTTTGACATCACACTTGAGCTCAACAATGTCATTTTACCACTATAAGTCACTCTGCAAAAATTATTATACCATGCAGACTTCACCAAACTCCTTGGCACCAGGATCAATATCAATATTCAGACTTAACAAGACCTTCCCTTTACATCTCCTTCACCTTTATCATGGTTTAATGACTGAACCTTCGCTTGAATGTCCTACAAGCTTGACCCTTGAAGTCTCTTTCAAAGTCTTCTCATGATGCACACAAACATACAAGACTAGAACGTGCTTGTTGCTTGTCTCCAAATGCAGCTCGTTATTCCATGCACTTGCAGCTTCACCATTTATAGATCTAGCTTATCTTCTGTTGCATTACACAACTTTGAGATGACTTGTTTCCCATGCTTTGTGCACAACAATTTATTTCTTCTTGAAGTGAATATTCTTCAAAACAGGTCATGCATAACCTGCATCTGTTTCTTTCCTTTTTTCCGTAGGGATCCTATTGAGCACTTAATAAACTCATCTCAAGCCCATACTTTATGTATCTTCTCTTAATTTTCAGACATGCAACTTGTAATTGAGTACACTTGTCAAAACTCCACCTCTGACCCTATACCAGTCTTTAGTTCTTGTGTCTTCTTTAAATCGTCTAACATCCATGAGTTACAACTTAACCATGAACCAAACTCACCTTCAGCTCTTCCCCGAAAACTAGACAGAAACATAACTTTGTTTCATCCAAAACTGCCAAGACATAATCCAGAACTGAACACGTAGCTTTTCCTTAAGACATCCCAATTTTTAGAGTGTGTATCACTCATGATATACAAACAATGACTCCACCTTGAACTGCACCATCTTGAAGTTACATGTCCTTGCCAATCATAAGCTCTCATGAAACTGAACTCCTTCCATGTTATGCTCAGATACAGTCCCAACATCAAACATATACCACTGTCGCCAATAGGAACATGTTCTAAGCATGTCGTACGCACATGACAATATCTCTCTGATGTGGTTTCACTTTTATGTCTAATCATTAGAACCTTGAAGAAGTTTGGATAGATATTTCAAGCAATCTTGCTTACTTTACAATATTCTACTTTCACCTATCAAGATTAATTTTGTTATCGCTTAGATCCTGAGACTTAAACCACTCATCCTTTTGATTTATAATACTATGTGTACTATCCCATCATCTCACATACTCCCAACCTTGAAACAAGAGTATACACGAGCCTTGAAACAAGAGTATACATGAGCCTTTCGTCTTCATGTGTCTTTATCATATAACTTGACTTGTCTAATTCTCCATGACGTCTAGATTAATGTCATATTAGACAAGAAAAACATTTAGTCACATAGTTTTTGTAAACTGGTTTTAACACAATTCTTAGCAATAGTCACACCTTTTGAAATTCGGAAACCTCTTTAACCTAGTGAGAACTCCGCCTTGTATTTTTCTCAATCACTTTCAATGCTTCACTCAAGCTTCATTTTGTAGCTACCACACTGACCCATTGTTCCAACAAACTATTGAAAGTTGCACACACAATTTCCTTGGTCGATAGAAGCTTTCTCTTTCAAGTATAGCTAGTTTCTTGTGACATTGATGATTGTACATGCTTCTCCATAGATGCCTTTGACTTGCATATCCTCATAGAAGGCACCATTTTTGTCCAAACATAGATTTATATTTTCCTAAGAACCTAAGTACTTAATTACAAGAAACCAGACAATAGTTCCATCAGTCTTCGATCTTATTCCTTAGATCATAAAGACTGAAAAACAAGCTCCATGATGATATGATATTTTCCTTAATCATCACATACTTTGAGCTTCTCAGATTTCTTGAGAATCTGCTTATACCACTAAGATTAATACTAAGTTAAACCTTCCTCACAACCTTGTAGATACCTTGATAAACTCTGAATCTTCTTCTGCAATTTTTTTCCTTATACCACAACCAACAATATATGTTGAACTGTCACTAATACTCATACTCATCAAACACTAAAGCGTCTCGTAGTTCCAGACTTGTATAAGACCACCAATGACTGTCCTTTACTCAACTCAAGCTTGTATCAAAAAAAGTAACCCAATGTATTAACCCAATGTTACACTAACACCCAGTTTTCTCGGCTAAAACTTTGAACAGTGGACATACAAGCTTGTGTCTTCTAACAAGGTTGTATTTCTTTTGCAGCTGCGTATCAAAACAACAGGCTTTGAGTCTTGAGAAGAAGCGGTGAAACGATAATGATCTTCACTACCATGAGCTAATACCAAAATCTAAAAAACCCTTTTGCTGAGTTCACTCACCTTGCAACATCCTCAATATTATTTAACACACCGACCAAGAACAACATCTTTGATCCATAACCTTTTGTATTAATCTCTTAATGTAAACTTTGTTCTTGACAAATACCTTAGAACACCAAGTTCTTTAACCCAAACTTGTAGCTTCAGAAATACATTACATGTGGAGAATTAAGCTCCACCAAGACCATTACCAAGAGCCTTTACACTCTAACCATGGCAATTTCACTCAATCACCAATCACCATCTTCTTCCTCTAGGTTTTGGATACCTTTGATTCTTCTTGCTTATGTTCCTATCTTCACCAAGTTCCATAGATAACCGTAAACAACCTTCGACGTGAGATTACATGTATACTCTCACCACCGATTACAAACAGATCGGTTTACAAGATCAAGGAAGAAGAAAGGAAGAAGAAGAAGAAATAAGAACCCAAGATCAAGAGCAAACCTTAGACCATGATTAATGGGGGCTCTTGTGTTGGGTTTTAAGGGAAAAAGCCCATTAATTTAATTCAAAAATTAATTAAACCCTAGAACCGAACTCTTCTTACTCTTCTTTCAGATCCGGTTCTGAAAAAAACAAAAAAATTTCTTCCTCTCTCTTCTCGGAGAAACCAATGTCACGCTAAAAATTTTCTTCCTCTCCAGCGTCGATTCACTTCATCCGGTGAAATAAGGTGTGAATCGACGACGAAAAGGTCGGTAGGGACCGATTTGAGAAGGATTTGTGAATCGACGACGACAAAGACCGATTCAGGTTTATAGGATTTGTGTCCTTATCAATCTTCTTCAAATTTTGGGTTTATAATCGATGATTTTATGTTTATATTGTTCGATTTCAGGTTTATAGGAATCATTTAAGCTTCTTTGTGTTTTGAGATTGAAATTTTTTTGCATGTCCGAAAATTTTGATGCTTAGGATTTATTTGATTTTAGGTATATATTGTTAGATTATAGGTCTATAGCAATCGATTAAGCTTGTTTTTGTTATGAAGTAGGATATAACATAGAGTTTTATTAAGTTGAGTTTAAAATATAGTTTGAAGTTACGATGCTTGTAAGCCATGGTTTTTCAGTTTCAATGTGTTGAAGAAGGAGGTGATTTGTTCTTATCCCTTTTTGAATCTTAATCACATTATTACTTTAATTACAAGTGGAGTTAGGTCTAATTTTGATGCGTAATCACATTAATACTTTGACTTCAAGTGTACTTAGGCCTCTTTTTGCTTTTTAATCACATTATTATTGTGATTTTAAGTGTATTTAGGTTAGGTCTCCTTTTGCTTTTTAATCACATTATTAATGTGATTTAAGTGTACTATATATGATCTCCTTTAAATGCATAATAACTCTAATAGTTTATGTGTTACAACATTGGAACTTGTCGTTTTGTGTTTAGATTGGTTCCATAACATACAATTACAATGTGGCTTCTCATGATCTTGCATCAGTATTGAAATCTCTGTGTATGTTGTTCTTGATGTGTTTGTTTTGGATCACTGAAATTGCATACTCTACTTACAATATGTGAGGGCCATGATGGAACAGAGACATCTAATGGTGATTATGGCCAACAAAACGGTAAGTCATCTTGTTGATAATGTATATAAAATATTTGTTTTTTTGTAATTTTTTGTTTAAGAACCATGAAGAGTTCTACCAATAATATATCCACTTTTTATTAATTTCACTATTAAATCTCTTAACCATATTTTATTAATATTTTTTGGCTAAGAACCCAATTTTGAGTTTTAGCAATGTTCATGCTCTTAGCTCTCCCTATCTCTCTGCAACTCTCTAAATCAAGAGATGATAATAATGATATACTATATTTTTTGACCTGCGTCAAGCGAGCGTGGAGTTTAAATTTATAGGTATATACGTATTATATGAAAATGATCCTTTATTTTTTGTATATTAAAAGAAGTTTGATATTTGATCACAATTACTATTAAATTAAATTATATAATTAACTTTTTTGTTTTGTATAAGTTTTTCATAACAATTTGGCGGATATTGATATATTCCTTATATATATTACTTGTTGAAAAGTTTAATTTTTCAATTAACATTATGCTTTAAACTTAAGATTAAATGTTATGGGCATTTAGCTTTCAATAATTAGAGATTTAATGTTATGGACTTTTAGATTTTATATTTTGGGCTTTTAAAATTTTCATTCAAATTTTAAAAACAATGTGTAGTATAAAATGAAATAAAAAGAATTTGTATCTCATGTGATCCGCGTTAAACGCGGAGTTTAAATTTGAAGTATATATAGAAAATATATTGTATTTTGGTTTTTATAATATTTTATTTTCAAAAATTTATTACTACTACTATTTTAATATTTATCATCGAAAAAGATTATCATTGCCATTTCGATGTTGAATATTTACCTTTACGTATAATTTACTATTTATCATTAAAAACAATAACTACATAGTGTTTTGAAACTTTGATATGACTCGTTTAACAATGAAAAGTATGTTAATCCGGTCTCTATTTGTCATAAAATCAGACTATTAAAACCTCGGATATATAAAACCACTGAATTTTCGGGGGCTCGAGTCAATTTTATGCTCAAGTTTTGTCATTTGATATGAACTTTGATGTTTAATACAATTTTACAAAATAATATTGTTATTTATAAATGAAAAATATGTTTTATCATTCTTTTGTGCGAGAATATAACATACAAACATTAGAAAAATTATAAAATTGTGTTTTTCATTAGTTTTTTAAATAGTTTAAACATATTTTCTAGGAAAGTTTAATCACTATTTCATGTCTAAACTTATCCGAAAATTCTTTGTTCAAAGTTTGAGAACTGGTGGTTTAACCGATGAGTCGGGTAAATCGTGTGTTCAAGTTTTTTCATTTAACATGAATTTTGGTGATAAATACAATTTTACAAAATAATATTGTTATTTGTAAATGAACAATATGTTTTATCTTTATTTTGAACTCAATGTAATAGAATAGAATATATAAATATTAAGAGATCTATTAGAAATTATAAAATTGTAGTTCTTATGAATTTTTTAATATAATATTTTATGGGTTTTTCTACATTTTTTAATATTATCCATTTATTATGTCAATTTAAGTAATTTTGTGTTAAATTTGGACTTTTTGTTTTGAGTTTTTTGTTTTGGGCTTTTATGAATTTTTAATAATGAGGGACCATAAATGCTCAGGTGATGACACGTGTAATTTTAGAATGATTTTCTCTCTCCGTCTTCTGTATTAATAATATAAGATATGATTATTAGTCTCGATGAAGAAGACATTTGTAACGTGTGTGTCACATGCCTCTTCTAAAATACTCTATTTAAGACCTTCTATTCCAATAGGAGTCTTTACTCCTTCACCTTGAATCACATCCTAACAATGCCTAGAGACAAAAAATTACTGAGAACTCTCGCACATATCTCAAATCATCAATATCCACAAGCACTCCATCATATGTCTTTACATTTACTGTTCCAATTCCTTTCACTCTTGAGATGCTTTCATTTGTCATTCTAACCAACCCTTACGTGGTGTCATGTGGTAAGTACAAGCTGAATCCAGAATCCAAATCTCATTAAAAGCAATGGATTCAGTGTTGTTTGTTTCATTAACCACAAAATACTCCACGAACCTCACACCTGAAATTGCAGACGCTTCTCTTTGATCATGTGATGAATCCTTCTGCCTTGGTTGAACCTTCTTTGTACATAACCTCTTAAAATGACCTTCCTCAACACAAGTCCAACAAACCAACTTCTTTTCTCTTGACTTTGATCTTGCCTTATCCTTCTTCTTGAGCTGCTTAGAATTTGTGTAGTTTGATCTACCCCTGAAGCTTCCTCCCGAGTAAAGCACTTCATCTTGTGGTTTAGTCACCTTCTGATTTGAACCAAACTCTAGCTTCTTTGAGTTTATTGCACTCGTCACTTTATCTAATGTTAGAGCCTCCTTGCCATATATCAAAGTGTCCCTTAACTGATCAAATTGTTTTGGAAAAGATATCAATAGTTATATGGCTTGATCTTCATCTGAAATCTCTACTTTGGCATTCTCCAAATAAGTGATAATCCTCAAGAACTCATCACTGTTAGTTTCGACTGTTGATGAATCATTCATCTTGAATCCATACAACTTTTGTTTCAGGTAAATCCTATTAGGCAGAGACTTATCCATGTACTTATCCAGCAACTTAAGCATTCCAGCAACATTAGTTTCCGTAGTTATCTTTCTAAGAACCTTATCATTCACACTTAAGATTAGCGTACTCCTTACCTTCCTCTGTTTCTCTGCAATGGTTGAATCAGTATCCGTCTTCTTCTCCTTGAGATCTTCTTCTTTGGCCAACGAAGGCTTAACATCTTGATCAACCTCTTGAAGCCTTATAGCATTCATCAAGCCGTGAATCTCTAAGTGAGCCAAGATCTTCTCCTTCCATAGATTGAAATCATTTTTGCCATTAAACTTCTCCACCTCAAGTTTCGCGGATGACATGCTTAGATTTGAGACAAAATCAAGCAAATCTTTCACAAATTGAGCTACGAATCACCAGCATGTGCTCTGATACCACTTGTTGATGCTTTAGCTCCAATACAAGCACGAGATATTATTCCGACGACGACAAACAGTACAATTTGTACGACAATAAGCTAAACATACTAAACACGGAAGTAAAGTGCACGACTAGCTTCGACCTTTACTTGATTTCAAGATTTCGACGTTAACACCATTTCACGATTTCGACGGTAATGTGATTTTACGATTTCGACGATAACACAATTTCATGATTTCGACGTTAACACGATTTCACGATTGCGACGTTTACGTGATTTAACGATTTCAATGTTAACACGATTTGACAATTTCGAAGTTAACTCGATTTCAAGATTTCATTGTTAACACGATTTCACGATTTCGATGTTTAGGCGATTTCATAATTTCGAGTTAAAACGATTTCGATTTTAACTCGATTTTGATGTTAGCGCGATTTCGACGTTAACGCGATTTTGACGTTAACGCGATTTCGAAGTTAACGTGATTTCTCGATTTCGACGTTAACGCCATTTCGACATTATCGCGATTTCTCGATTTCACCGTTAACGCGATTTCCACGATAACGCGATTTTGATGTTAACGCGATTTCGACGTTAACGCGATTTCGACGTTAACGCGATTTCACCATTTCGGCGTTAACTCGATTTTACGATTTCGACGTTAACTCGATTTCACGTTTTCGACGTTAACAAATTTTACGATTTTCACTTAAACACGATTTCACGATTTCGACGTTAACGTGATTTTACGATTTCGGCGTTAATGCGAATTCCTGATTTTGACATTTTTCTTTCTTTCTCTTTGTTCATTTTTCTTTCTTTCTCTTTTTTTTCTTTTTTTATTTCTCTCTCTCCCTCTTTCCCCTTTCTCCTTTTTTATTTCTCTCTCTCCCTCTTCTTCTCTTCTTTGTTTTTGTTCTAGATCTACGGAGGCGCAGATGCGCGACGAGGTAAAATTTTCTTGCTTGTTTCTTGCTTGTTTCTTGCTTGTATTCTTATAAAAACTTCAATTTCTATGCTCAAATCATGGTTTATATGTTGTTTAAATAAAAAATGGTGAATATATGTTGGTTTTTCTAGTTTTCAAGAGTTTTGTTTGTTTCTGGGGTTTTAATTTTTAGTGGATAAATTTTGCTATGGTTTAATTTGTTCGTGGTTAGTATTATTGTGTGTTCTTCATCGTGTTTTTGATTAAATGATTATTGTAATAGATGATTTGTTGTTTTTATTTATATATTTGTCGATATTGTTTTTAAAGTTTCGGTAGGATTGTTTTGTTATGTGGTAGACTTGTTTGTTAATCGTGGTAGACTTGTTTGTTAATCGTGGTAGACTTGTTTGTTTAGGGTGATATATTTGTTTGTTAATTTTGTTAATCATAACTAATCGTGGTAGATTTGTTTGTTAATCATAACTAATCGTGGTAGACTTGTTTGTTAATTGTATTTTGTGCCTAAATTTGTGTGGTAGACTTGTTTTTTATCTTGTTTAGACTTGTTTATTAATCGTGGTAGACTTGTTTGTTAATTGTGGCAGACTTGTTTATTATAACTAGTTGTGGTAGACTTGTTTATTATCATTCGTATGTTCCTTATTTGGTGTGGTAGACTTGTTTATAAACATTCATATGTTCCTAAATTGGTGTGGTATACTTGTTCTTATGTTGGTAGACATTCTTTTGTTCATAACTAATGTTGATAGACTTGTTTGTTAATTCTAAATTGTTATGGTAGACTTGTTTTTCTTATGTTCTTCTTTTGTTTTTCTTAAATTGTGGTGGTAGACTTGTTTATTAAATTGGTGTGGTAGACTTGTTTGTTAATTTTCATTTATTCATAACTAATCGTGTTAGAATGTTTATTAACTTTCTTAGGTTCAAAAAATTGTGCGGTAGACTTGTTTGTTAATTTTTTTTTGTTATGGCAGACATATTGTGTTAGGCTCCCCTTTTCATTAACTAATGGGTGTTTTGAATGTTGTAGATATGGCTTCTGAAAGTACGATGAGACCTTTTCCACCGAGATTGTATCCCCTTGGAAAAAGTCCAATGCAAAATAAGAGTTTCAACAGTCATTGCTGATTTTCCCATTTGATTGATGGAGTGGGTCAAGACGTGTTTAATGATATCATGAACACATCTCAAGTTGGAGTGATTTTAAAGCTTGCTAATACTAGTTTCATATGGGTTGCGAAGACGATTCACACTATCCTCACACAACATTTAGCTATTGAAAGGTGCAATGAGTTGTGGTCTCAACGAGTTTACGGAGATTACATGATAGAATTGTGATCCATTTGATGCAGAAGATAATGTTGATGTTACTGATGAGGACTACTTGTCTTTTTTGAATGAGATGAATGTGAAAGCATGAGAATTAAAGACCCTAATGTAATGAGTTGGTTAGTGTGTTGTCTCGAAGCATAACTTGACCTTATGAAAAAATGAGCAGGGTAGGATTGTTGTTTATATTGGCGGTTGCAATATTTGGTGTTCACTAAATTAGTCGGATTTTATTGTCTTGTGCGATAAGGATTTTCGATCAAGAGGCTTTCGAGAGGTATCATTGGGGTAGGATTGCTTTTAAGAGTTTAATAGAAACCGCTAAAGCATCCTTTTTGGTTAATGATAGCATTTCGTTGAATGGTTTTGTACCCGCGGTTCTTGTGTGGATATACGAGTCTGTGCCTTTTATAGGAAAAGCGGGTTGTAGACGACGGGACCATAACATTCCTCTTCTTCGTTGGGAGTCAAAACGACTCAATATCCACGAAGTTATGATAGCGGAGAAGGAAAAGAACGAAGATAAAAGGTATATTTCATTCATGGTTTGTTGATTAATATTTTGTTTTTACTAGTCTTATAAGAAAGCGTAATGGTAGATTTTGTACATCTTGTTTACGGTAGATTTTGTACACCTTGTTTACGGTAGATTTATAAGAATGTGTAATGGTAGATTTATTTTACAACTACGTTTTTGGTAGATTTTATACTAATGGTCAAAATAATTTATTTGTAGGTACGTGTGTGCCCTTTTTGCCGAAGTCAATTAAGGAGATTTACCCGTTTTGGGAAGATGAGTCCACTGAAGAGAGTGTTTATTATAAGCTTCATAATATGCTCCATAATTCATTTGGTGGTTGTTTGGATGAGAATAGATGGGATGTTGAGGAATGTGTTGAAGAAAGTGCAAGTAAGAAAAACAAGGTTAGGAAGACGTCAAATAAAAATAAAAACAAGGTTGAAGAAGAAAGTGAAAATGATTTTGTTGAAAAGTCTTTGAAAATGGTGAAGAAGATGAAGGAGAAAAACAAAGATGCTAGATAAGGTGGTTTGAAGAAGGGGAAAAAAGGAAGAGTAAGTCGATTGAGGAAGAGAAAGACGATAGTAGTGATGCGGAGATTCCTATTAAGGAGTTTAAAAAGAAAAAGAAGAAGAAAGAAGAAGAAAGAAAGAAGACTCGAGGGAGAAGTAGAGAAGGGACGAAATGAAAGAGCGCTTCGAGAAGGAGAAAGAGTCGTTGAATAAGACCAATGGCGAAAAGAAGGAAAAAGAAAGAGTTGAGTCTAATGAAGCTTTACAATCAAATAAAATTCTTCAATTGCTTCAAACTTTGAACCAAAATATATTCAATATGGGTCAACGTTTTATAGCCATGGAGAATCGGGTGGGTAACCTTGAAGGTAATGCTACCAAAGGAAAAAAGGTGGCAACGGTGAACACAGCGGATGATAAATCACAAGCCAAGAGAGATGATTATGGTTCAAAAGAGAAAGATCCGGTACGTAAGTGTTTGTTTTATTAACTACAAATAGTTTCATGGAATTTCATTAGCTTTTTAAGGCAGATTTGTTTCAATTTCATTGCAGATTTGTTCGAATGACTCTAATGTTATGGTAGATTTGATAAAGAACTTTTTTTTGTATTTTCCAAATTAAAAACTTTCGTTTGGTTATGTTTCAAAAATAAATTTGTCGATATGTGTTAGTTCCGATATTATCATAATGTTTATTTCCCAGTCGTGGATCTTAGAGGTGCATGCAACGTCGGAGGAACCTTTGCGACAATCCCGAGATTTGAAGAAGGGTAAATCAAAAACACTCGGTACCCCGATTACGAAAGTTAAAACCGAACCAGAAGATCCGATGTTGCAGCGGAATAATAACAAAACCTCTTAATAGATCGACGGATTATTAAGATATTCTTGTTGCTAAGATCTCACAATATTCCCTAAAAGAATTAGAGAGATTCGAAGACTTTTAGGGCTCTTGAGAAAAGTTATCTTTATTAATCAAAAAACAACTTCTAAAAACAAACATCGACTCTTCTTTTATAATAAGAAGATAACATCGATTAGTTTCACAAATAATAAGGAAATAGTTAAATAAAAGGAAAAACCCAATAATATCTAATTAATAATGAAAAAAGGAAAAAAAACCAACATTGAACACATTCCTAAACCTTTCAGATGTTGGTTACCGGTATGTCTTCGTAGACGCTACATCAGGTCTCCCGGGGTAAGAAAAAAAAATTTCCCCGAATTTTCATCTTCATCGGAAGTCACAAATGGTACCAAATGTTTCACATTAAACACATCTGATGTATGCATCGTTGGAGGTAAACGCAAATGGTAGGCATTGTTGTTAATCTTCTCTAGTACCTCTAATGGACCAATCTTCCTCGGCTTCAACTTGTTGTAAGTGTTGGGGGGAAACCTGTCCTTGGTGAGAACCGCCCAGACTTTATCGCCGACATTAAATGTGAGGTCGCGCCGGTGAATGTCAACGTCAGTCTTGTACTTAGTCGTAGCTTTCTCCAAATTGGCTCGCACCTGTGTATGTAAATCAACAAACTCATCAACGACATCACAAGCACGTCCATGCAATATTGTTCGGCCAGGAGCAATACAAAGATCCAATGGTCCTCTCGGCGTAAGCCCATAAATGACTCGAAAAGGACTGAAACCATTGCTTCTATTGACGGCATGATTGTGAACAAACTCTGCTTGACAAAGGATTGTGTCCCATAAACGTATGTTGTCTCCTACAAGACAACGCAGAAGATCACCCAATGCTCTATTAGTAACCTCAGTTTGACCATCAGTTTGAGGATGATAAGATGTACTCATATCAAGGCTTGTGCGTAGCAACTTCCACAACGATCGCCAAAAATGACTTAAGAAACATGAATCACGATCAGATACTATTGAAAGAGGTAATCCATGTAACTTATACACTTCGCGAAAGAAAAGCATTGCTACTTGAGACGCGTTCGTTGCCTTCTTACACGGGACAAAATGCACCATTTTGGAAAAACGGTCCACCACTACGAATATTGAATCATGTCCTCGTTGAGTTCGAGGAAGGCCTAGCACAAAATCAATGCTAATATCGGTCCACCGTTGTGTTGGAATGGGTAAAGGCATATGTAAACGTGCATTAGAAGCATGACCTTTGGCTGATTGACACACAACACACTTGGCGACAAACCGCTCAATATCTCGTCGCATACTTGGCCAAAAGTACGACGTTGTAATTAATTGCAGAGTTCGATTCCTTTCCACATGTCCTTCTGTGTGAAGTTCTTTGATGACTTGCAGCCTCAAACTACATTCTGGAATACAAAGTCTAGTATTTCGAACCAAAAACCCATCCAAAACAAAGAACTCCAAACTCAGGCCAGCCAATGCATCATTCCATACTTTTCCAAAATAAGGATCAGGCGGGTACAAGTCTTGAATGGCCGAGAACCCTGTGATCGATACATGAAGCGACGCAAGTAACGAATGTTGTCACTTAAAGCATCAACAACCTTGTTAAGTGACCCATCCATGTGTTTGATCACAAACGTAAATTGATGTAAGTAGGCAAACCATCCTGCATGTCTGGAAGAAACTTTTATCTTGTGATCCCATATGTTTCAAAGCACCGTGATCAGTGTAGAGGCTGAATTCTCGATGAAATAAATAATGACGCCAATGCTTAATAGCTTGCACCACCGCATATAATTCGACATCGTACGTACTATAGCGGCTTCGAGATCCTGGAATTTTCTCACTAAAATAAGCTATAGGACGACCTTGTTGACTAAGAACCGCACATATCCCTGTTTTAGAAGCATCACAGTGTAGTTCAAAGGGTTGTGAGAAATTTGGTAGAGCCAAAATGGGAGCAGACGTTAACCTTGTCTTGACTGACTCGAATGCCTCATTAGCTTCTGATGTCCACTTAAAAGTAGAAGACTTTAAACAATATGTGATCGGTGACATCACAATACTAAAATGTGGCATGAAACGTCGATAGAAAGAAGCCAACCCATGGAAACTACGCACTTCGGTAATAGACGTAGGAGGAGGCCACGATCGAATAGCCGATATCTTTGACGAATCTACTGCTAACCCTTTGTTCGATATGATGTATCCAAGAAAAAGAACCTGAGAAACCCCAAACTCACATTTTTTTGTTGCTCCAAATAGCTTATCGCGCCGAAGTACAAGAAGAACGTCTCGGAGATGCACAAGATGATCATAAAATGATGAACTAAAAATCAGAATATCGTAGAAATACACAACCACGCACTTGCCAATAAAAAGTCGTAAAGCTTGATTCATTACCCGCATGAACGTACTAGGAGCGTTAGATAAACCAAAAGGCATAACAGTCCATTCAAATAGACCCTCACGCGTTTTAAAAGAAGTTTTCCATTCATCCCCTAGCCGAATTCGAATTTGGTGATAGCCAGTTTTCAAGTCAAACTTCGAAAAAATCATAGCATCTCCAATTCGATCTAACAAGTCATCTAGACGAGGAATGGGAAACCTGTAACAAACCGTGATTTTGTTAATAGCTCTACTATCCACACACATCCTCCATGAACCATCTTTTTGGTATTAAAAGAGCTGGACACGCACACGGGCTGAGACTTTCGCGTAAATATCCTTTAGCCAGTAATTCTTCAACCTGACGTCGCAACTCATCGTGTTCACTTGGGCTCATTCGATAATGAGGTCGGTTTGGAAGGTTGCATCAGGTATAAAATCAATACAATGTTGAATGTCCCTTAGAGGTGGCAATCCCGTCGGCAAATCCACCGGAAAAACATCAGCAAACTCTGTTAATAATGGTTTGAAAGAAATATGAATTGAATCTCCTTCTGCAGATTTTGGTGTGGAATTAAGAAGGAAAAACACCTTCTCCGCTGAACGAAACTCTTTACGCAATGTCGCTCCATTTGAAGTGGCAATGGTCGAAGCATCTTGAGAAGGCACAAACGTGATTCTTTTATTCTCGTAAGAGAATAAATACGTATTGGCAAATCCATCATGAGTAGTCTTCCGATCATACTGCCACGGCCGACCCAACAAGAGATGGCAAGCATCCATGGGAATTATATCACAACATACCACATCCTTGTAAGTAGTACCAACAGAGAAAGGAACACGACAACATTTTGAAATCTTTATCTCTGTGTTTGTAGTAAGCCAAACAAGCTTGTATGGTGATGGATGGGGCTCGGAGTTTAACACCAATTTTCGAATAGCTTCATCGGAGATAACATTGGTGCAGCTTCCCGAGTCTATGATGAAATGACAAACCTTACCGCGAATGGTGCAAGAAGAACGAAAAATATTGGTACGAAGCCACGATTCTTCTACGCCTTGTGGCATCAAACAATTACGTCGAATTACAAGTGCATGACCTGTATCACCTTGAACCACTTCATCGACCACTTCCGTATCTTTATCTTCTTCGTTGCCGTAATCATCATATCGAGCTTCTTCTTCAATGAATAATCCACGACGGCCATCTTTAGGACAATCAGCCCTTCGATGTCCGTGTTCGCCACAACCAAAACACTTGTAACTTGGTAACCTGGGATTGTCGTTCGTCTTCTGTTGTGTCCCGGAATCTATAAGTTGATCTTGTGGCTTTTGTATTTCCGTTGTGTTATTACGAAAACGGGTTCCTGGCGCATTCCAAGTCGGACTCTTGGAATTTGTTTCAATGAGGAGAGCTCGTTGATGAGATTCTTACACCGTCAATGGGTTAAATTGCAAAAGCGTGTTCTGAATTTGTTGACGTAATTCGCCAATGAAACGTGAAACTCTTTGTTCCTCCGTCTCGTTCAATGTAATACGAGCTAAAAGAGAAAAAAATATGTAGCATAATCATCCACCGAACGATTTCCTTGACGGAGATTTTGCAACCTCGTATATAACGTCCGCGTGTAGTTGAACGGAAGAAAAGCCTTACGCATCTTGCTCTTTAACTTGTCCCAAACAACGATACGCTCTTTTCCAGCTCTTGCTCGTGATTCTTTTGTTTGTTGCCACCATGCCGAAGCTCGTCCTCGAAAACGAGTGGCTACTAACGCAACACGCTTGTTCTCCGGGACCTCCTTGAAATCCATAAGCTCTTCGATCGTATTAACCCAGTCAATAAATTCTTCGGCTTGTAAACCTCCATGGAACTCCGGTAAATCCAGTTTAATGCCTATTTCCCATCTTCGATTTTCACCGCGAGGAACACCAACAATTGCACCTCGTTCTTGTTCACGCAGCCTTGCAAACGGATTGTTCTCGAGAACAACGTCGCCATCTTCCTCTTCTTCGAAAAATTCCCTTCTTTCACGAACTCTAGGAGCTTCACGTTGCACTTGTAGGGCAGCTCGTACCGCTGCTTCAACAGAAGTTCGCATAACATCGCGCAATTCATGTTGAAACCCGGTTAAGATCTCTTTAAAGGCATCGTTTTGTTCCTCAAGTTGTTGTTGAACGTTTTTCTTAGGAGGCATGATTTAGATCGATTAGTCTCTGATACCAACTGTTGCAGCGGAATAATAACAAAACCTCTTAATAGATCGACGGATTATTAAGATGTTCTTGTTGCTAAGATCTCACAATATTCCCTAAAAGAATTAGAGAGATTCGAAGACTTTTAGGGCTCTTGAGAAAGTTATCTTTATTAATCAAAAACCAACTTCTAAAAAACAAGCATCGACTCTTCTTTTATAATAAGAAGATAACATCGATTAGTTCCACAAATAATAAGGAAATAGTTAAATAAAAGGAAAAAACCCAATAATAACTAATTAATAATTAAAAAAAGGAAAAAAACCAACATTGAACCAATTCCTAAACCTTTCAGATGTTGGTTACCGGTATGTCTTCGTAGACGCTACATCATCCGATCACACCATTGTTTCCAAAAATGTCCTCCAAAGGTTTTGATGTTGATGGATGTGTTGATGTGCACGAGGATGTTACCATTTTACCAACAAGAAATCCTTCTTCGTATGATAGTTTAGAAGAAGCAAAAAAGGAACGACTTAGAAATGCAATAAACCAACTTTAAAAAATTAAAAAGATTGAGGAAGATGTTGTAGTCGGTCGTAGGGTTCGAACTCTCGCTGCTAATGAACTTCGATCCAAATGTTGGAAGTTCTTTAGTCAAACGGATAAGAGATACTTGTTATGATCCATTTGAAATTGTTGAGGACACTAAAAGAAAAAAGGTCTAGCATTTGTGGAAGATGAACTGTAAGTCCTTTGAACAAGTTTTTATTTCTTCTACTTTGTATATATTTTAATTTTGTATATGTGAGTTAAAATACATGGTCATTCCGATGGAGACAACCATTGCCATGGTTGAATTCTATCTCATCATGATGATCCCAAAAAGAAATGTGGCCTATAGACATATATCGATGGTTAACGGATACGGTATAATTATATATCTATAGACATAAACATTTGGGGCATAATAGTGATTTAAATTGCAATTTGGCATAAGGTCTATAGGAAAGCGGGTGATCCCGTTGTAAGCATTATTTTCTGATGTTCCCATTTGGATGATTTGGGCTTTCATCGCGTTTGCAATGCGGACTGATGCATTCAAAAGTAAGTTCGATGTAATAAGTTGTGTCACCAACAATATAATAAATTCTAATAATGCTCGCGATACGGTAGAATTTTGTACACTATGTGGTAGATTTGTTTGGTTTGTGAACGAATTAATGCAATGTAGTAGTTGTCATGGTAGATAAATATATTCAATTTTCATGTTAGTCTAAGTTATTGTTTGTATTAATTGATTCCAAAATGTAGGTAAGGTGGTTAAAAGGTGGTTAAGTGTTATGATAAATTAATTAAGAATATAGTAGATTTTTGATAAGTTATAGTAGACATATGATGATTCGAATACTTAGACTTCCAACACATAAAATGTTCAAACACATAACGAGTTCCATGATTGCGAAATTTTAAAAACATAAAGTTATTCGCATTTTACATGTACCACGATTATGTCCGGGTATGTGATACATTACAAGAAAACATGTATTTTACAACGACAATAATCGTTGGTAAATCGTTGTTAATCAACGGTTACGACGAAACCATATTCGTCGTTAAACGATCGAAGTAAAACAAAAACCGTCGTAAAATCGATGTAAAATTTGCGACGACTCCAAACCGTTGTAACAAGGTTAGCAACATATCGTCGTAAACTCGTTGTAAAATTACGTCGTTAACGTCGTTAATTAAGTCCAGGGCGGATCTAGTCATAAATTTTATGGTGGACAATAATAAATTTATTAAAGAAATTAAGGATTTAATTGCACATATCAAGGGGGAATTAGTTAAAATATACAAAAAATACATGAAAACTTGCAAATTTACCCGGGGCAGCTGCCCCTCCCATTCAGAAGGTGGCTCCGCCCCTGGTAATAACAATAATATATAAACTTGCTTAAGAATTTTACAATTATAAAGAGTAAATTGTAATCAAGTTTTATTATTGGAGTTATAAAATTTCACATTAATTTTAAAAAGTTGTAATTTTATCACATATTTGTCATTTATTTAAAATAAATGTCAAAGAGTCTGCCACTGCACGTTATAAACCCTAGCTAATATGAAACTAATGTAACACAAAATTCAATTATTTTATTAATAAAAATGTTCATGTGGATTATATTTAAAAGAGTGGTGTGTAAGTGTGTACATATATATAATATATATAAAATATTGATAAACATCTAAAATAATGAATTCACATGATATAATATTGGATAATGTTGTGCAAGACTGCAACCATATAATAGTAATACTCAAGACATAATTATATAATCAACCTATTACTACATGATTTTATAATTAAAACAATGCATGTGCGTTTTAACAAATTATCGGATTTTTTGTTCAAGTGAACAAATAATTGTCTTGACATGATTAAAACAAATAAATGTAGTTAGAAACTCAAGTCATTTATTTTATCTTTGTAAAATGGTCTTTCCTTTAATTATTTTCTTAGTGCCTATATACAACAAATTAATACATAGTATGTAATGATTATTGATATACTATCTAGAATTCACAATATAAAAAAATTACATATGTTTTATTTATCTCGAATTTTAGAGTATATGGACTACAAAGTCTCATAATTGTTACGTTCACCACCTATAATTGATTGATTGATATTTTAATAATATTACTTTATTGTAATTTACCTACATAATAAGTTATTATTTTGTTGTAAATTATTTTTTATAATAACATTGACATATTTTATGAAAAGATAGTTCTTACACTACAAGAACCTGCGCAAATAACAACAAAAAATTTACAACGATTTTGGTCGTCGTAAATTTACGACGAAATTACGACGATTTTACTACGATTTTTGCAATCGTCGTAAACTTTACAACGATTTTGGTCGTCGTTATTTTACGATGATTTAACGACGATTTTCCGAATAAACACGTAATCGTCGTTTAATCGTCGTTTAATCGTCGTAAATTTACAACGATTTAACGACATTTTAATTTAAAATAAAATTTCGTCGCTAAATCGTTGCTAATTTACAACGAGTTTACAACTTCTGATTTTGGGACATTTTAACAACGATTTGAAGACATTAATCTAGTAGGTGAAAACGTGTATTTACTGTTGCACCTAATTATTTACAACTTTCATTTTAGTCGTTAATTCGTTGTAAAATCGTTGTAAATCCCTTGTTAAATTATGAATCGTTGTAAATTAGTAGTTAATTTCCTTGATAAAAAATTGGAAAATTTTTAAAAATCCTATAAATACATTCTCATCTTTCACCACAAATCACACCACCAATTTTATATCTCTCTCACATACGAAAAAAACTACTTTTTATAAAAAAAACTTTTTTATGTCCGGAGGCGATATTTGCGAAATCCGAAAAAGGAATGTACATACATTGAGGCGATGACGCAACATGTCATTAAAATACTTATATAATGTTTAATTTTTAAAATACTTAATGTTAATTATTTAAATACTTTATGTTTTTTTTGGCAGGTACTTATACATGGCTCCTAGGAGAGGCAAGACTTTACCTCCGGACTACATGCAAATGTTGGCGGAGAGGAGGGCTTCCCGGGAAGCTACAGGGTCCGGTCAGGCTTCAGCTTCCGGGACATCACATGTCCACACCGGGACATCCGTCCATGGCGAGCAGCCTCCTGCTCCTCATGTGCCCGCTGTAGACGCCGCAGATGCCGCAGACGCCGCCGTTTGGATCCTAGCAAGTCTACGGACACTTACTGGTAAGTTTAATTAATTTGTTATATATTTTAATACTTTATATTTTTTGATTTTTTTATATATTAATAAATCAAATATTGTTTTTTTCAGGTTCAAATACGACAACCAGGTCGCGCGTTCTATCGCGGACATAATCAAGGGATACTTCACCGAGTCGCATCCCAACTGGAGCAAGACACCCGAGCACATCAAGAGGACGTGGTTCAAATGTTTCGCAGTAATGTTTTGATTTTATTTTAATTAAATTAATTTATTTAACTTTACTAATGTTATATAATTTCTCATATTTTGCAGCAAAAGTGGCATTGGGATGTGTCGATTAACGAGTCAGTGAGGACGGAGTTCAACAAGGCGGCGAAATTTCGTCTCGCCAACACGGTCTCCGACTGGAAGAACAAGTGGAGGCTCGTCGGCGACGCGGGGAAGCTAGTATTTCTTTCGGTCGCGGTCTGGGACGGCTTGAAGAAATATTGGACAGATAGCCACAACGCCAGCGTTGCTGAGAAGTGATCCCCCTCCAGGAACGCTAAGCTACCTGACGGGACGCCGAAGCAGATGACTCACACATCCGGACAAATCCCGTTCGCAGGTCGGATACACGAAATGGTAAGTCTTTCTTACTTACTCTTTCAAAAAAAAATTTATTTTCAAATTATTAATGTTAATTACATACTAATGCGCATGTGTTTATTATTTATTTGTAGACCAAGCAGCTGGGTCACAAACCGGCCGTCAGTGCCGTCTTCGAGAAGACGCACATGAAAAAGACCGGCGAGTTCGTTGACTCCCATTCGGAGCGGATATTCAACGACCTTGAAGCTCAAAAGACGGAGATCGAGACTCAACGATCTTAGAGATCCCCGGGAGGCACTCAACATCCTGGTGAGCCGCTTACGACCGCCGAGCTCGATTAGATTTATCATGAGGTAAAATTTTACTTATATATAATGTTTCTTTAATTTTCTCTAAAATTATTTTTTTAAACGTTCATTTACTAATCGTTTAATTTTATAGGTTGCTCCTAAGAAGAAAGAGCGGATTCTAGGCATGGGATCCATGCAGGACGTCCCGCTTGCTCCTACTTCTTACCGATCTCCGGTTGAGATGGAGGCTGAGATTCAGAACTTACGGGCGACTCAGGCGGAGGGGTTGAAGAACATGGCGTTCTACAACAGCATGCTGACGGTGCTTTCTGCATCTAACCCAGAACTACTTCGGGCGATGCAGACACATCCCGACCGCCCGACTGATCAGGATGGAACAAGCACCGTCGATCCCGACAACGCGACGCATGACTATTTTGGCGATGATTTCAACCTAGACGACTAAAATCGGGATCGCGTTTAGTTTGCTTTTTTTGTATTTGAAATTGTATAAATTTTATATTTTATTATTTTTATTATTTTTTTCATAAAATAATATTTTTTTTATAATATAAAATTAATATATAATATTTTTTTTACTTGTAGGACGATTTTACGACGATTATAACAATTTTCAATTTATTATAATTATAAATTTACAACCAAATATTCGTTGTAAAAAGGTTGTAAAAATTACAACGATTTTACAACGAACATTTTACCACGATTTTACGACGAATTTTTTTCGTCGTAAAATTTACCACGAATTTACGACGATTTGGTTTTTACTTCGATCGATTAACGACGAAATTGAAATCGTTGTTAGTTGCGTTTTACCACGATTTAACAACGATTATGGTCGTTGTTAAAGTCCAAATTTCTTGTAGTGTTATTTTAAGAGTTGGCTTTCATATTCATGTATCATGTATGACAGTAAATTGTAAAATTTAATTTTTATCGACCGTAATTATGTAAACTTGGATGCGATAAAAAAACATTTGCCCTTTGGATATCTAATATATTTTTCATATCTCTCTATCTATCCATTGCCTATGCCACACGTCTTGACTTGACTTTTTGGTTAACCAAATATGATGTTAAACTTTCTTAATTTTATTTGCTAGTTATTAAAATATTATAACATGTAGTATTCCATATACAAAGGTCTACACTTTCGAAATAAACATATATCTTTAGGAAACATAATTTTGAGAGTTAAAATTATGTGTTGTTTTTACTTGTCTAAAAGTCATCATATTACATATAAACTCGAATTTTCAAAGTCTTCTTTTACATTTTGTTTATTGTCTTCAATAGTACAAAATGAAAATATCTAAATTATAAATCATTAATTCCACTTTTTCATAAGTAGAAAAATATAAATGCAAATGTCCAACGAGAAACAGAGGACTTTTACTTATATTTGCACTTCAAATTTAAAGATGAATTCATGTAAAATGCTAAAAATACTATATTACACACTAAAAACTCAAAATTTATCCAAGACATATATAAATAGATTAAAGACACAATAAAAAATCTTCATACAATCTTTGAAAGAAACTTTTGAAATATATCTAAGACCTATGTATATAGGCTAAGTACACAATAAAACAGTTTCGTACAGTGTTTGTTTGATTACATGTGAATATATGACATGTTTCACACTTATTAAGTAATCCTATAAAAATAAACAATCCTAGAAAACCCTTTAAAAAAAGCAACAACATATTTGAATTATTAGTGAACTTCTTCACTCTTTAGTCTCTCTATAGGGATTCCTCTTTCTGCCATTTCTTGCCCTTCTTGATTTGCCACCTCCACCTTGCACAAGATTTATCCACTTGGTAGCCTCGCGATCTACCGGTTGTTGTAGATGTTTCTGTCTCGATGGTGGTGGTGGTGGTAGTGGTATTTGTGTCCTAAACTTTTCATTCGCTTCGGTGGCTGAAAGAGTGTCTACAGTAGCCGGAGCTAAGAGACTCTGATGACGACCTTCCTGTCTCGTCGTTGCTGCTTGAGTAATTGGACTCAATGTGACGAGATTGTTTTCTTCTACCGCGATAAACACATTTAGTTTTGATCAACTTGTGTCACAAGCAACAAGCTTGCACCGACACATCTTCCAAGACATCTTACACATATGTTTAACAACACATTGACATAGTCCAATCTTGAAAAACAATATCAAGAAGAACAATAGTGCCAAAAAATGTACATAATAACCAAAATAAATCTCAAAATATAATACTAAAATAACGGTTTTACTTAAAAAAGATATAAAAGTTACTAATAAGGCAATATAATATGATGAGAATCATCTTCCTAATATTAACAATACACCAGTTTCATATGAAACATTCAAAATCCAATGGACCCAACATATATATTTGCGATTCAAATATTACAACAACATTAACAACAACAAAATCATAAGTCCAAATTTATCATAAATTGACATAATAAAAGAATAATATATTTAAAAAATATTGAAAAATTCATAATATATAGAAAATATAATATTATAAAAATCATAAGAAATACAATTTTATAATTTCTAATAGATCTCTTTAATATTTATATGTTATATTCTATCACATCGAGTTCAAAATAATGATAAAAGATATTGTTCATTTACAAATAACAATATTATTTTATAAAATTGTATTCAACACCAAAATTCATGTCAAATGACAAAACTTGAACACATAATTTACCCGACTCATCGGTTGAACCACCGGTTCCCAAAATTTGAGCAAATAATTTCGGATAAGTTTAGACATGAAAGAGTGATTAAACCTTCATAGAAAATATGTTTAAAATATTTCAAAAAAGCCAATGAAAAACACAAATTTATAATTTTCCTAATGTTTGTATGTTATATTCTCGCACAAAAGAATGATAAAACATATTGTTCATTTATAAATAACAATATTATTTTGTAAAATTGTATTAAATATCAAAGTTCATGTCAAATGACAAAACTTGAACACAAAATTGACTCGAGCCCCCGAAAATTCAGTTGTTTTGTCCGAGGTTTTAATAGTCCGAGTTTTATGAAAAATAGAGACCGGATTGACATACTTTTCATTGTTAAACGAGTCATATTATGGTTTTAAAACACTATGTAGTTATATTTTTTTAATGATAAATAGCAAATTAAACGTAATGGTAAATATTCAACATCGAAATGACAATAATAATCTTTTTCGATGATAAATATTAAAATAGTAATAGTAATAAATTTTTTGTAAATAAAACATTATAAAAACCAAAATACAATATATTTTGTATATACTTCAAATTTAAACTCCGCATTTAACGCGGATAAGATGAGATTCAAATTCTTTTTATGTCATTTTATACTGCACATTGTTTTTACCGATAAACATTTCTTTATCCCGCGCTTGGCAGCAGGCAATTTCCTAGTTGGGGAGTAAAGCTAACACTTTTTATATGGAAATGGGTTACATGATTTCTTAGACGACCCAACCGTGATCAGTGCTTGGTGGGTGAAAGAATTTAAACTTCCCATAAAAACTATTTAGCTTTCATTTTTGTGTATAACTTCCATAAACTACAATGATTTGTGATTAAAATTTCTCTTTATAATTAGAAAAATAACTTAGTTTTCCTTACTATAATTTCGATTTTAGTGTTTAGCAGCCACTCTCCGTATGCTACTAGTTAATTTGTTGAAAAAAAATTACTTGGTTTAGGACTTTTTGTTTTGCTTATTGGGGTTGATTCTGCTTTTTAGGCCAATGATGAAGATGTTGAGTCTCTTTTTTCTACAGTTACTTATGCTCTTGCAAAGATCCATATGCATATAGTACACAACGAGTATGACCGTGCAGTTTTTTTCAAGAATAGTTATGATTTTTATTCTATTTAATATCGTCTAATGAGTTATCATTGTAAACCAAGTCCTGTCACACTACAAGGGGAGACTTTTTCTTCACAGAAGATAATGTCTTTAAAACTTTCATATAGGTAACAAGTTTTTTTCTCTCATATTTACACACAAACGAGAATTCTGGAAGATTTCTCATATCACTGAAAGCGTAGAACTTCGACTATTTGCAGATTATGGCCAAGATGTTGAAGGCTTACAAACTAATGGGATTGAGATTACATATTTTTCATCTGTTAAAAGTCTTACCGTAAGACTGATATACTACGATTTTACGATTTTACGATATTATAGTATGATGAAGATACTTTGCAATGTTACTATTACAATACTAAATACGACTTTCAATGTGACTTTAGATACAAATTCAGTGAGGTTACAATTTCCAAAGATGATGCATATGTCGCAGTGCAAGTAGTGGACCACACAAGCCTCATATGAGGCTTTAGGATATACCTTCAAGGTACAAAACATAGGACTAAGTGGTGAGTTCCTTTAAGTACACAACATTAATATTAATCCACTATGGACCGTCTAATATAATGTTGTGGATAAATTTAATCACTCTGATTAGGGTTTAACCAACGGCAGATTGTACCGCAACCTACGACAGATCGGACCAACCGAACGAGAACCGGCGGCCATATCGGAACCGACCTTTTTGTGTTGATATTGGGCCTTAATTGGGTTTAATAATCGACATAAGGAGAAAAAAGAAAAGATATATTGCTAGATTCTCTCAAATAATCATAAAGGAGAAAATCTAGGGAAATATCTAAAAATAATGAATATGGTCAAATCCTATTCATAAAAGGAAAAGGAAGCTCATTGACCTAAAAACATCTATATAAAGAATACAAGCTCGAAGACCTAGATTCATTCACTTTTTGATACAAAACACTTACTTTTAGAGAGAATATTCGATCATAAGCTTTTAGATTATTCGAGGTCCAGATCTTATATCATATTCCTCTCATCTTGAAAACCCTCATCAATCTATAAAACAACCAGTTCAAACCGATTCTAATTGTCTCTTAACCGTTATTGAATTTTGTAGCTCTTCTAACGGATTGCTAACTTTTACCGAAATAGTTTGGCGCTAGAGAGAGGGTCAGAAGTATAGCGCTACGATGAGCGATAACGGAGCGACCTTCTACACCGTTCTCGAGGAACATGCTCAACGACGGGTGGATGCCGTCAACGACCAACTCCGAGCAAGCAAGATAACCTCCGACTTCGGGGGCAAAGTGCGAATGTCACCTCCTTCGGTAAAAGATCCGCCTCTAGGGGAGATCTTGTCACCCCATCTGGCCGGTAAGATTATTCAGGTTAGGAACAAATTATCCGACGACGGGAAGAAGACCTGCTTTATCCAGCGATCAAAACGTCGACGGTTTGGATCGTGACTGCTCCGATTTTGAAAGGGATCAGGTCTACATCGTATCCATCATCGAGAAAAGGCTCAGCGCTTTCGAGTCGATGATCGAGTAGATGTCGGGAGTAGCCCCACCCGTAAGACGTTCGGACCGCTACTCCTACGCTGACTCACCCTTCACGGATGAGATAGCTCTGGTAGAGATGCCCAAAAATTTCGCCTTCCCATCGATGAAGATGTATGACGGCTCTACCGATCCCGATAATCACATGGCCTTGTACAGACAACGAATGCTGACCTTTACATTCCCCCCCCCCATCCCCGGGGTCAAGAGAAGCCATCATGTCCAAGGGTTTCAGCTCAAGTCTGACGGTACCAGCGGTCCAGTGGCTCGTGAACCTTCCCAATGGCGTGATAGATTCCTTAGCCAGCTTGATCGACAAGTTCATAGAACAGTTTGCAAGCACCCGCTGCCTAGAAAGAAGCGCCGACGACCTCTACGAGGTCATCCACAAAACCGAGGAACCTCTGCGAGCATATGTGGGAAGATTCAACATGGAAAAGGTGAATATCCCAGGGTGCAACGTGTCGGCGGCCATATCCGCCTTCAAGAGAGGACTCTTGGTAATCGGCTATCTTTACAAGGAGCTCACCAAGTACCGACCTAAGACAATGGAAGATGTCCTAAGCAGAGTATGGGCGCAAATCAAGTGGGAAGATGACCCATCTCAAGGAAAACCCCTTTCCCCCAAGATCGTGTCAAGGATTGTCTGATCCGAGAAAGCTCCTCGAGACGATAAACCTTATATACGACCACCAGTAGATCCTCGCAAAAGTAATCCCCACCGACCAATCACACTATAGGAAACGGGGAATACCAGGATAACTCATGGCCCAACGCAAGTAGCCTATCCGTCCAAGGACTGGAACTAGTCTATGTCTTGGGAAAGATGGAGAACGTGGTCAAGTGGCCCTAGAAGATGAAAACGGAGTCAGGGAGACGAGACACACTGAAGTGGTGTGATTTCCATAGCAACCACGAATATCACACCTAAGATTGCGTCGCCCTCAGGTTGGAAGTAAAAGATCTAATCAAGAAAGGGCACCTGAAAGAGTTCTTATCCGATAGAGCTCGCAACCGACCAAGCTCTCAGAATGTTGGACGAGAAAACACGGGCGAGAAACCCGAATCCCCACCAAGAAAGGATCGGGAATTAATGTTTTATCCGGAGGTTCGGATGTCATTGAGATATCTCATTCGACGGCCAAGAGGAATACGAGAATTGCAAGGAACCTTCAGGGTTCCATATGGAAACTCTCACCGACCAACCGATCTGCTCGATCACCTTCAGCGCCGAGGAGAGTGAAGGAATGATGACTCCTCATCACGTTGTCAGTGGAAAACTGCCTGATAAAAAGGATTATGGACGACAATGGAAACTCAGCGAACATTATGTTCTTAGCCGCATACAAGGAGATAGGCCTCGACGAATCAAATATCATCTCCAGATCGGCCACTCTATGGGATTCAACGGAGAAGTGAAACAGACTGTAGGCGAAATAACTCTACCCATCTACACCGAAGGAATCAACAAGCATACCAAGTTCCTCGTCCTGGATTGCACGTGGGCCTACAATGAAATAGTAGGGAGACCTTGGATCCACGATATGAGAGTCGTGCCATCCACATTCCATCAGACGATAAAATTTATGAATCCTTGGGGTGTAAGAAAGATAAAGGGTGACCAGGAGAACTCACACTCCTGTTACCAAACTATGCTCAGAGGTAAAACGGGGACGAACATGCAGATAGAGGATCATCCGACAACCAAAGGGTCAGCGAACTCTATGGAGGAGACCGATGTAGATAGAGGATCATCCGAAGGGATCTCCAACATTTGTTCTATGGTCCTCTTCCCAGCAGCGTCGTCACCTTTATTCAGATAGCCAATATCTGCAAGCAAACAACAAAAAACAATAAGGGAAAGTGAGTGGAATCATGAGGATTTGAAACAAAGATACCCACCAGAGTAGGACCACGCGGTTGGGAAATTTGGGCTAGGTCCAACCGACAAGAACAGGAAGCGACGACGCCAACTCTTCTCTGAAACACTTTGATCGCCAGTCTCAGAGTTAGTGACCAAGGCCAGATTACGCAGAGGATGAAGGTGAAAACGGTTTATATCCCCCGCGTAAGGTTTGAAGTAGAAAGCATATAAGATGGAGGCCAATGATACCTCGATAGAGTTCATATCACCCATCACTTCAAGCGCCATCAGCATACTCCACACCATTGGAAAAAGCTATCTCGGAGATAACCCAAGATAGTGCGATACCTTGGCAACCAGCGAAGGAACGATTCCGCAAAAGCCGTAGCTGAACAGGGCCATGAATACCACGATCTCCTCAGAGCCAGCATCCGTTGGACGCTCCACCGCATTCGGAATCCTCAAACCAGAGAGAGATAGCCCAAAATTCCTCGAGATATGAGCAACCGAGTTAGAGGTAATAGAAGATTTAGGGTTCTTCTTAGGATCAACCGGCGGATCTTATGAAGAATCAGATCCCTCAGTTTTGACTGTATCCCGAAGGCAACAACGATCAGATCTGGTGTCCCGTCGCGACTTTAAGCGCTCTCCGACGGAAGAATCGTTAGAAGGGTTCATATTCTCAGGACTGGAGGGGATGATGGCAGTGTTTGGGTCCCAATGAGATGATGACATACAGAGAAGAAAGAAGAAGTCGAGTAGCTCACCTGATTACGCAGAGAAGAAATCGCAGATTTGATCGGTAATGGAGACGAAATCGAGCTTTAGTTGGATGGGAATGGAGTGAGTGGTAGAAGAATCTTGAGGAATGAAGAAAGAGAAGCCGCCGCGGAGAAAACAAGAAATGGAAGATGAAGAGACGCGAATACTTTAGGTCAAAATGGGTATTTGCGCGGTTGTGGCTTGAGAATAGGCCCAAATAAAGGAAAGAGCCGATTCAAAATTATGGTTCGGCAAAAGGTTCAAATTCAAAGAAGTCAAGTTAGTCATTTATCAAGACAAGTGCGAGGTTCATAAATTCATCCTTCAAAGAAGAGCAAAGTTGGGGGCAAACTGTTTGGGATAAATTTAATCACTCCGGTTAGGGTTTAACCAAAGGCAGATCAGTCCAACCGAACTAGAATCGGCGGTCATATAAGAACCGACCTTTTTGTGTTGATATTGGGCCTTAATTGGGCTTAATAATCGACATAAGGAGAAAAAGGAAAAGATATATTGCTATATTCTCTCAAATAATCATAAAGGAGAAAATCTAGGGAAATATCTAAAAATAAGGAAAAAAATCAAATCATATTCATAAAAGGAAAAAGAAGCTCATTGACCTAAAGACATCTATATAAAGAAGACAAGCAGAAATACCTAGATTCATTCACTTTTCGATACAAAACACTTACTTTTAGAGAGAATATTCGATCATAAGCTTTTAAATTGTTCTAGTTCTAGATCTTATATCATATTCCTCTCATCTTGTAAACCCTCATCAATCAATAAAACAACCAGTTCAAACCGATTCGAATTTTCTCTTAACCGTTATTGAATTTCGTAGTTCTTTTAACGGATCGCTAACTTTTGCCCAAACATTAATATTAATCCACTATGGACCGTCTTATATACTATACATTTTTAGACTAATATTAAATTAATTAAAATGTTAGATTACTATTTTGATCATTCACTTCTAATAACACTTTTACCAACAAGTTCAAAGAATGAGAGTCATTGGGGGATGTATTTAGGGTAATGCCAAAGCCAATTTTTTGGTTTTAACCAAAGTCGGATTTATTGTAATACACCACATGTTTCATATGAATACAACATACTCTTACTATAATTATGTTTATACTTTTAAACAAATAACTAGATTTAGCATGATATGTATAACTAACACTAAAATATTTGTTTATATAATTATAGTACAAGTTATAAATCAAATTAATGAAAACTTGATATTTTAAATAACTATACACGACGTGATAATTATTATAAGTCATGTAAGTAAATTAATTATACTTTAAATCTACACATTACCATTTTTATATTAATGAAACAGCTCATATGTTGTTTGGTTAATGGAATCGGCTCTGTTTTGGTCTAAACTGGTACGAAACTATCTAAATTGGAGTCGTTAACCAGAGGATACTCTGAAATCGAAAACCAAAGAACGCAAAGTTGAAATTTTGTTCCGGTTTTCGCCGTGAAATCGTTAGGGATCAGCCATGTGTCACAAGCCGAGATCTTGCGACCAACCCAAAACAGACATGGTGGAGTTGAAGACACTAAGGGTCAGAATTTCGCAATGGCGGTTTCAGATTAGTGTGGATTAGTTGTGTGGATGTCGGAATCCCAGGTGACGCATAGAGACGGTGGCGGAAGCTTGTTCGCATACTTTGCATAGCAACACGCGCGCTCGTATCGCGTGAAAGAGTGGATCTTTGTGTCACATGTGATGAATAAGAGAAGTTGAGTCAAGTCGGCTGGCGGCAGAAACTGATTTACATGCCGCCACGTTCCAGCGCCGGAGAATGGTTTGATGGTCTCTAAGCCAAATCACATTAATTCAATCTATCGAGTGTTTTTTTGTTTTCTCTTACTTAATCTAAGATGAATTTTTTGTTTTTTTAAATGATTTTAACTAAAACGACGATATCGTTTTCTAATATTCTCACTAATTTTAGAAATATAAATATAATTTTCGGATATAATAATTTCAGTTTCTAACTTCAGAATAACTGATTTTGACACATTTTGATCACATTTTGATCACATTTTTTTATAAACTCGTTTAATAACTTTTTAACTAACAATAATATCAGGTGGACTTAACTTCAAAACATGTATTAGATCATAATCATTACACTAATAAACTTAATATAATGTTAAAACAACATGTTACTCTCGTTCTTGTTTAGTATTGTGTTTTTTCTGATAATATATGGAAAATTGATCTCTTTATTATAAGTATTTACTGAATTTACCATAACGGATCAACAATCGTTGTATATACAAGTATTTTCAAATCTTTTTTTTAAAGTAAATTAATAAAGATATTTAAAATTTAAATGTGAAAATATTATATGTTAATATATATACAAATAATTAAAACATGTTGTTGAAATGTTAAAGGTCATATACACGGCCAAAGCATTTTCCCAAGGTTCCCATTTAAAAAAAAATTAAGTTTAGGCCCCCAAATTTTATGAAGACTATTTTAGTTGTAAATAATAACTAAAAAATACTTTTATTTAAAGTCTCTTGCAAATACAAAATCCATATTTAGGTTGAGTAAACTTCAAATCAAGTTCTTATTTATGTTAAAATCATAAAAGTAATAATATTTCCAGTTAAAATTTTTTTAAAACCATTACAAAATTAAAAAAAATCATAAAAATCTAAAATTATTTTCGGTTAACAATTCGTAAGTTCAAAATACTATAGGTTTGATATGGTATTTGAATATTTTTATTTTATATAATAAAACAAAAGAAAAAGTATGGTTGATGATATTTATTGTTTTAACAGTTATATAACTCATTTTAGTAATTATTTTTATCGGGTATATATATATATATATGTAATTTTTTTTGAAATTTGCCTCGAGCACGACAGTGGTTATATATATAAACTTTTAAAGAGGAATCATCATATCTACTAATAAAAATTTTACATAAAAACTTTCCATGGATGACTTTCAAGAGTATTACTCTCGTGGCATTCAACGGTGAAAAGTCGCAAACACTAGTTTAAATGATGTCTCTAGTACAAGCCATGGAGTGCTTGTGATCTCGGTAACCTCTTAAGGTTTTGTCAATGGAAATATTAATCTTATTGATCTAGCGGGTACGTTTCTTATCACTTTTTCCAAGTATTTGTATGAATTAATGGAGCCTCTTACGCGTTCTGATCTACAATATTGTATGGATTAAACATGTAATGAAGACAATAGAAGGACTTACAACGAAGAAGACTGCCTACAAGAAAGTGCCAAAATCAATCAGTCATTGTTTGCATTGTCTAATGTGATTCATGCACTCAACAATAACATGCCAAGAAATCCATACAGGGAAAGCAAATTGACTAGAATTATTCAGGATTCACTTGGAGGAACAAGGAAGGCTCTCTTTGTTGCATGTAAGGTAAGAAGATCAAGATAATTCTTTCTTTAATAAATTTTTTTTTGGACTAATCTGATAATGAATATATTTGTTATGTTCTTGTTGTTGAATTTAGAATCCAGGAGAATACAATGAATCTATTTGAACGGTTAGCTTGGCTGCGAGATCAAGGAAGATTTCAAATACCCTTAGAGCCAGTGTAGATAAGGAATCAAAACTGCAAGCTTCTGGCGACGACAATCTTCTTGTATCATGAACAAGCATCTCCCAAAACTCCAATGCTTAGAGCACAAATCTCAAGGTATGAAAGTTTACATATTTTCAAATATATAAATTTTAGCGCTTACATTTTTCAACGCTTATTATAGAGATCACTCGCAACTAAGAGGGAAGATCTAATGGAGTTAAAGGTAAATCATTATGTAAACTATGAACTTGTGGGAATCTATGTTTGTTTCACTACAATATTTATGTATTTACAGGGAATTGGAGAAAAGATGGTTGGGTACATAGTTAAACTCAGAGAAACAGACCCTTGTAAAATCGGTAGAACTTTCGTTCTTCTCCCTCCGTGTTTGTCTTTTGTATCAGAATACATGTTTTATGGTATCTTATGAGTATGTGACTTCTTAATGACCCAAGCCCATTACATAACGATTTATTATAAAAATGACATAACAATTTTGTTTTGCATATTGGCCTGCATGTATTTGTTAACAACAAATAGCTCCAAAATATTAAAATTATTAATAAACACATTAAATATTTTATCTTGAAATTTGACCCCTAATACTTTAGGATCGCTTATGATATAAATTTCTTTTTCAGTTAAAAATACTAGTAACTGATTTATTTATTTATCCCACACAAAATATAAATTCTATTAAAATTTTGTATGTCCCGGCTATAGAACCAGCCAAGTGTATAAAACTATAGTATTTTAAATTTGTATGCGGAAAACTTTTTATGTCGTTTAAAGAGCTACTACCTCCATTGTCCGCGGTATAACAAGAAAGACATTGCGGGAAGTGGAATGCTTAAAGTAGATTTACCAAAAGGCTTTCGACTCAATGAGATGGGGTTTCATCATGGCAACTCTATGAGCAGTGAACTTACCCGAGAAATTTATTGGCATGATCAATCAAATGCGCCTCAGCGTCAAGTTTCTCAGACTCCATAAATGGTAAAACATAGGGGCTATTTCAAGAGCTTTAATGGTCTTGGACAATGCGACCCCATATCGCCTTATATTTTCTTTAAAGGTTTAATAGTTTGCTCGGGTCTTTTGCATTTGCGCTATGATTCATGCCACATATCCGAGCTATAGCCCAAGAACTTGGCCTATTCAAATCTTTTAATTAATGTTCGCAGATTACGTCATGATATTCTTTGATGGTGGAAGCTCTCCACTTCAAGGAATCAGTGAAACATTAGATCGACTTTGGGGTTTGGTCGGTACACATGAACAAATAAAAGACCCAGCTGTTTCATGCTGGTTTGAGCCAGATAGAATCCATAGCTTTTGGGAATCTATGGGTCTTTGCCGATTCGTAATTTTCATATGTTACATTCGTGTTCTACATAGTTTTTAGTTTAAATAGAGGAGACTATTACCATAATCATTATGCCGTTATATAATTTTTAATGGACAAATAAATTACGCCATGTATACACTACATGATAAGTATTTTATTAATCATAATATAATCAGTTTACATTATTTCACATATAAAGCTTTACTCCTATAATATAATTAAAGGTGCAATTCTAAAATTTATATACATACGATCGTTGTGCAATTTTAAGCATTTATTTGAGCAATACATAGAGTTTTAAGTGATAAAAGCTTAAAAAATGGAGGGAGCACAATATATCATATTATTATTCCAAAAAATGTTCATGTATTAGTTACAATCATTTGCTTTTAACTTATCATTTGCTTTTAACTTTGACTAAAGTTAGTCCTCACAATAATAAGTTTCTATTAACACCTAACCTTTTTGTTTGTTATTTTAAGACTGATTCAAGGTTAGAAACACATACATAACAAGTTACATTAAAATCAAGTACACCAAAGGTCTATATCTAAAAAAGCGAAAGAGTCATGCAGAAACATTCAGAGTTCCAAAACGTTAATCGGAGAAATTGCAAAACAATTAAAGTTAAAAAAAAGCAACGAGAGGATTTATCAGAAGTTGATGATGACGCTGGCCAACGGACGAGCAAATGGTTCGATCTGATCAAAGACAGTTCACTTGGATCCTTCTTCTTCATTGGAGTCATACGTTAAGGTCACACTTCCACGATACCATGACAACATTAGTACCTTATTGTTCCATGTATCTATTTTGTACAACCTTCGTAGTTCGATGGCAAAGGCACCATGCTCCATGAAAGATCATGTCGATCAAACACTCGCATATATTCTGGCTCTCGGAAATACACTTTGTTCCTCAGAACAATGTATGTATAACTCACCCATGATTACCCCCAACTTCAGCTTTTCCCATGTCTCCGTTTTTCTGTCATATGTCAATGGAACTTGATCCCCCACTTGAAAAAAGGAAGATAATCATCAATGTCAAACTTGGATACATACTCCTTCCGTCTCATTATATAAGATAATCTACCCAAAAGCACAAAGTTCAATAAATATTTAGTTTTAAACAATTTGATCAATCACTAAATAAACAATTAAATATCAGTGGTCATAAACTAATAAATATACCTAGAAACTCGAAAACATCTTATAATATGGAACAAAACTAAATATCTTAAACATCTTACACATTATAGGACATATAAGGAGTATATTACATGAGACGAATGAGCATAACTTACACTATAAAGCTATATTAATAAGCAAGGAATCCACCTACAATATATAAGGAATTCTATATATATATATATATATATATATGATGATCGTGTTGGAGTATATTATTGTCCGCACCTACAACATTGAGTTCAGAACCAAAAGAGAATGCAAAGGTGCGCCCTTGCAGGCGGTTTGGGCAATCGAAATTCCTCCATTGGTTAGTTTTTGGGTTATATACTTCCCCGTTATAGAACGCAGAACCATCTTTGCAAAAGGCTCGAATCACATAAATAGGACCGTTCAGCAAATGCAAAGTTGTGACATGGTTTGTTCATGAGGGGTGCGGGGGGGGGGGGGGGGGGGGGGTTCTCTCCATGTTTTTAATATTAGCAAGTGTTAGTCTATTAAAATAAACTCAAATAAATATCCTTAATAGATTAGGAGAATATTGGTCGTTAGCTTGTGACCTGAACAACCTTTTATATATATATAATATATTGACACGTACTCTTCATATACATTTCTCATATTCCAACAAATTCAGACAAAAACATTAAAAGAAAAAGGGAGATTTTCAGATATTGGATGACCTGTTAGAAGCAGGATAGAAACTCAAGTCATTTATTCTATCTTTGTAAAATGGTCATTCCTTTAATTATTTTCTTAGTGCCTATATACAACAAATTAATACATAACATGTAATGATTATTGATATAATATCAAGAATTCACAATATAACAAAATTACATGTGTTTTATTTATTTCTAATTTTAGAGTATATGGATTACAAAGTCTCATAATTGCCTAAGTTCACCACCTATAATTGATTGATCGATATTTTAATAATATTACTTTATTGTAATTTACCTATATAATAAGTTATTATTTTGTTGTATATTATTTTTTATAATAACATTGGCATATTTTATGAAAAGATAGTTCTTATTTTAAGAGTTCACTTTCATATTCATGTATCACGTATGACAGTAAATTGTAAGATTTAATTTTTATCGACCGTAATTATGTAAACTTGGATGCGACAAAAAACATTTTCCCTTTGGATATCTAATATACTTTCCATTCCCTATGGTACACGTGTTGACTTGACTTTTTGGTTAACCAAATAAAATGGTAAACTTTCTTAATTTTATTTGCTAGTTATTTATATATTATAACATGTAGTGTTCCATATATAAAGGTCTCTCCATGTTTTTAATATTAGCAAGTGTTAGTCTATTAAAATAAACTCAAATAAATATCCTTAATAGATTAGGAGAATATTGGTCGTTAGCTTGTGACCTGAACAACCTTTTATATATATATAATATATTGACACGTACTCTTCATATACATTTCTCACATTCCAACAAATTCAGACAAAAACATTAAAAGAAAAAGGGAGATTTTCAGATATTGGATGACCTGTTAGAAGCAGGATAGAAACTCAAGTCATTTATTCTATCTTTGTAAAATGGTCATTCCTTTCCCACCAAAAAAAAAAAAAATGGTCATTCCTTTAATTATTTTCTTAGTGCCTATATACAACAAATTAATACATAACATGTAATGATTATTGATATAATATCAAGAATTCACAATATAACAAAATTACATGTGTTTTATTTATTTCTAATTTTAGAGTATATGGATTACAAAGTCTCATAATTGCCTAAGTTCACCACCTATAATTGATTGATTGATATTTTAATAATATTACTTTATTGTAATTTACCTATGTAATAAGTTATTATTTTGTTGTATATTATTTTTTATAATAACATTGGCATATTTTATGAAAAGATAGTTCTTATTTTAAGAGTTCACTTTCATATTCATGTATCACGTATGACAATAAATTGTAAGATTTAATTTTTATCGACCGTAATTATGTAAACTTGGATGCGACAAAAAAACATTTTCCTTTTGGATATCTAATATACTTTCCATTCCCTATGCTACACGTGTTGGATGCGACCGTAATTAAGAGTTCTCTCCATGTTTTTAATATTAGCAAGTGTTAGTCTATTAAAATAAACTCAAATAAATATCCTTAATAGATTAGGAGAATATTGGTCGTTAGCTTGTGACCTGAACAACCTTTTATATATATATAATATATTGACACGTACTCTTCATATACATTTCTCATATTCCAACAAATTCAGACAAAAACATTAAAAGAAAAAGGGAGATTTTCAGATATTGGATGACCTGTTAGAAGCAGGATAGAAACTCAAGTCATTTATTCTATCTTTGTAAAATGGTCATTCCTTTAATTATTTTCTTAGTGCCTATATACAACAAATTAATACATAACATGTAATGATTATTGATATAATATCAAGAATTCACAATATAACAAAATTACATGTGTTTTATTTATTTCTAATTTTAGAGTATATGGATTACAAAGTCTCATAATTGCCTAAGTTCACCACCTATAATTGATTGATCGATATTTTAATAATATTACTTTATTGTAATTTACCTATATAATAAGTTATTATTTTGTTGTATATTATTTTTTATAATAACATTGGCATATTTTATGAAAAGATAGTTCTTATTTTAAGAGTTCACTTTCATATTCATGTATCACGTATGACAAGTAAATTGTAAGATTTAATTTTTATCGACCGTAATTATGTAAACTTGGATGCGACAAAAAAACATTTTCCCTTTGGATATCTAATATACTTTCCATTCCCTATGCTACACGTGTTGACTTGACTTTTTGGTTAACCAAATAAAATGGTAAACTTTCTTAATTTTATTTGCTAGTTATTTATATATTATAACATGTAGTGTTCCATATATAAAGGTCTCTCCATGTTTTTAATATTAGCAAGTGTTAGTCTATTAAAATAAACTCAAATAAATATCCTTAATAGATTAGGAGAATATTGGTCGTTAGCTTGTGACCTGAACAACCTTTTATATATATATAATATATTGACACGTACTCTTCATATACATTTCTCATATTCCAACAAATTCAGACAAAAACATTAAAAGAAAAAGGGAGATTTTCAGATATTGGATGACCTGTTAGAAGCAGGATAGAAACTCAAGTCATTTATTCTATCTTTGTAAAATGGTCATTCCTTTCCCACCAAAAAAAAAAAAATGGTCATTCCTTTAATTATTTTCTTAGTGCCTATATACAACAAATTAATACATAACATGTAATGATTATTGATATAATATCAAGAATTCACAATATAACAAAATTACATGTGTTTTATTTATTTCTAATTTTAGAGTATATGGATTACAAAGTCTCATAATTGCCTAAGTTCACCACCTATAATTGATTGATTGATATTTTAATAATATTACTTTATTGTAATTTACCTATGTAATAAGTTATTATTTTGTTGTATATTATTTTTTATAATAACATTGGCATATTTTATGAAAAGATAGTTCTTATTTTAAGAGTTCACTTTCATATTCATGTATCACGTATGACAAGTAAATTGTAAGATTTAATTTTTATCGACCGTAATTATGTAAACTTGGATGCGACAAAAAAACATTTTCCTTTTGGATATCTAATATACTTTCCATTCCCTATGCTACACGTGTTGGATGCGACCGTAATTAAGAGTTCTCTCCATGTGTTTAATATTAGCAAGTGTTAGTCTATTAAAATAAACTCAAATAAATATCCTTAATAGATTAGGAGAATATTGGTCGTTAGCTTGTGACCTAAACAACCTTTTATATATATATAATATATTGACACGTACTCTTCCTATACATTTCTCATATTCCAACAAATTCAGACAAAAACATTAAAAGAAAAAGGGAGATTTTCAGATATTCGATGACCTCTTAGAAGCAGGATAGAAACTCAAGTCATTTATTCTATCTTTGTAAAATGGCCATTCCTTTAATTATTTTCTTAGTGCCTATATACAACAAATTAATACATAACATGTAATGATTATTGATATAATATCAAGAATTCACAATATAACAAAGTTACATGTGTTTTATTTATTTCTAATTTTAGAGTATATGGATTACAAAGTCTCATAATTGCCTAAGTTCACCACCTATAATTGATTGATCGATATTTTAATAATATTACTTTATTGTAATTTACCTATATAATAAGTTATTATTTTGTTGTATATTATTTTTTATAATAACATTGGCATATTTTATGAAAAGATAGTTCTTATTTTAAGAGTTCACTTTCATATTCATGTATCACGTATGACAGTAAATTGTAAGATTTAATTTTTATCGACCGTAATTATGTAAACTTGGATGCGACAAAAAAACATTTTCCCTTTGGATATCTAATATACTTTCCATTCCCTATGCTACACGTGTTGACTTGACTTTTTGGTTAACCAAATAAAATGGTAAACTTTCTTAATTTTATTTGCTAGTTATTTATATATTATAACATGTAGTGTTCCATATATAAAGGTCTCTCCATGTTTTTAATATTAGCAAGTGTTAGTCTATTAAAATAAACTCAAATAAATATCCTTAATAGATTAGGAGAATATTGGTCGTTAGCTTGTGACCTGAACAACCTTTTATATATATATAATATATTGACACGTACTCTTCATATACATTTCTCATATTCCAACAAATTCAGACAAAAACATTAAAAGAAAAAGGGAGATTTTCAGATATTGGATGACCTGTTAGAAGCAGGATAGAAACTCAAGTCATTTATTCTATCTTTGTAAAATGGTCATTCCTTTAATTATTTTCTTAGTGCCTATATACAACAAATTAATACATAACATGTAATGATTATTGATATAATATCAAGAATTCACAATATAACAAAATTACATGTGTTTTATTTATTTCTAATTTTAGAGTATATGGATTACAAAGTCTCATAATTGCCTAAGTTCACCACCTATAATTGATTGATTGATATTTTAATAATATTACTTTATTGTAATTTACCTATGTAATAAGTTATTATTTTGTTGTATATTATTTTTTATAATAACATTGGCATATTTTATGAAAAGATAGTTCTTATTTTAAGAGTTCACTTTCATATTCATGTATCACGTATGACAGTAAATTGTAAGATTTAATTTTTATCGACCGTAATTATGTAAACTTGGATGCGACAAAAAAACATTTTCCTTTTGGATATCTAATATACTTTCCATTCCCTATGCTACACGTGTTGGATGCGACCGTAATTAAGAGTTCTCTCCATGTGTTTAATATTAGCAAGTGTTAGTCTATTAAAATAAACTCAAATAAATATCCTTAATAGATTAGGAGAATATTGGTCGTTAGCTTGTGACCTAAACAACCTTTTATATATATATAATATATTGACACGTACTCTTCCTATACATTTCTCATATTCCAACAAATTCAGACAAAAACATTAAAAGAAAAAGGGAGATTTTCAGATATTCGATGACCTCTTAGAAGCAGGATAGAAACTCAAGTCATTTATTCTATCTTTGTAAAATGGCCATTCCTTTAATTATTTTCTTAGTGCCTATATACAACAAATTAATACATAACATGTAATGATTATTGATATAATATCAAGAATTCACAATATAACAAAGTTACATGTGTTTTATTTATTTCTAATTTTAGAGTATATGGATTACAAAGTCTCATAATTGCCTAAGTTCACCACCTATAATTGATTGATCGATATTTTAATAATATTACTTTATTGTAATTTACCTATATAATAAGTTATTATTTTGTTGTATATTATTTTTTATAATAACATTGGCATATTTTATGAAAAGATAGTTCTTATTTTAAGAGTTCACTTTCATATTCATGTATCACGTATGACAGTAAATTGTAAGATTTAATTTTTATCGACCGTAATAATGTAAACTTGGATGCGACAAAAAAACATTTTCCCTTTGGATATCTAATATACTTTCCATTCCCTATGCTACACGTGTTGACTTGACTTTTTGGTTAACCAAATAAAATGGTAAACTTTCTTAATTTTATTTGCTAGTTATTTATATATTATAACATGTAGTGTTCCATATATAAAGGTCTCTCCATGTTTTTAATATTAGCAAGTGTTAGTCTATTAAAATAAACTCAAATAAATATCCTTAATAGATTAGGAGAATATTGGTCGTTAGCTTGTGACCTGAACAACCTTTTATATATATATAATATATTGACACGTACTCTTCATATACATTTCTCATATTCCAACAAATTCAGACAAAAACATTAAAAGAAAAAGGGAGATTTTCGGATATTGGATGACCTGTTAGAAGCAGGATAGAAACTCAAGTCATTTATTCTATCTTTGTAAAATGGTCATTCCTTTAATTATTTTCTTAGTGCCTATATACAACAAATTAATACATAACATGTAATGATTATTGATATAATATCAAGAATTCACAATATAACAAAATTACATGTGTTTTATTTATTTCTAATTTTAGAGTATATGGATTACAAAGTCTCATAATTGCCTAAGTTCACCACCTATAATTGATTGATTGATATTTTAATAATATTACTTTATTGTAATTTACCTATGTAATAAGTTATTATTTTGTTGTATATTATTTTTTATAATAACATTGGCATATTTTATGAAAAGATAGTTCTTATTTTAAGAGTTCACTTTCATATTCATGTATCACGTATGACAGTAAATTGTAAGATTTAATTTTTATCGACCGTAATTATGTAAACTTGGATGCGACAAAAAAACATTTTCCTTTTGGATATCTAATATACTTTCCATTCCCTATGCTACACGTGTTGGATGCGACCGTAATTAAGAGTTCTCTCCATGTGTTTAATATTAGCAAGTGTTAGTCTATTAAAATAAACTCAAATAAATATCCTTAATAGATTAGGAGAATATTGGTCGTTAGCTTGTGACCTAAACAACCTTTTATATATATATATAATATATTGACACGTACTCTTCCTATACATTTCTCATATTCCAACAAATTCAGACAAAAACATTAAAAGAAAAAGGGAGATTTTCATATATTCGATGACCTCTTAGAAGCAGGATAGAAACTCAAGTCATTTATTCTATCTTTGTAAAATGGCCATTCCTTTAATTATTTTCTTAGTGCCTATATACAACAAATTAATACATAACATGTAATGATTATTGATATAATATCAAGAATTCACAATATAACAAAATTACATGTGTTTTATTTATTTCTAATTTTAGAGTATATGGATTACAAAGTCTCATAATTGCCTAAGTTCACCACCTATAATTGATTGATCGATATTTTAATAATATTACTTTATTGGAATTTACCTATATAATAATTTATTATTTTGTTGTATATTATTTTTTATAATAACATTGGCATATTTTATGAAAAGATAGTTCTTATTTTAAGAGTTCACTTTCATATTCATGTAACACGTATGACAGTAAATTGTAAGATTTAATTTTTATCGACCGTAATTATGTAAACTTGGATGCGACAAAAAAACATTTTCCCTTTGGATATCTAATATACTTTCCATTCCCTATGCTACACGTGTTGACTTGACTTTTTGGTTAACCAAATAAAATGGTAAACTTTCTTAATTTTATTTGCTAGTTATTTATATATTATAACATGTAGTGTTCCATATATAAAGGTCTAAACTTTCGAAATAAACATATATATATTTAGGAAACATAATTTTTAAAGTTAAAATTATGTGTTGTTTATCAAATTACATATAAACTCGAACTTTCACAGTCTTCTTTTACATTTTGTTTATTGCCTTCAATAGTCCAAAATGAAAATATCTAAAAAAATTTTTTATTACATCTTTTTTTTTATTTTATTACATCAATGAAAATATCTAAATTGTAAATCATTAATTCCACTTTTTCATAAGTAGAAAAATATAAATGCAAATGTCCAACAAGAAACAAATGAATTTTACTTATATTTGTAGTTCAAATTTAAAGATGAATTCATGTAAAATGCTAAAAATACTATATTACACACTAAAAACTCAAAATTTATCCAATACATATATACATAGGTTAAGGACACAATAAAAAATGTTCACACAATATTTGTTTGATTACATTGGAATAAATAACATGTTTCACACTTATAATTAAGTTATCCTATAAAACTAAGCAATCCTATAACACACTTTAGAAACAACATATTTGACTTATTAGTGAAATTCTTCACTCTTTAGTCTTTCTATAGGGATTCCTCTTTCTAACATTTCTTGCCCTTCTTGATTTGCCTCCTCCACCTTGCACAAGATTTATCCACTTGTTAGCATCGCGAGCTACCAGTTGTTGTAGTTGTTTTTGCCTCGATGGTGGTGGTGGTGGTAGTGGTATTTGTGTCCCAAACTTCTCATTCGCTTAGATGATCTAGCGTGTCAGTGGCTGAAACAGTGTCTACGGTAGTCGTGGCTAAGAGACTCTGATGACGATCTTCCTGTCTCGTTGTCGCTTTACGAGTAGTCGCTGCTTGAGTAATTGACCTCAATGTCATGAGGACATTTTCTTCTACTGGGATAAACGCGTTTAGTATTGATCAACTTGTGCCACAAGCAACAAGTGGTGCACCGACACATATTCCAAGACATCTTACACAAAAATTTTTAACAACACATTGACATAGTTAGGCCTGGGCGTTCGGTTTAACCGGTTTAATCGGTTCAGTTCATTCGGTTTTTCAGTTATTCAGTTTTCAAAAAATTATGTCGAATAGAACCGATAAAAATCCGGTTCGGTTCGGTTCGGAACTCGGTTTATTCGGTCAGGTTTCACAGATTTAATTTTATACCGAATTAAACCGAATGTACTTTTAATTTGGGTTATTCGGTTTATTATTTCGGTTACGTTATTAAAAATAGTAAAATACAAACCAACAACGATTTAAATCCAATAACAAATTAAACCCAATATAAAAAGCCCAAAACCAAATGAAAATTAAGGTTTCCGGCAAAGTTGGGAATATTGTGATCCTCGATGTAAAGTTCTGGCGAATAGTCCACGTAGGGATGTTAATTATGTTAGACACTTATAATCACTCATATTTCAAGAAACTTGGTTTAAAGAACTAGAAAGACGTTGTTAGATGTTTCATAAGTTTGTAAAACTTGTACAAAGCTCATTGAGACACTTATAAGCACTCATGTTGCGTGAAACTGGTTTTAGAGTCCTAGAAACGTGTTGTTAGATGTTTCATAAGTTCGTCGAACTCTTACAAAGACCATTGAGACACGTATAAGAACTCATGTTGCATAAAACTTGGTTTAGAGTCCTTGAAACCACTTTGTTAGATGTTTCATAAGTTCGTCAAACTTATACAAAGCTCATTGAGACACTTATAAACAGTCAAGTTGCATGAAACTTGGTTAAGAGTACAAGAAAAGCGTTGTTAGTGGTTTCATAAGTTCGTGAAACTTGAACAAAGCTCATTGAGACACTTATAAGCACTCATGTTGCATACTACTTGATTTAGAGTCATGGAAACCGCGTTGTTAGATGTTTCATAAGTTCGTCAAACTTTAACAAAGCTCATTGAGGAACTTATACGCACTAATGTAGCATGAAAATTGGGTTAGAGTCCTAGAAACGCGTTGTTATATGTTTCATAGGTTCGTGAAACTTGTACAATGCTCATTGAGACATTGATAATCACTCATGTTGCATGAAGTTTGGTTTAGATTCCTAGAAACCACATTGTTAGATGTTTCATATGTTCGTCAATCTTGTACAAAGCTCATTGAGACACTTAAAAGCATTCATGTTGCATGAAACTTGGTTTAGAGTCCTAGAAACCACGTTGTTAGAAGTTTCATAAGTTCGTGAAACTTTTACAAAGCTCATTGAGACACTTATAATCACTCATGTTGCGTGAAACTTGGTTTAGAGTCCTAGAAACGCGTTGTTAGAAGTTCGTGAATCTTTTATAAATCTCCTTCAGGAACTTATAAGCACTCTTGTTGCATGGTTATATGTTTCATAAGTTCGTGAAACTTTTACAAAGCTCATTGAGGAACTTATATGCACTAATGTTGCATGAAACTTGGTTTAGAGTCCTAGAAACGCATTGTTAGATGTTTCATAATTTCTACAAACTAGTACAAATCTCATTGAGAAATTTATAAGCACTCATGTTGCATGAAACTTTATCTAGAGTCCTAGAAACCACGTTGTTAGGTGTTTCATAAGTTCGTCAAACTAGTGCAAAGCTAATTGAGACACTTATAAGCATTCATATTGCATGAAACTTGGTTTAGAGTTATAGAAACGTGTTGTTATATGTCTCATAAGTTCGTCAAACTTGTGGAAAGCTCATTGAGACACTTATAAGCACTCATGTTCCATGAAGCTTGGTTTAGATTCCGAGAAACCACGTTGTTAGATGTTTCATAATTTCGTCAAACTTGTACAAAGCTCATTGAGACACTGCTAAGCACTCATGTCGCATGAAGCTTGGTTTAAAGTCCTAGAAACCACGTTGTTAGATGGTTCATAAGTTCGTGAAACTTTAGCAAACCTCATTGAGGAACTTATAAGCACTCATGTTGCATGAAACTTGGTTTAGAGTCCTTGTAACGCGTTGTTATATGTTTCATAGGTTCGTGAAACTTGTACAAAGCTCATTGAGACACTTATAAGAACTTATGTTGCATGAAACTTGGTTTAGAGTTCTAGAAACGCGTTGTTTGATGTTTCATAAGTTCGTCAAACTTGTACAAAGCTCATTGAGAAACTTATAAGCACTTATGTTGCGTGAAGATTGATTTAGAGTCCTATAAACACAGTTTTTATATGTTTCATAAGTTCGTGAAACTTGTACAAAGCTCATTGAGACATTGATAATACCTCATGTTGCATGAAGTTTGGTTTAAAGTCCAAGAACCCACGTTGTTAGATGTTTCAGAAGTTCGTCAAACTTGTACAAAGCTCATTGAGACATTGATAAGCACTAATGTCGCATGAAGGTTGGTTTAAAGTCCTAGAAACCACGTTGTTAGATGGTTCATATGTTCGTGAAACTTTATCAAGCCTCATTGAGGAACTTATAAGCACTCACGTTGCATGAAACTTGGTTTAAAATACTAGAAACGCGTTGTTATATGTTTCATAAGTTTGTGAAAGTTGTACAAAGCTCATTGAGGAATTTTTATGCACTCATGTTGCATGAAACTTGGTTTAGAATCCTAGAAACGCGTTGGTATATGTTTCATAAATCGTGAAACTTTTACAAAGCTCTTTGAGGAACTTATAAGCACTTATTTTGCAGGAAACTTGGTTTAGAGTCCTATAAACGCGTTGTTAGTTGTTAGATATTTCATAAGTTCGTGAAACTTGTACAAAGATCATTGAGGAACTTATAACCACTCATGTTGCATGAAACTTGGTTTAGATTCCTAGAAACCATGTTGTTAGATGGTTCATAAGTTCGTCAAACTTGTACAAAGCTCATTGAGACACTTATAAGCACTCATGTTGCGTGAAGATTGGTTTAGAGTCCTATAAACCAAGTTTTTATATGTTTCATAAGTTCGTGAATCTTGTACAAAGCTTATTGAGACACTTATAATCACTCATGTTGCATGAAACTTGGTTTAGAGTCCTAGAAACGCGTTGTTAGAAGTTCGTGAATCATTTATAAAGCTCATTGAGGAACTTATAAGCACTATTTTTGCATGAAACTTGGTTTAGAGTCCTAGAAATGTGTTGTTATATGTTTCATAAGTTTGTGAAACTTTTACAAAGCTCATTGAGGAACTTATATGCACTAATGTTGCATGAAACTTGGTTTAGAGTCCTAGAAACGCGTTGTTAGATGTTTCATAAGTTCGTCAAACTTGTACAAAGCTCATTGAGACACTTATAAGCACTCGTGTTGCATGAAACTTTGTCAAGAGAACTAGAAACGCGTTGTTAGTTGTTTCATATGTTCGTGAAACTTGCACAAAGCTCATTGAGACACTTATATGAACTCTTGTTGCATGAAACTCTATTTAGAGTCCTAGAAATCGCGTTGTTAGATGTTTCATAAAAGCGTCAAACTTTAACAAAGCTCATTGAGGAACTTTTACGCACTAATGTTGCATGAAACTTGGTTTAGAGTCCTAGAAACGTGTTGTTATATGTTTCATAGGTTCGTGAAACTTGTAAAAAGCTCATTGAGACACTTATAAGCACTTATGTTGCATGAAACTTGGTTTAGAGTTCTAGAAACGCGTTGTTTGATGTTTCATAAGTTCGTCAAACTTGTACAAAGCTCATTGAGAAACTTATAAGCACTCATGTTGCGTGAAGATTGGTTTAGAGTCCTATAAACACAGTTTTTATATGTTTCATAAGTTCGTGAAACTTGTACAAAGATCATTGAGACATTGATAATAGCTCATGTTGCATGAAGATTGGTTTAGAGTCCAAGAAACCACGTTGTTAGATGTTTCATAAGTTCGTCAAACTTGTACAAAGCTCATTGAGAAACTGATAAGCATTCATGTCGCATGAAGCTTGGTTTAAAGTCCTAGAAACCATGTTGTTAGATGGTTCATAAGTTCGTGAAACTTTAGTAAACCTCATTGAGGAACTTATAAGCATTCATGTTGCATGAAACTTGCCAACTTGGTTTAGAATACGAGAAACGCATTGTTATATGTTTCATAAGTTTGTGAAAGTTGTACAAAGTTCATTGAGGAATTTTTATGCACTCATGTTGCATGAAACTTTGGTTTAGAATCCTAGAAACGCGTTGGTATATGTTTCATAAGTTCGTGAAACTTGTCCAAACTCATTAAGGAACTTATAAGCACTTATGTTATACGAAACTTGGTTTAGAGTCTTATAAACGCGTTGTTAGTTGTTAGATGTTTCATAAGTTCGTGAAACTTGTACAAAGATCATTGAGGAACTTATAACCACTCATGTTGCATGAAACTTGGTTTAGATTCCTAGAAACCATGTTGTTAGATGGTTCATAAGTTCTTCAAAATTGTACAAAGCTCATTGAGACACTTATAAGCACTCATGTTGCGTGAAGATTGGTTTAGAGTCCTATAAACCAAGTTTTTATATGTTTCATAAGTTCGTGAAACTTGTACAAAGCTCATTGAGACACTTATAATCACTCATGTTGCATGAAACTTGGTTTAGAGTCCTAGAAACGCGTTGTTAGATGTTCGTGAATCATTTATAAAGCTCATTGAGGAACTTATAAGCACTATTTTTGCATGAAACTTGGTTTAGAGTCCTAGAAATGTGTTGTTATAAGTTTCATAAGTTTGTGAAACTTTTACAAAGCTCATTGAGGAACTTATATGCACTAATGTTGCATGAAACTTGGTTTAGAGTCTTAGAAACGCGTTGTTTGATGTTTCATAAGTTTGTCAAACTTGTACAAAGCTCATTTAGACACTGATAAGCACTCATGTCCTATGAAGCTTGGTTTAAAGTCCTAGAAACCACGTTGTTAGATGGTTTATAAGTTCGTCAAACTAGTACAAATCTCAATTAGAAACTTATAAGCACTCATGTTGCATGAAACTTGGTTTAGAGTCCTAGCAACCACATTTTTAGATGTTTTATAAGTTTGTAAAACTTATACAAAGCTCATTGAGACAGTTATAAGCACTCATGTTGCATCAAACTTGGTTTAGAGTCCTAAAAAAGCGTTGTTAGATGTTTCATAACTTCGTGAAACTTGTACCAAGCTCATTGAGGAACTTATACGGACTCATGTTAAATGAAACTTGGTTTAGAGTCCTAGAAACCATGTTGTTAGATGTTTCATAAGTTCGTCAAACTAATACAAAGCTCATTGAAACAATTTTAAGCACTCATGTTGCATGAAACTTGGTTTAGAGTCCTAGCAACCACGTTTTTCGATGTTTCATAAGTTCGTGAAACTTGTACAAAGCTCATTGAGACACTAATAAGCACTCATGTTGAATCAAACTTGGTTTAGAGTCCTAGAAGCGCGTTGTTAGATGTTTCTTAAGTTCGTGAAACTTGTACCAAGCTCATTGAGGAACTTATAAGGACGCATGTTGCATGAAACTTGGTTTAGAATCCTAGAAACCATATTGTTAGATGTTTCATAAGTTCGTCTAACTTGTACAAAGCTCCTTATAAGCACTCATGTTGCATGAAACTTAGTTCAGAATCCTAGATACGCGTTATTATATGTTTCATAAGTTCGTGAAACTTTTATAAAGCTCATTGAGACACATATAATCACTCATGGTGCAAGAAACTTGGTTTTGAGTCCTAGAAACACATTGTTTAGATGTTTCATAAAATTTTGAAACTTGTACAAAGCTCATTGAGGAATTAAGCACGCATCTTCATAAAACTTGGTTTAGAGTTCTAGAAACCATGTTGTTATATGTTTCATAAGTTCGTGAAACTTGTACAAAGCTCATTGAGACACTTATAATCACTCATGTTGCATGAAACTGGGTTTAGAGTCCTAGAAACGCATTGTTAGATGTTTCATAAGTTCGTGAAACTTGTACAAAGCTCATTCAGGAACTTATAAGCACTCATGTTGCATGAAACTTGGTTTAGAGTCCTAGAAATGGGTTGTTAGATGTTTCATAAGCACTCATGTTTCATGAAACTTGGTTTAGAGTCATAGAAACCACATTGTTAGATTTTTCATAACTTCGTCAAGCTAGTACAATGCTCACTTATAAGAACTCATATTGCATGAAACTTGGTTTAGAGTCCTAGAAACCACGTCCTTAGATGTTTCATAAGCACTCATGTAACATGAAACTTGGTTTAGAGTCCTAGAAACGCAATGTTAGATGTTTCATAAGTTCGTCAAACTTGTACAAAGCTCATTGAGACACTTATAAGCACTTATGTTGCATGAAACTTGGTTTAGAGTCCTAGAAACGCGTTGTTAGATGTTTCATAAGTTTTTCAAACTTGTACAAAGCTCATTGAGACACTTATAAGCACTCATGTTGCATGAAACTTGGTTTAGAGTCTTAGAAATGTGTTGTTAGATGTTTCATAATTTCGTCAAACTTGTACAAAGCTCATTGAGGAACTTATAAGCACTCATGTTGCATGAAACTTTGTTTAGATTCCAAGAAATGCGTTGTTAGATGATTCATAAGTTCGTCAAAATTGTACAAAGCTCATCGAGTATTCATGTTGCATGAAACTTGGTTTAGAGTCCTAGAAACGCGTCGTTAGATGTTTCATAAGTTCGTCAAACTTGTACAAGCTTATTGAAACACTTATAAGCACTCATGTTGCATGAAATATGGTTTAGAGTTCTAGTAACCAAGTTGTTAGACGTTTCATCAGTTCGTCAAACTAGTACAAAGCTCATTGAGACACTTATAAGCACTCATGTTGCATGAAACTTGGTTTAGAGTCCTACAAACGTGTTATTTAATGTTTCATAAGTTCGTCAAACATGTAAAAAGCTCAATAAGATACTTATAACCATTCTTGTTACATTAAACTTGGTTTAGAGTCCTAGCAACCACATTGTTAGATGTTTCATAAGTTGGTCAAACTAGTACAAAGCTCATTAAGACACTTAAAATCATTTATGTTGCATGAAACTAGGTTTAGATTCCTAGCAACGCATTGTTAGATGTTTCATAAGTTTTTCAAACTTGTACAATTCTAATTGAGACACTTATAAGCACTCACGTTGCATGAAACATGATTCAGAATCCTAGAAACGTGTTGTTAGATGTTTCATAAGTTCGTGAAACTTGTACAAAACTCAATGAGGAAATTATAAGCACTCATGTTGTAAGAAACTTGGTTTAGAGTCCTAGAAATGTGTTATTAGATGTTTCATAAGTTCGTCAAACTTGTACAAAGCTCATCGAGGAACTTATAAGCACTCATGTTGCATGAAACTTGTTTTAGACTTCTAGAAACGTGTTGTTAGATGTTTCATAAGTTCTTCAAACTTGTACAAAGCTAATTGAGACACTTATAATAACTCAAGGTGCATGAAACTTGCTTTAGAGTCCTAGAAACCACGTTGTTAGATGTTTCATAATTTCGTTAAACTTTAACAAAGCTCATTGAGGAATTTATAAGCACTCATGTTGCATGAAAATTGGTTTAGAGTCCTACAAACGCGTTGTTATATGTTTCATAAGCTCGTGAAACTTGTACAAAGCTCATCGAGACACTTATAATCACTCATGTTGCATGAAACTTGGTTTAGAGTCCTAATAACGCGTTGTTAGATGTTTCGTAAGTTCGCGAAACTTGTACAAAGCTAATTGAGGAACTTATAAGCACTCATGTTGCATTAAAGTTGGTTTAGATTCCTAAAAACGCGTTGTGAGATGTTTCATAAGTTCGTCAAACTAGTACAAAGGTCATTGAAACACTTATAAGCACTCATGTTGAATGAAAATTGTTTAGATTCCTAGAAACGGGTTGTTAGATGTTTCATAAGTTTGTCAAACTTGTACAAAGCTCATTGACACACTTATAAGCCGTCATGTTTCATGAAACATGGTTTAGAGTCCTAGAAACCACGTTGTTAGATGTTTCATAAGTTTGTCAAACTAGTACAAAGCTCATTGAGACTCTTATAAGAACTCATATTGCATGAAACCTGGTTTAGAGTCCTAACAACCACGTTGTTAGATGTTTCATAAGTTTAATAAACTTGTACAAATCTCATTGACGAACTTATAAGCACTCATGTAGCATGAAACTCTGTTTAAAGTCCTAGAAACGCCTCGGTAGATGTTTCATAAGTTTGTCAAACTTTAACAAAGCTCATTGAGAAATTTATAAGCACTCATGTTGCATGAAACTTGTTTTAGAGTCTTTGAAACGCGTTGTTAGATGTTTCATAAGTTCGTCAAACTTGTACAAAGCTCATTGAAGCACTTATAATAACTCATGTTGCTTGAAACATGGTTTAGAGTCCTAGTAACCACGTTGTTAGATGTTTCTTAAGTTCGTCAAACTAGTACAAAGCTAATTGAGACATTTAAAAGCATTTATGTTGCATGAAACTTGGTTTAGAGTGCTAGAAACGCGTTGTTAGATGTTTCATAAGTTTTTCAAACTTGTACAAAGCTCATTGAGACACTTATAAGTACTCAAGTTGCATGAAATTTGGTTTAGAATCCTAGAAACGTGTTTTTAGATGTTTCATAAGTTTGTGAAACTTGTACAAAGCTCAATAAGGAACTTATAAGCATTCATGTTGCATGAAACTTGGTTTAGAGCCATAGAAACGTGTTGTTAGATGTTTCATAAGTTCGTCAAACTTGTACAAAGCTTATTGAGGAACTTGTAAGCACTCATGTTGCATGAAATTTGGTTTAAATTCCTAGAAACGTGTTGTTAGATGTTTCATAAGTTAGTCAACCTTTTACAAAGCTCATTGAGACACTTATAAGCACTCATGTTGCATGAAACGTGGTTTAGAGTCCAAGAAACCACGTTGTTTGATGTTTCATAAGTTCGTTAAACTTTAACAAAGCTCATTGAGGAACTTATAAGCACTCGTGATTCATGAAACTTGGTTTAGAGTCCTAGAAACGCGTTGTTATATGTTTCATAAGTTCGTGAAACTTGTACAAAGCTCATTGGGACACTTAAAATCACTTATGTTGCATGAAACATGGTTTAGAGTCCTAGAAATGCGTTGGTAGATGTTTCATAATTTCGTGAAACTTGTAGAAAACTCATTGAGGAGCTTATAAGCACTCACTACAAGAAAGCATGCGTAAAACTTGTACAAACTGTGTCGTCGGTTTGAGATGGTAGGAAACCGGCATTGGTCGGAAATATTCCGACCACATTCCGACGACATTTTTCCGACGGCATTCCGACCACATTTTCCGATGATTTTCCGACCACAATTTCCGACGATTTTCCGACCACTTTTTCCGACGATTTTCCGACGACATAATAAAATAATTAAAGAAAAATTAAATTATATTTCCGTCGGATTTCCGACGAAAATGAATAATTTTTTTTCAAAAATTAAATTATAAGTTTCTGACGGAATTCCGACATAATAAGTTAATGAATAAGTTTATGACGGAATTCCGACGGAATTAAATTTTTAAATAAAAAATATTTATTAAAAAAACATTTAATTTATTTAAAAAGAGAAAATTAAAAAAAACAAAAATACAAAACGAGAAAAAAACAAGTAATGAGAAAAAATCAAGTAATGAAAATAAAAACAAAAATCCTGATCCCGAGCCCGATCGAGGTCCTAGATAATCTGGGAAACGGCTCATCAAATACGCATTCATCTTCTGGATTTCAGCGCTTGTTTCTTGGCGGATCTTATCATTTGCGTCATCTTTTTCTTTATTCGCATCCCGAACCACTTCTTTGAGCTGAGAGATCTCGAGAAGAAGCGATGGATCGATGGTTGGTACGTAAGACAAAGACGTCTCTTGGTTCGTGACCACCTTCTTGGACTCTCTTTTTTAGAATTAAAATTTAAAAGTTAGTATGATTAATCATAATTATTATAATTTGTATATATTTACTTGGTTTAAAATATACCATGCCATCTAAGATTTGTTCGAAAGTGTTTGCGCCGGCATTGTGAGTTGGAGGCACCTTCTCAATGGACTCGTCCCCACCTCTACGGTTTTTGGCGTTTCGCCGTCCTTTTTTATTGGCCGCTTCCGTCGCCCAATAGATTTGAAACCCGGTCCAAACAGACGGGTTTAGGAACGAAGGTTTGTCCTCCCCCAAACGCCATTTTTCCTTCCACTCGAACATATGATTCGAGTAGGAAGTCGCACAAGCCTTGTCAAATTCTTCTTGAATTTGACTAGGGAGTTGTGGTTCTCAATTAAACTCTTGCTGGAAATTTAAATTTTATAAATTAATTTCATAAGTTTTTTTAATTTATTTACTAATTTTTTTGACTAAATAAAAAATTTATTTACTAACCGCAAAAGAACGGAACCAAATTTCCCGAAGTTCGGCTGGGAAATCTCGGTATTTTGGATATGCAGCGGGTAACATTCTGTGGATGCATTTGAGAATAGCTTCCGGGATTTTTCACGTATGTTTAAACATTAAAATTTATTAAATAACTAATAATTAATATTTTTAGGAATTATTTTTCTGTAAATTAAAATGTATGGAAATATTTACCAAGTGGCTTGGGAAATGGCTTCAAAGTTGGGATCGAGCTGCTTTAGATTCTCCCGTCCTCCCTGGTGGACCAGTTCTTCAATGGACATTCTCACCAATTGGGAGGCTTGGGTAACGGGTTCACTAGATCTGATACCATCATTAGACCTAACAAATTAAAAATATATAAAAAATAACAAATTATTATTTAGATAGAAAACATAAATATTATTAAAAAAAATTGATTTATAAGAATATAATTACATTTTTGTAAGATTTTTGAGAGATTTTCGTAAGTGTTTTTTTTTGGGTAGAGAGAGTTGTGTTGTTGTTTGAGTTGTGTTTCAAATGAATGGGGAAGGAGGTATATATACAAAAATTACCGACCGAAATTTGGGTCGGAAATCGGTAGGAAACGAAAAAAATCGCGGTTTGGCGAAAACTTGACCGCCAAAACCAAATATTTGGCGAAAAAGAGGCGGTCAAAATTCATCGTGATCGGAAATCGGTCGGATATTCCGACTGATTTCCGAAGAACTAATTAAAACAAATTAAATTAAATTTTCGTCGGAATTCGGTCGGCATTTCCGACCGATTTCCGACCAAAGTGTCTGTTACGTGTCCCTTAAGCCACAGTGAGTCGACGGAAAACGATAGGAATTTCCGACCAAATTCCGACGATAATAATAAATTAAATTTAACTGTCGTCGGAAAACGGTCGGAATTTCCGACCGATTTCCGACGGAATCAACACGTTAACAAAGAATACTTGACACTTAGCATTTTTAGGAAAAAAATTTAACACTTCGGTCGGAAATCGGTCAGAAATTCCTACCGAATTCCGACAGATCTTAAGATTTAGTGTATATATAGGATTTCACATAAAACCGTATTTCATACGGGTTTAATGGAGTGTTTATATAAGATTTCTTAAATATAATAATATATAAGTATAATATGTTTCACGTTTTCAATTTTTTTTTATGAAAATACAAATATTTTGGAAAAACACTTGAAAGTTACATAACATAGATGTAATCAAACATATATTTGTAAAAATGAAAACTCTATTGCAATTTATGATCATTTTAGACATTTGTAGAGTTTATTTTATGTCTAAAATGTATTATATAAAGGTATTTCATTGATTCGAAACAAAAAAACATCATTTTGAAATGAAACCCTAAAACGGTCGGAAATCGGTCGGAAATTTCCTACCGATTTCCGACCACAACTGAAGAAACGGTCGGAAATCGTTCGGAAATTTCCAACCTATTTCCCACCGCATTCGGGGTTTCGATTTGGTATGAGGTAATCGAGTTTCAGCGGCTACCGACGGTTTCCGACCGAAGTTTTAAATTTTTTTTTTTAAGTGCGGTCGGAAACCGTCGGTAGCCGCTGAAACTCGATTACCTCATACCAAATCGAAACCCCGAATGCGGTGGGATTTAGTGTATATATAGGGTTTCACATAAAACCGTATTTCATATGGGTTTAATGGAGTGTTTATATAAAAAAATTTAAATATAACAATATATAAGTATAATATGTTTCACATTTTCAAATATTTTTAATGAAAATACAAATATTTTGAAAAAACACTTCAAAGTTACATAACATAGATGTAATGAAACATATATTTGTAAAAATGAAAACTCTTTTGCAATGTATGATCATTTTAGACATTTGTATAGTTTATTTTATGTCTACAACGTATTGTATAAAAGTATTTCATTGATTCGAAAAAAAATCTTCATTTTGAAATGAAACCCTAAAACGGTCGGAAATCGGTCGGATATTTCCTACCGATTTCTGACCACAACTGAAGAAACGATCGGAAATCGGTCGGAAATTTTCAACCAATTTCCGACCGCACTCGGGGTTTCGATTTGGTACGAGGTAATCAAGTTTCGGCGGCTACTGACGGTTTCCGACCGTTTTCCGACTACAATTAAAAAAAATAAAAAATAAAATTTTAAAATTATTTTTAAAGTATGTAAAATCCCTCTAAAATCATTTTATAAATTTGAAAACGCTTTCAAAAATTGTAAAATATTTGAAAACCCTTTGAAAAACTGTAAAATATTTACAAAATTCTTTGAAAAACTTTAAAATATTTGAAAACTTTTTCAAAACTCTATGAAAAGTCTTTGAAAACTCTTTGAAAAAGTGTAAAATATTTGAAAACTCGTTGAAAACTATTTCAAAACTCTTTGAAAAGTCTTTGAAAAACATTTGAAATTTTTTGAAAATGTTTCATTCGGATTCGGTTGAGTCTTCAGTGCCAGCATCAGATCCCTCCTCAAATTCTCCAACCTCTTCTTCAGACTCTTCATGTACAACAATATCAGCATCTTCTGTTAAATCTACAACCAAATCCACTTGTAATGAAACATCGACTTCTCCCAAATGCCCAATTGTTGTCGCTTGTAAAGGAGGATCGACCTCTGAAGAATTACCATGAACTCTTCCCCTCGGGTTTATTTCTGTAACAACTATCCAAGGATCCCGTATGTTGTGTGGTCACGGATAAGTCATGTATGATACTTGGTTGGTCTGCGATCCAAGAATGAACGGATAATACTTTTGTAACCTCCTCCGAGAATGTACTGTAGTAACACCAAACTCGTCTATACGTACACCGTGTCCTGCAACGGGGCTATACCAATCACAATATAACGTAACACATCTTAGATCGAGCATCCCGCTATAATACACTTCTAATATCTCACGTAATACCCCGTAGTAAACCAAATCCCCGGCTACCGCTAACACCCCATGGTTTGCCGTCGACCTTGAATTTCCCTCACGAAATATTTTAAAAGCGTATCCACGCGTGCATTACATCGGGTGTGAAACATCAATATATTGTGGACCGTTCACCACCTCTTCTAACCATGTTGGAATTAGTTCTCCTTCGCGCTGCCTGCTGTATACATATAACTTTAACCATTGTGCAAATTCTCTTTCTTTGAGTTCATATAATTCATCGTCTGTTGCTTTCGAATCTTCAAATCGTTTTTGCGCCATGTAAATCTCCTCGTACGGCACCAAATCTTCGCAGTTGGTGAAAATATACATGTGCACATTAGCATGCTCAACCTCGCTGAGTCTTCGACTTTTACCCTTTCCACTTAAACGTCCAACTTCTCTAAAAAGTTCTGGTACATATACAGGATAACAAGCATGCACTCCTCCATCATCATGTCGATTTTGTTTTCAACTCTTTGTTTGGGTTTGTGGTGGAAAGTAGTACCCCGCTAAGTTAGACCTCTCTTCGTTAATGCTTTGGGAAATAATTGAACCTTCAACCCTCGCTAAATTCTTCATTTTTTCTTCAAATGGTACATATAGCGCTCGAAAGGATACATCCACCGATATTGAACAGGATCACCAAGTTCTACTTCCCGAGGCAAGTGAATAGGAAAATGTTCCATAACGTCGAAGAAAGAAGGCGGAAATATCTTCTCTAGGTTGCAAAATATCACAGGGATCTTCTCTTCAAGATTTCGGATTTCTTCGGCGGTAAGGGATCTCGCAGAAATGTCTCTGAAAAAAGCTCATATTCCTGCAATCGCTTTATGGACTTTTTACGGAAGAAGCCCGTCGAATGCAAATGGAAGAATATGTTGCATAACAACATGACAATCATGACTTTTCATCCCTGAAAACTTACCTTCTCCACGATCAACACAGTTTCTAAGGTTAGAAGAGTAACCATTCGAAAATTTAACACTGTCCATTATCCAGTCGAAGAATTCTTGCTTTGCTGAAGCGTTTAACCGAAAAAGCAGGTTGGGGATATCTTCCTTGACTGGTGACATGAAGTTCTTTCCGAGAACAAATAGTCGGCAAGTCTAATCTGGACTTCAAGTTGTTTTTCGTCCTCCCTTTCACGTTCATAATGGTGAACATGATGTTGTCAAAGAAGTTCTTCTCGATGTGTATAACATCTAGGTTGTGCCGAAGTAAATGATCCTTCCAATAAGGCAAATCCCAGAATATGCTCTTTTTGTGCCAGTTATGATGTTCACCATATCCATCCACAACTTGATGTCCGTTACCACCACAACGTATTGTCTTCTCAGCTCCAAAATCTCTAAGTTAAGTTAGTATATGCTCACCGCTTACTTCTTCGGGAGGTCCTTCATAGATTTTCTTCTTCTTCGTAAACAAAGTAGTGCTCCGACGGTATGGATGATCGTTTTGTAAAAATCGTCGATGACAATCAAACCAACATGATTTACGTCCGTTATTTAATTGGAAAGCATCGGTGTTATCTTGACAATAAGGACAAGATAATCGTCCATGTGTGGTCCATACATATAACATACCATATGCCAGAAAATCGCTAATAGTCCACATTAGTACTGCTCGCATCATGAAGTTTTGTTGCACTGATATATCGTAAGTTTCAACTCCACTCTCCCATAACATCTTCAACTCATGTATCAACGGCTGCAGAAATATGTCAAGTGCTCTCTTCGGATGCTCTGGCCCAGGAACAAGAATAGATAGGAACAAAAACTCCCTAGCCATGCACAATGACGGAGGCAGGTTGTAAGGCGTGACGATCACCGGCCATAAAGAATATTGTCTCCCATGTTTCCCAAAAGGGTTGAAACCATCAGTACATAATCCCAAATACACATTGCGACTCTCACTTGCGAAACTAGGATACACATTTTGAAAATGTTTCCATGCTTGAGCATCTGAAGGATGTGCTATCTTTCCATTTAACATCTCATGTTAAACATGCCATCTCATCGAACTTGCCGTGTGCTCCGACAGATATTACCTCTTTAGCCTATCCGTTAACGGCAAATACCACATTCTCTTATAAGGTATGGACACTCTTCCACCAGTTTCTTTATATCCTGGTTTGTTACAGAACCGGCATGCCGAGCGGTTTTCATCTCTTCTCCAATATAACATACAGTTATCGACGCACAAATCGATCATCTGATAAGGTAACCCTAGACCAGATATCAACTTCTCGATTTCATAATACATCCCCGGTGCCATATTATCTTCGGGCAAAATGTCTTTGATCAATCCAGCCCACGCATCCACACAATCTACTGAAAGATTGTAATTCGTTTTGATAGACATCATTCTCGTCGCAGCTGAAAGAGGTGAATGACCTTCTCTACATCCACCATATAACGGGTTCTTAGCGGCATCCAACATGTCAAAGAATTTATGCGCTTCCACATTTGGCTCCTCCAATGTAGGCTCATGATGATCTTTAACAAACGACGACATAGTTTCGCGAAAAATATCATTTACCATTTGCACGGTCCTATCTACAGATATATGTTCTTCTACCGGAGGGACAACTAAATTATTATTATAATATTGTACATTACTACTACTAGGATAATTTACCATCAAATCATTTTCCCCATGAGAATACCATATTTTATACCCCGGCGTAAAACCAACATTATATAAATGCTTTCATACTACTTTTACCAAAACATTTCTACGATTATCGCAATTTCTACAAGGACAACACATTTTACCTGTTGCTACAGATCTTTCTTGAATTGCGGCAAACTCCATGAATATTTAAAGCCCCTCCGCAAATTCTTCCGTAAGTAATCTCGTCGCCGGATCTTTATGATTTTCATCCATCCACGATCTAAAATAACTCATTATGTATTATTTGTATTGAATTTGTGGAAAATGGAGATTGATAAGAAAAATTGTAAGAAAGAAAGAAGTGAGGGTGTGATATATATAAGCAAAATTTCCTACCGATTTCCGACCGATTTCCTACCACAATTGATCCGTTACACAACGGTCACGAAACGTTTAAAATTTGGTCGGAAATCGGTCGAAAAAGTGATCCGTCGGAATTTCGTAGGAAATTTCCGACCAATTTCCGATCAAAATCAAACGATTTAAAAAACGTATAGAAATTGGTCGGAAATTTCCTACGAATTTCCGACGGATCACTTTTCCGACCGATTTTCGACCAAAATTTAAATGTTTCGTAAACAGTAGGAAATTGGTAGGAAATTTCCGACCAATTTCCGACCAAATATTTTTTCGGCGGAAATCCGACCAATTCCTGTCCAATATCTCGACAAAATTTTTTGTCGGAATTTGGTCGGAAATTTCCGACCGATTTTTGACCAAAACGTCTGTCGGAAAGTGGTTGAAAATTTCAGACCACTTTTTTGCGGTCAGAAATGCGGTAGGAAATTACCCTGTTTTCTTGTAGTGACTCATGTAGCATGAAACTTGGTTTAGAGTCCTAGAAACGCGTTGTGAGATGTTTAATAAGTTCGTCAAACTAGTACAAAGGTCATTGAGACACTTATAAGCACTCATGTTGAATAAAACTTGGTTTAGAATCCTAGAAACGCTTTGTTAGATGTTTCATATGTTCGTCAAACTTGTACAAAGCTCATTGATGTTAGATTTTAGTGAGATTAAGAGAGAATAGAAGAGTTATGTTCTTGAGTTCTATCAAGAACACCAAGGACAAGAGAGAGAGAATAGAGAGAGAGTATGTTTAATCGGTTTTCATTTCATAAGTTAGGTTTACTAAGAGAATAAGTATATATAAACAAAGGCTTAGAATGGAATCTAATGAATATGCCAAAATCATCCAATGCCTCTTGTCTCCGCGCATTAATGGCTTGGCTAACCGGGCCTTTAAGAAGACCCGTGAGCGTACGGACTGCGTGAGACTCACGCCCCTTATGTACACATGTGACTGTACGGACGACGTGGTTCAAACTTGCCAACGGCTACCTCTCTAACGGCTCTCTTCTTCTAGGATCCTTTTTCTTTGTATACTAATTCTCTTTGTATTCTTTCCAACGATAACATGTGAGAAGAGTGTTGAGTCTTCCTCAAGCTAGGTCGTTTACCTTGATGACCAAGTTAGGTCGGGTAATGCCTTAGTCTCTTCAATACTCCCCTGCAAGCTTAGCCTCATGCCATGGCTAAACTTGGAACCCGCATAACCTTGCCTCGTTAGAACCTTGGTGAGAAAACCACTTGGGATTAAAACTCACCTAAGGGACAAGAGTACAAGTTTATGCGGTTGGGGACTTAGGCTTTGGTAGCCCCTGTGAGTCCGAGTCTAGGTAGGATGAACTCAAAAACCTTCAAGCTTGCGGACTTGGTGAAGATGTTCGCGAGTTGGTGTTGGCTCTTGGTGAAGCATGGTAGAATGGTCCCTTTGACCATTTGTTCTCTAACCTTGTGACAATCCACTTCTATGTGTTTAGTCCTCTCATGGAAGACCAAGTTAGATGCTATGTGGATGGCCGCTTGGTTATCACAATGCATAGTCATTGGTGCTTCAATCTTGACTCCCAAGTCTCCTAGCAAGTTCTTTAGCCACATGAGTTCTTGGGTTAGCTTTCCCATAGCTCTATACTCGGCCTCATCGGTTGAGGAAGAGACTATCTTTTGCTTCTTAGTCTTCCATGTAATAAGGTTATCATTGATGAATGTATAATACCCGGTTGTGGATCGTCTATCCTCCAAGTTACCGGCGTAATCCGCATCACAATACCCAACAACCTTCGTGTTCTTATTGCAACTCATCCAAATACCCAAGCTAGACTTCTCCTTGATGTAACTCAAGATCCTCTCTAGCATCTTCCAATGATGTATCTTTGGCTTTTGCATTTGTTGGGCTACTTGGTTCATGACAAAGCATATGTCCGGCCTTGTGATTGTCAAATAGATGAGCTTACCCACCATCTTCCTATAGAGGAGTCTTGGCTTTCTTAATACCTATCATATTGAAAACACTCAAAAGATCATGTGTGTACTTCTTTTGGGAAAGAAAGAGACCCTCTTCGGATCTATAAACTTCAATCCCAAGGAAGTACTTGAGTTTCCCTAGATCCTTAATATCAAATTTAGATTTCAAATAGTGTTTAGTATCTTGAATACCTTCCTTGTTGTTCCCGGAGATGATTATATCATCTACATAGACAAGAACAACCACCATACCTTCTTGGCTTGTCTGAGTGAATAAGGTGTTTTCGACATGATATCTTTTCAATCCTTTTGCCATTAAGGTTGAGCTAAGCTTGTGGTACCAAGCTCTCGGTGATTGTTTGAGGCCATAGATAGCTTTCCTTAGTCTCAATACTTTTCTCGGAGTGATGGTTTCTTCAAAGCCCGGCGGTGGTGTCATGTACACTTCTTTTTCAAGCTCTCCTTGTAGAAATCATTTTTGACGTCCATTTGGAACAAGTCCCACGAGAGATTGGTGGCCAATGAAAGGATGACTGTGACGGTATGGAGCTTTGAAACCGTTGCAAAACTATCCAAGTAGTCTTCCCCATACGTTTGTGTAAGCCCTCTTGCCACTAACCGTGCTTTGTGTCTTTCTATCTCACCATTGCTATGATATTTGATAGTGAAGATATATTTTGAACTCACGGTTCTCTTGCCTTTAGGAAGGTCGGTTTCATATAAGGTTTCATTGTCTTCCATTGCCTTGTTCTCGGTTTTAACCGCATTGAACCACACATCTTCCTTCGTTGCCTCTTCATATGTTCTTGGTATCACATGTTGATTCATGGAGGTGATGAACGCTTGGTGTTCCTCAGGAAAGCTTGCAAGAGAGCACATTGCTTGAGTAGGATGTGACACCGCCTTGCTATTGTAGTATACTCTTGTATTTACCCAATTGGATGGGTGCTTCTTTATTCTTGTGCTTCTCCTTAGAGACGGCGATTCATTTTCTTCTTGACCCACTTCTTTATCATGATCTTCTTGAGCATGTCTTTGATCTTCTTGTTGCTCGGGTGAAGTTTGTTGAACGTTTGATTCTCCCCCGGACTCATTAGATTCTTGAGGTTCGAAATTGACTTGCTCATTGTTATTCTACCCGTCATGATCAAGATGGGTGGTTTGTTGAGTTGATACATCTTGTCTTGGTTCTTCTTCAAAACTCATACCAAGATTCTTCATTAGGTTTCTTAGACTTGTAGCTCTATCCGTGACCTTCTTGGGTAATTCTTGTCTTCATAGAAGCTTTTTCTTTCAAGGAAATTGACATCTCTTGATACTATGACCGTTCTTGTGTCGGGTACATAGCATTTGTATCCTTTTTGCGTGTTTGAGTAGCCTATGAACATGGCCTTGATGCTCTTTGCTTCAAGCTTGTTTCATTGTTCACTAGGCAAAAACACAAAACAAACACAACCAAAAACTCTTAGATGATTAATAAAAGGTTTACTCTTATTTAAAACTTCTAAAGGAGATTGATTGTTTGAGATTTGAGTAGGGGTTCGGTTGATGAGATAACACGCAATTAATACACCATCCGACCAAAACCGTTTTGGGATGTTCATGTGGAACATCATTGACCATGTGACCTCCATGAGATGCCTATTCTTCCTTTCGGCTAAACCATTTTGTTGAGGTGTATACAAGTATGTGGTTTGGTGAAGGATACCATGGTTGGCTATGTGTTCTTTGAATGCTCGGCTTGTGTACTCTCCCCCATTATCCGACCTAAAAGTTTTAATCTTAGCGTTGTAATGGTTAGTCACATAATTTTGAAAGTTTTTTAAAGCCTCTAATACCCTATTTTTAGTTTGTAAAAGAGTAACCCAAGTGTACTTAGAGCTTTCATCTATAAATGTGACAAAGTTATTATGATTATCCCTAGATTTACAAGGAGATGAACACACATCAGAATGAACTAATTCAAAAGGTTCGTAACACATAGTTGATTTTGAAAATACGGTGCTATAATGCTTGCTTAAGATGCAAGCTTCACAAGTTTAATGATCAAAAGAAACATTAAGTAAAATAGTTTTCAAAGTATTCAAATGAGGACGACCAAGTCTAAAATGTCAAATAACATTGTTTACTTCGGCTATAATTGATTTAAAAGCATGACAAAATAAAATCTAGATGCATTCTCTTCAAGAACATAAAGATCGCCTCTTGTGATCCCTTTTCCAATGATCTCTTTACTCTTAATATCCTGAAAAACCACATCATTAGGACCAAAAATGACATTGCAACTCAAATCACAAGCAATGCGCTTAACGGATATAAGATTGGAAGTAAAGCTAGGCTTGAGAGTCTCTATCAAACAACTTAAGGTTTCCTAATCCGTTTATAGGGATCTCACTCCCATTTGCAATAATGACATTACCTAAAACCGGTTTCACATTACTAATCAAGTCTAAGTTACTAATCATGTGATGAGAAGCACCCAAATCAATGATAATAGGCTTATAAGGTTTCTTGTCTATATTTTGAGCACTAAGGGAGTAGAAGGGATAAATACCGGAGCCCTTAAGGGCTTTGATGAGAGCGTCAAGGTCAGATTTCCTCACGAACTCATCCATGTATGGAACAATGGCCGAAGAGTCCTCTTCCTTGCCATGGTTTGGTCCGTCTTGTGCTTGGCATGCTTGCCGAGTCATCATGGGAGTAGTTGGCCTTCGCATATTTGAACTTGGCCGGTTTGAGATTGGGGTGCAAGATCCAACACTTCTCCTTTGTGTGGCCTTTCTTCTTGTAATGATCACAAGTCAAGGCTCTCCTTTCTTCATACGTCTTGGAAGAGGGTTTGAACGCCACCTTGTTTGCGGTTACGTGCTCCTTCTTGCTATCAAACAACTCAATAGAGCCTTGTTCCCTTTGGAGTTGAGCGCATACCTCTTCAAGATTTGGTAAGGTGTCGGATCGGAGCAATTTCTTGATAACATCCTTGTAACTACCGTTGAGAGTAAGTAGAAATCCAAACACTTTGTCTTGTTCTCTTCATTCGTTTAATACCTTAGGATCAGCGGTGCTAGGTCGAAGCATTTCCAACTCGACCAAAAGTGATATAAAATTCCCACAAAATGTTTAGTGAACTCGGTGTCTTATTGGTTGAGATCATTGATGGCTTTCTTGACTTCATAGACTCGGCTTAGGTTGGATATATTGCCATAGACAATTTGTAGAGTGTCCCACAATTCCTTGGCATTCTCACAATATGAGTATGCTTCCAAGATTGATGGCTCAAGGGATCGTTGGATGATTCCAAGGAGCTTTTGGTCTAGTTGAAACCACTTTTCGTCATCGGTTGTGAGCTCATCATTCCCGAATTTGAACTCGATGGGAGAATCTTGTCGTGTGAGAATGTGATTCCACAAGCCGCGACCACAAAGGGCTATCTTCATGGTTCTTTCCTATAGAAGGTAGTTAATGCCTTTCAAGGTAACCAGACAAGGAGTCTTCTTGAGTTCTTTGTCTTCCATGTTTTTGAGGTAAAGGTTAAGTCTTTACTTGAGAATGAGATGAGGAATGTGAAAGCTTGAACCTTTCTTGTAGATCTATTCCTTGGGTGAAAGATCTAGCGAGGAAGCTAACACACAAAACTTGAAACTTTCTTATTTTGGATAGAGCACTTGTAAGGAGAGAGAAAGCTTGTCTTGTCTTGTACAAGGTTCAAGCTCCAAGTTTTTCGCCTTCTAGTGCTCGGATAGATTGAGGAGTGACAAAGTTGATAACTTTCTTCAAGATCCACACTTAGAAAACAAGAGTAACCGAGAGTAACCGAGAGTGACCGAGAGTAATCGAGAGTACCGAGAGTGACCGAGAATGTCCGAGAGTGCATAATCGAGAGTGACCGAGAGTTTGTGAGCGGAAGCGAAAGAGGTTCAAGAGCTTATTAGCTCTGATACCATGTTAAATTTTTGTGAGATTAAGAGAGAATAGAAGAGTCATGTTCTTGAGTTCTATCAAGAACACCAAGAACAAGAGAGAGAGAATAGAGAGAGACTATGTTTAATCGGTTTTCATTTCATAAGTTGGATAAGTTATGTTTACAAAGACAATAAGTATATATAAACAAAGGCTTAGAATGGAATCTAATGAATATGCCAAAAGCATCCAATTCCATTTGTCTTCGCGCATTAATGGCACGGCTAACCGTGGCCTTAAGAAGACCCTTGAGCGTACGGACGACGTTAGACTCACAGCCCTTATGTCCACATGTGACTGTATGGACGGCGTGGTTCACACTTGCCAAAGGCTACCTCTCTAACAGCTCTCTTCTTCCAGATCCTTCTTCTTTGTATACTAATTCTCTTTGTCTTCTTTCCAACGGTAACATGTGAGAAGAGTGTTGAGTCTTCCTCAAGCTAAGTCGTTTAACTTGATGACCAAGTTAGATCGGTTAATGCCTTATTCTCTTCAATAATTAAGACAATTAAAAGCACTCATGTTTCATAAAACTTGGTTTAGAGTCTGAGAAACGCGTTGTTAGATGTTTCATAAGTTCGTCAAACTTGTGCAAAGCTCATTGAAACACTTATAACCACTTATGTTGCATGAAACTTGGTTTAGATTCCTAGCATCCACGTTGTTAGATGTTTAATAAGTTCGTCAAACTAGTACAAAGCTCATTGAAACTCTTATAAGCACTCGTGTTGCATGAAACTTGGTTTAGAGTCCTAGAAACGCATTGTTAGATGTTTCCTAAGTTCGTGAAACTTGTACAAAGCTCATTGAGGAATTAATAAGCACTCATGTTGCATGATACTTAGTTTAGAATCCTAGAAACGCGTTATTATATGTTTCTTAAGTTCGTTAAACTTTTACAAATCTCATTGAGACATTTATAATCACTCATGTTGCATAAACCTTGGTTTAGAATCCTAGAAGCGCGTTGTTAGATGTTTCATAACTCGCAAAACATGTACAAAGCTCATTGAGGATTTTATAAGCACTCATGTTGCATGAAACTTGGTTTAGATTCCTAGAAACGCGTTGTTATAAGTTTCATAAGTTCGTGAAACTTGTACAAAGATCATTGAGACACTTATAATCTGAAACTTGGTTTAGAGTCCTAGAAACGCGTTGTTAGATGTTTCACAAGTTCGTGAAACTTGTACAATGCTCATTCAGGAACTTATAAGAACTCATCTTGCATGAAATATGGTTTAGAGTCCTAGCAACAACTTTGCTAGATGTTTCATAAGTTCGTCAAACTTTTACAAAGCTCATTGAGACACTTATAGGCACTCATGTTACATGAAACTTGGTTTAGAGTCCTAGAAACCATGTTGTTAGATGTTTTATAAGTACATCATAATTTTACAAAGATCATTGAGGAACTTATAATCACTCATGTTACATGAAACTTGTTTTAGAGTCCTAGAAACACGTTTTTAGATGTTTCATAAGTTCGTCAAACTTGTACAAAGCTCAATTAGACACTTATAAGCACTCATTATGCATGAAATTTGGTTTAGAGTCCTAGAAACCACTTTGTTAGATGTTTCATAACTTTGTCAACCTTTAACAAAGCTCATTGAGAAACTTATAAGCACTCATGTTGCATGAAACTTGGTTTAGAGTCCTAGCAACCACGTTGTTATATGTTTCATAAGTTCGTGAAACTTGTACATAGCTCATTGAGACACTTATAATTACTCATGTTGCATGAAATCTTGGTTTAGAGTCCTAGCAACCACGTTGTTAGATGTTTCATAAGTTCGTCAAACTAGTACAAAGCTCATTGAGGAACTTATAAGCACTCATGTAGCATGGAACTTTTTTTAGAGTCCTAGAAACGCGTTGGTAGATGTTTCATAAGTTTGTCAAACTTTAACAAAGCTCATTGAGAAACTTATAAGTATTCATGTTGCATGAAACTTGGTTAAGAGTTCAAGAAACCGCGTTGGTAGATGTTTCATAAGTTCGTCAAACTTTATCAAAGCTCATTGAGACACTTATACACACTCATGTTGCATGAAACTTGGTTTAGAGTCCTAGAAACCGCGTTTATAGATGTTTCATAAGTTCGTCAAAGTTGTAAAAAGCTCATTGAGACACTTATAAGCACTCATGTTGCATGAAATATGGTTTACAGTCCTAGCAACCACTTTGTTAGTTGTTTAATAAGTTCGTCAAACTTGTACAAAGCTCATTGAGACACTTATAAGCACTCATGTTGCATGAAACTTTGTTTAGAGTCCTAGGAACCACGTTGTTAGATGTTTTATAAGGACGTCAAACTTGTACAAACCTAATTGAGGAACTTTTAAGCACTCATGTTGCATGAAACTTGTTTTAGTCCTAGAAACACGTTGTTAGATGTTTGATAAGTTCGTCAAACTTGTACAAAGCTCATTGAGACACTTATAAGCACTCATGTTGCATGAAACTTGGTTTAGAGTCCTAGAAACCACGTTGTTAGATGTTTCATAAGTTCGTCAAACTTGTAAAAAGCTCATTAAGACACTTATAAGCACTCATGTTGCATGAAACATGGTTTAAAGTCCTAGAAACGCGTCGGTAGATGTTTCATAAGTTCGTCAAACTTTAACAAAGCTCATTGAGGAACTTATAAGCACTCATATTGCATGAAACTTTGTTAAGAGTCCTAGAAACCACATTGTTTGATTTTTCATAAGTTCTTTTAAACTTGTACAAAGCTCATTGAGACATTGATAATCACTCATGTTGCGTGAAGTTTGATTTAGAGTCCTAGAAACCACGTTGTTAGATGTTTCATAAGTTCGTCAAACTTGTACAAAGCTCATTGAGACACTTATTGGCACTCATGTTGCATGAAACTTTGTTTAGAGTCCTATAAACCACGTTGTTAGATGTTTTATAAGTACGTCAAACTTTTACAAAGCTCATTGAGGAACTTATAAGCACTCATGTTGCATGAAACTTGTTTTAGAGTCCTAGAAACATGTTGTTAGATGTTTCATAAGTTCGTCAAACTTGTACAAAGCTCAATTAGACACTTATAAGCACTCATGTTGCATGGAACTTGGTTTAGATTCCTAGAAACCACGTTGGTTCATTTTTCATAAGTTCTTCAAACTATTATAAAGCTCATTGAGATACTTATAAGCACTCATGTTGCATGAAACTTGGTTTAGTGTTCAGAAACCGCGTTGTTAGATGTTTCATAAGTTTCTTCAAACTTGTAAAAAGCTCATTGAGACACTTATAAGCACTCATGTTGCATGAAATATGGTTTAGAGTCCTAGCAACCACTTTGTTAGATGTTTCATAAGTTCGTCAAACTTTTACAAAGCTCATTGAGGAACTTATAAGCACTCATGTTGCATGAAACTTGTTTTAGAGTCTTAGAAACACGTTGTTAGATGTTTCATCAGTTTGTCAAACTAGTACAAAGCTCATTGAGACACTTATAAGCACTCATGTTGCATGAATTAGTGTCCTATAAACGCGTTGTTAGATGTTTCATAAGTTCGTCAAACTTTAACAAAACACATTGAGGAACTTATACGCACTTATGTTGCATAAAACTTGGTTTAGAATCCTAGAAACGCGTTGTTATATGTTTCATAAGTTCGTGAAACTTGTACAAAACTCATTGAGACTTATGTTGCATGAAACTTGGTTTAGAGTCATAGAAACCACGATGTTAGATGTTTCATTTTTTCGTCAAACTTGTACAAACCTCAATGAGCTAATTAGAATCACTCATGTTGCATGAAACTTGGTTTAGAGTCCTAAAAACGGGTTGTTAGATGTTTCATAAGTTCGTCAAACTTGTACAAAACTCATTGAGACACTTATAAGCACTCATTTTTCATGAAACTTGGTTTAGAGTCCTAGAAACCACGTTGTTAGATGTTTCATAAGTTCGTCTAACTAACACAAAACTCATTGAGACACTTATAAGATCTCATAATGCATGAAACTTGGTTTAGAGTCTTAGCAACCACGTTGTTAGATGTTTCATAAATTTTTGAAACTTTTACATAGCTCATTGACGAACTTATAATCACTCATGTAGCATGGAACTTTGTTTAGAGTCCTAGAAACGCGTCGGTAGATGTTTCATAAGTTCGTCAAACTTTAACAAAGCTCAATGAGGAACTTATAAGCACTCATGTTGCATGAAACTTGGTTAAGAGTCCTAGAAACCATGTTGTTTGATGTTTCATAATTTCTTCAAACTAGTACAAAGCTCATTGAGACACTTATAAGCACTCATCTTGCATGAAATATGGTTCAGATTTCTAGCAACCACTTTGTTAGATGTTTCATAAGTCCGTAAAACTTGTACAAAGCTCATTGAGACACTTATAGGCGCTCATATTGCATGAAACTTGGTTTAGAGTCCTAGAAACCACGTTGTTAGATGTTTTATAAGTACGCCAAACTTTTACAAAACTCATTGAGGAACTTATAGCACTCATGTTGAATGAAACTTGTTTTAGAGTCCTAGAAACACGTTGTTAGATGTTTTATAAGTTCGTCAAACTTGTACAAAGCTCAATTAGACACTTATAAGCACTCATGTTTCATGAAACTTGGTTTAGAGTCCTAGAAACCACGTTGTTAGATGTTTCATAAGTTCGTCAAACTTTAATAAATCTCATTGAGAAACTTATAAGTACTCATGTTGCATGAAAATTGGTTTAGAGTCCTAGAAACCACGTTGTTATATGTTTCATAAGTTCGAGAAAGTTGTACATAGCTAATTGAGATTCTTATAATCACTCATGTTGCAAGAAACTTGGTTTATAGTCCTACCAACGACTTGTTAGATGTTTCATACGTTTCTGAAAATTGTACAAAGCTCATTGAGGAACTTATTAGCACTCATGTTGCATGAAACTTGGTTTAGAGTCCTAGAAATGCGTTTTTATATGTTTCATAAGTTCTTTAAACTTGTACAAAGCCCATTGAGACACTTATAAGCACTCATGTTGCATGAAACTTGGTTTAGAGTCCTAGAAACCACGTTGTTAGATGTTTCATAATTTCGTCAAACTAGTACAAAGCTCATTGAGACACTTATAAGCAGTCATGTTGCATGAAATTTGGTTTAGAGTACTAGAAACGCATTGTTAGATGTTTCATAAGTTCGTCAAATATTAACAAAGCTCATTGAGGAACTTATACGCACTCATGTTGCATAAAACAAGGTTTAGAATCCTAGAAACGCGTTCTTATATGTTTCATAAGTTCGTGAAACTTTTACAAAGCTCTTGAGACACTTATATTACTCATGTTGCATGAAACTTGGTATAGTGTCCTAGAAACCACGCTGTTAGATTTTTCATTAGTTCGTCAAACTTGTACAAAGCTCATTGAGACACTTAGAATCACTCATGTTGCATGAAACTTGGTTTACAGTCCTAGAAACCGCGTTGTTAGATGTTTCATAAGTTCATAAAACTTTAACAAAGCTCATTGAGGAACTTATAAGAACTCATGTTGCATGAAACTTGGTTAAGAGTCCTAGAAACGCGTTGTTAGATGTTTCATAAGTTCTTCAAACTTGTACAAAGCTCATTGATACACTTATAAGCACTCATGTTGGATGAAACTTGTTTTAAAGTCCTAGCAACCATGTTGTTAGATGTTTCATAAGTTTGTCAAACTAGTACAAAGCTCATTGAGACACTTATAAGCATTCATGTTGAATGAAACTTGGTTTAGAGTCCTAGAAATACATTGTTAGATATTTCATAAGTTCGTGAAACTTGTACAAAACTCATTGAGTAACTTATAAGCACTCATGTTGCATGAAACTTGGTTTAGAATCCTAGAAACCTTTTGTTATATGTTTCATAAGTTCATTAAACTTGTACAAAGCACATTGTAAGATGTTTCATAAGTTCGTCAAACTAGTACAAAGCTCATTGAGACACTTATTAGCACTCATGTTGCATGAAACTTGGTTTGGAGTCCTGGAAACGCTTTGTTAGATGTTTCATAAGTTCGTCAAAATTATACAAAGCTCATTGAGACACTTTTAAGCACTCATTTTTCATGAAACTTAGTTTAGAGTCCTAGAAACCACGTTGTTAGATGTTTCATAAGTTCGTCAAACTAACACAAAAAACATTGAGACACTTATAAGAGCTCATAATGCAGGGAACTTTGTTTAGGGTCTTAGCAACCACGTTGTTAGATGTTTCATAAGTTTATGAAACTTTTACATAGCTCATTCAGGAACTTATAAGTTCTCATGTAGCATGGAACTTGGTTTAGAGTCCTAGAAACGCGTCAGTAGATGTTTCATAAGTTCGTCAAACTTTAACAAAGCTCATTGAAGAACTTATAAGCACTCATGTTGCATGAAACTTGGTTAAGAGTCCTAGAATCCACGTTGTTTGATGTTTCATAAGTTCTTCAACCTAGTACAAAGCTCATTGAGACACTTATAAGCACTCATGTTGCATGAAAATTTGTTTAGAGTTTAGAAACCGCGTTGTTAGATGTTTCATAAGTTCGTCAAACTTGTAAAAAGCTCATTGAGACACTTATAAGCACTCATCTTGCATGAAATATGGTTTAGAGTCCTAGCAACCACTTTGTTAGATGTTTCATAAGTTCTTCAAACTTGTACAAAGCTCATTGAGACACTTATAGGCACTCATGTTACATGAAACTTGGTTTAGAGTCCTAGAAACCACGTTGTTAGATGTTTTATAAGTACTTCAAACTTTTACAAAGCTCATTGAGGAACTTATAAGCACTCAAGTTGCATGAAACTTTTTTAAAGTCCTAGAAATACGTTGTTAGATGTTTCATAAGTTCGTCAAACTTGTACAAAGCTCATTGAGACATTTATAAGCACTCATGTTGCATGAAACTTGGTTTAGAGTCCTAGAAACCACGTTGTTAGATGTTTCATAAGTTCGTCAAACTTTAACAAAGCTCATTGAGAAACTTATAAGCACTCATGTGGCATGAAACTTGGTTTAGAGTCCTAGCAACCACGTTATTATATGTTTCATAAGTTCGTGAAACTTGTACATAGCTCATTGAGACACTTATAATCACTCATGTTGCATGAAACTTGGTTTATAGTCCTAGCAACACGTTGTTAGATGTTTCATAAGTTTGCGAAAGTTGTACAAAGCTCATTGAGGAACTTATAAGCACTCATGTTTCATGAAATTTGGTTTAGAGTCCTAGAAATGCGTTTTTATATGTTTCATAAGTTCGTCAAATTTGTACAAAGCTCATTGAGACACTTATAAGCACTAATGTTGCATGAAACTTGGTTTAGATTCCTAGTAACCACGTTGTTAGATGTTTCATAAGTTCGTCAAGCAGTACAAAGCTCATTGATACATTTATAAGGACTCATGTTGCATGAAATTTTATTTAGAGTACTAGAAACGCATTGTTAGATGTTTCATAAGTTCGTCAACCATTAACAAAGGTCATTGGGGAACTTATACGCACTCATGTTGCATAAAACAAGGTTTAGAATCCTAGAAACGCGTTGTTATATATTTCATAAGTTCGTGAAACTTTTTCAAAGCTCTTGGGACACTTATATTACTCATGTTGCATGAAACTTGGTATAGTGTCCTAGAAACCACGTTGTTAGATGTTTCATTAGTTCGTCAAACTTGTACAAAGCTCATTGAGACACTTAGAATCACTCATGTTGCATGAAACTTGGTTTAGAGTCCTAGAAACCGCGTTGTTAGATGATTCATAAGTTCATCAAACTTTAACAAAGCTCATTGAGGAACTTATAAGAACTCATGTTGCATGAAACATGGTTTGGAGTCCTAGAAACGCGTTGTTATATGTTTCATAAGTTCTTCAAACTTGTACAAAGCTCATTGATACACTTATAAGCACTCATGTTGCATGAAACTTGTTTTAAAGTCCTAGCAACCATGTTGTTAGATGTTTCATAAGTTCGTCAAACTAGTACAAAGCTCATTGAGACACTTATAAGCATTCATGTTGAATGAAACTTGGTTTAGAGTCCTAGAAATGCATTGTTAGATATTTCATAAGTTCGTGAAACTTTTACAAAGCTCATTGAGTAACATATAAGCACTCATGTTGCATGAAACTTGGTTTAGAGTCCTAGCAACCACGTTATTATATGTTTCATAAGTTCGTGAACTTGTACATAGCTCATTGAAACACTTATAATCACTCATGTTGCATGAAACTTGGTTTAGAGTCCTAGAAACGCATTGTTATATGTTTCATAAGTTCGTAAAAATTGTACAAAGCTCATTGAGACACTTGTAATCACTCAATTTGCATGAAACTTTGTTTAGAGTCTTAAAAACGAGTTGTTCGATGTTTCATAAGTTCTTCAAACTTGTACAAAGCTCATTGTGACACTTATAAGCACTCATATTGCATGAAACTTGGTTTAGAGTCCTAGAAACACGTTGTTAGATGTTTCATAAGTTCGTCAAACTTGTACAAAGCTCATTGAGACACTTATAAGCACTCATGTTGCATGAAACTTGGTTTAGAGTCCTAGAAACCACGTTGTTAGATGTTTCATAAGTTCGTCAAACTAGTACAAAGCTCATTGAGACACTTATTAGCACTCATGTTGCATGAAACTTGGTTTGGAGTCCTAGAAACGCTTTGTTAGATGTTTCATAAGTTCGTCAAATTTTTACAAAGCTCATTGAGACACTTATAAGCACTCATTTTTCATGAAACTTGGTTTAGAGTCCTAGAAACCACGTTGTTAGATGTTTCATAAGTTCGTCAAACTAACTCAAAACTCATTGAGACCCTTATAAGAGCTCATAATGCAGGGAACTTTGTTTAGGGTCTTAGCAACCACGTTGTTAGATATTTCATAAGTTTATGAAACTTTTACATAGCTCATTCAGGAACTTATAATCTCTCATGTAGCATGGAACTTGGTTTAGAGTCCTAGAAACGCGTCAATAGATGTTTCATAAGTTCGTCAAACTTTAACAAAGCTCATTGAGGAACTTATAAGCACTTATGTTGCATGAAACTTGGTTAAGAGTCCTAGAAACCACGTTGTTTGATGTTTCATAAGTTCTTCAACCTAGTACAAAGCTCATTGAGACACTTATAAGCACTCATGTTGCATGAAAATTTGTTTAGAGTTCAGAAACCGCGTTGTTAGATGTTTCATAAGTTCGTCAAACTTGTAAAAAGCTCATTGAGACACTTATAAGCACTCATCTTTCATGAAATATGGTTTAGAGTCCTAGCAACCACTTTGTTAGATGTTTCATAAGTTCGTCAAACTTGTACAAAGCTCATTGAGACACTTATAGGCACTCATGTTGCATGAAAGAGTTCTAGAAACCACATTGTTAGATGTTTTATAAGTACGTCAAACTTTTATAAAGCTCAATGAGGAACTTATAAGCACTCATGTTGCATGAAACTTTTTTATAGTCCTAGAAACATGTTGTTAGATGTTTCATAAGTTCGTCAAACTTGTACAAAGCTCATTGAGACATTTATAAGCACTCATGTTGCATGAAACTTGGTTTAGAGTCCTAGAAACCACGTTGTTAGATGTTTCATAAGTTTGTCAAACTTTAACAAAGCTCATTGAGAAACTTATAACCACACATGTGGCATGAAACTTGGTTTCGAGTCCTAGCAACCACGTTATTATATGTTTCATAAGTTCGTGAAACTTGTACATAGCTCATTGAGACACTTATAATCACTCATTTTGCATAAAAATTGGTTTATAGTCCTAGCAACACGTTTTTAGATGTTTCATAAGTTTGCGAAAGTTGTACATAGATCATTGAGGAACTTATAAGCACTCATGTTTCATGAAATTTGGTTTAGAGTCCTAGAAATGCGTTTTTATATGTTTCATAAGTTCGTCAAATTTGTACAAAGCTCATTGAGACACTTATAAGCACTAATGTTGCATGAAACTTGGTTTAGAGTACTAGAAACGCGTAGTTAGATGTTTCATAAGTTTGTCAAACATTAACAAAGCTTATTGAGGAACTTTTACGCACTCATGTTGCATAAAACAAGGTTTAGAATCCTAGAAACGTGTTGTTATATGTTTCATAAGTTTGTGAAACTTGTACAAAGGTCATTGAGACACTTAGAATCACTCATGTTGCATGAAACTTGGTTTAGAGTCCTAGAAACCGCGTTGTTAGATGTTTCATAAGTTCATCAAACTTTAACAAAGCTCATTGAGGAACTTATAAAAACACATGTTGCATGAAACATGGTTTGGAGTCCTAGAAATGCGTTGTTAGATGTTTCATAAGTTCTTCAGACTTGTACAAAGCTCATTGATACATTTGTAAGCACTCATGTTGCATGAAACTTGTTTTAAAGTCGTAGCAACCACGTTGTTAGATGTTTCATAAGTTTGTCAAACTAGTACAAAGCTCATTGAGACACTTATAAGAATTCATGTTGCATGAAACTTGGTTTATAGTCCTAGAAATGCATTGTTAGATATTTCATAAGTTCATGAAACTTGTACAAAGCTTATTGAGTAACTTATAAGCACTCATGTTGCATGAAACTTGGTTTAGAGTCCTAGAAAGGAGTTGTTATATGTTTCATAAGTTCATGAAACTTGTACAAAGCTCATTGAGACACTTATAATCACTCATGTTGCATGAAACTTGGTTTAGAGTCCTAGAAAGGCGTTGTTATATGTTTCATAAGTTCGTGAAACTTGAACCAAGCTCATTGAGACACTTGTAATCACTCATGTTGCATGAAACTTGGTTTAGAGTCTTAAAAACGAGTTGTTAGATGTTTCATAAGTTCGTCAAACTTGGACAAAGCTCATTGAGACACTTATAAGCACTCATGTTGCATGAAACTTGGTTTAGAGTCCTAGAAACACGTTGTTAGATGTTTTATAAGTTCCTCAAACTTGTACAAAGCTCATTGAGACACTTATAAGCACTCATGTTTTATGAAACATGGTTTAGAGTCCTAGCAACCACGTTTTTAGGTGTTTTACAAGTTCGTCAAACTAGTTCAAAGCTCATTGAGACACTTATTAGCATTCATGTTGCATGAAACTTGGTTTAGAGTCCTAGAAACACTTTGTTAGATGTTTCATAAGTTCGTCAAACTTTAACAAAGCTCATTGAGAAACTTGTAAGCACACATGTGGCATGAAACTTGGTTTAGAGTCCTAGCAACCACGTTATTATATGTTTCATAAGTTCGTGAAACTTGTACATAGCTCATTGAGACACTTATAATCACTCATTTTGCATAAAACTTGGTTTATAGTCCTAGCAACACGTTGTTAGATGTTTCATAAGTTTGCGAAAGTTTTACAAAGATCATTGAGGAACTTATAAGCACTCATGTTTCATGAAATTTGGTTTAGAGTCCTAGAAATGCGTTTTTATATGTTTCATAAGTTCGTCAAATTTGTACAAAGCTCATTGAGACACTTATAAGCACTGATGTTGCATGAAACTTGGTTTAGAGTACTAGAAACGCGTAGTTAGATGTTTCATAAGTTCGTCAAACATTAACAAAGCTTATTGAGGAACTTTTACGCACTCATGTTACATAAAACAAGGTTTAGAATCCTAGAAACGCGTTGTTATATGTTTCATAAGTTTGTGAAACTTGTACAAAGCTCATTGAGACACTTATAATCACTCATGTTGCATGAAACTTGGTTTAGAGTCCTAGAAACCACGTTGTTAGATGTTTCATTAGTTCTTCAAATTTGTACAAAGGTCATTGAGACACTTAGAATCACTCATGTTGCATGAAACTTGGTTTAGAGTCCTAGAAACCGCGTTGTTAGATGTTTCATAAGTTCATCAAACTTTAACAAAGCTCATTGAGGAACTTATAAAAACTCATGTTGCATGAAACATGGTTTGGAGTCCTAGAAATGCGTTGTTAGATGTTTCATAAGTTCTTCAGACTTGTACAAAGCTCATTGATACACTTGTAAACACTCATGTTGCATGAAACTTGTTTTAAAGTCGTAGCAACCACGTTGTTAGATGTTTCATAAGTTTGTCAAACTAGTACAAAGCTCATTGAGACACTTATAAGAATTCATGTTGTATGAAACTTGGTTTAGAGTCCAAGAAATGCATTGTTAGATGTTTCATAAGTTCGTGAAACTTGTACAAAGCTTATTGAGTAACTTATAAGGACTCATGTTGCATGAAACATGGTTTAGAGTCCTAGAAAGGAGTTGTTATATGTTTCATAAGTTCATGAAACTTGTACAAAGCTCATTGAGACACTTATAATCACTCATGTTGCATGAAACTTGGTTTAGAGTCCTAGAAAGGCGTTGTTATATGTTTCATAAGTTCGTGAAACTTGAACCAAGCTCATTGAGACACTTGTAATCACTCATGTTGCATGAAACTTGGTTTAGAGTCTTAAAAACGAGTTGTTAGATGTTTCATAAGTTCGTCAAACTTGGACAAAGCTCATTGAGACACTTATAAGCACTCATGTTGCATGAAACTTGGTTTAGAGTCCTAGAATCACGTTGTTAGATGTTTTATAAGTTCGTCAAACTTGTACAAAGCTCATTGAGACACTTATAAGCACTCATGTTTTATGAAACATGGTTTAGAGTCCTAGCAACCACGTTTTTTGGTGTTTTACAAGTTCATCAAACTAGTACAAAGCTCATTGAGACACTTATTAGCATTCATGTTGCATGAAACTTGGTTTAGAGTCCTAGAAACACTTTGTTAGATGTTTCATAAGTTCGTTAAACTTTAACAAAGCTCATTGAGGAACTTAAAAGCACTCATGTTGCATGAAACTTGGTTTAGAATCCTTGAAACGCATTGTTATATGTTTCATAAGTTCGTGAAACATGTACAAACTCATTGAGACACTTATAATCACTCATGTTGCATGAAACTTGGTTTAGAGTACTAGAAACCACGTTTTTAGATGTTTCATAAGTTCGTCAAACTTGTACAAAGCTCATTGAAACACTTATAATCACTCATGTTGCATGAAACTTCGTTTAGAGTCCTAGAAACGCGTTGTTAGATGTTTCAAAAGTTCGTGAAACTTGTACAAAGCTCATTGAGGAACCTATAGGCACTCATGTTGCATAAAACTTGGTTTAGAGTCCAAGAAAAGCGTTGTTAGATGTTTCATAAGTTCGTCAAACTTGTACAAAGTTTATTGAGACACTTATAAGCACTTCTGTTACATAAAACTTGTTTTAGAGTCGTAGCAACCACGTTGTTAGATGTTTCATAAGTTCGCCAAACTAGTACAAAGCTCATTGAGACACTTATAAGCATTCATGTTGCATGAAAGTTGGTTTAGAGTCCTAGAAAAGCGTTGTTAGAATTTCCATAAGTTCTTCAAACTTGTAAAAAGCTCATTGAGAAACTTATAAGCACTCATGTTGCATGAAACTTGGTTTAGAGTCCTAGAAACCACGTTGCTAGATGTTTCATAAGTTCGTCAAACTTGCACAAAGCTCATTGAGACACTTCTAAGCACTCATGTTGCATGAAACTTGGTTTAGAGTCCTAGAAACCCGTTGTTAGATGTTTCAAAAATTCGTCAAACTTGTACAAAGCTCATTGTTAGATGTTTCATTAGTTCGTCAATGAACTTATAAGCACTCATGTTGCATGAAACTTGAAATATAAGCACTCATGTTGCACGAAACTTGGATGTTTCGTAATTTCGTGAAACTTGTACAAAGCTCATTGAGGAACTTATAAGCACTCATGTTGCATGAAACTTTGGTTTAGAGTCATAGAAACGCGTTGTTAGATGTTACATAAGTATGTCAAACTTGTACAGAGCTCATTGAGACACTTATAAGCATTCATGTTGTATGACACTTGGTTTAGAGTCCTAGAAACCACGTTGTTAGATGTTTCATAAGTTCGTCAAACTAGTACCTAGCTCATTGAGACACTTATAAGCACTCATGTTGCATGAAACTTTGTTCAGAGTCTTAGAAACGCGTTGGTAGATGTTTCATAAGTTCGTGAAACTTGTACAAAGATCATTGAGGGACTTATAATCACTCATGTTGCATGAAACTTGGTTTAGAGTCCTAGAAAGGCGTTGTTATATGTTTCATAAGTTCGTGAAACTTGAACCAAGCTCATTGAGACACTTGTAATCACTCATGTTGCATGAAACTTGGTTTAGAGTCTTAAATACGAGTTGTTAGATGTTTCATAAGTTCGTCAAACTTGGACAAAGCTCATTGAGACACTTATAAGCACTCATGTTGCATGAAACTTGGTTTAGAGTCCTAGAAACACGTTGTTAGATGTTTTATAAGTTCGTCAAACTTGTACAAAGCTCATTGAGACACTTATAAGCACTCATGTTTTATGAAACATGGTTTAGAGTCCTAGCAACCACGTTTTTAGGTGTTTTACAAGTTCGTCAAACTAGTTCAAAGCTCATTGAGACACTTATTAGCATTCATGTTGCATAAAACTTGGTTTATAGTCCTAGCAACACGTTGTTAGATGTTTCATAAGTTTGCGAAAGTTTTACAAAGATCATTGAGGAACTTATAAGCACTCATGTTTCATGAAATTTGGTTTAGAGTCCTAGAAATGCGTTTTTATATGTTTCATAAGTTCGTCAAATTTGTACAAAGCTCATTGAGACACTTATAAGCACTAATGTTGCATGAAACTTGGTTTAGAGTACTAGAAACGCGTAGTTAGATGTTTCATAAGTTCGTCAAACATTAACAAAGCTTATTGAGGAACTTTTACGCACTCATGTTACATAAAACAAGGTTTAGAATCCTAGAAACGCGTTGTTATATGTTTCATAAGTTTGTGAAACTTGTACAAAGCTCATTGAGACACTTATAATCACTAATGTTGCATGAAACTTGGTTTAGAGTCCTAGAAACCACGCTGTTAGATGTTTCATTAGTTCGTCAAATTTGTACAAATGTCATTGAGACACTTAGAATCACTCATGTTGCATGAAACTTGGTTTAGAGTCCTAGAAACCGCGTTGTTAGATGTTTCATAAGTTCATCAAACTTTAACAAAGCTCATTGAGGAACTTATAAAAACTCATGTTGCATGACACATGGTTTGGAGTCTGTTGTAGGGGTAAAACGGTTAAGTATAATGTTCGGAATAAAGAGGATAGATCGTTCGTAATTATGTAATGAAAATGGTTCGGAGTTTTTATGTGAAAAGGGGGTCGGAATTCTCGTTATGACAACTATGGTTCGGAGTGATGGTTCGCTAGAGATAGCGAACGCTTTTATAATGCTAAAGATAGCGAACGATAAGTGGGCAAAGATGCCGAACAGAATATAGGCAGAGATGCCGAACGGAATATAGGCAGGGATGCCGAACGAAATATGGGCAGAGGTGCCGAACGTAAATACAGTTCAAAGATGTCGAACTAAAAGATCGTAGATTATAATTCTTTGTTTCTCTCTGTGGATTTCTCTCTCTAGAATGCGGATCCTCCTTTCTGAGCGGGATCTCTCTTATTTATAGTAAGCGCTCCCCTTTTGACGGTATTCCTCGGCGCACGATCGTCATACCGCGGAACAGTACTAAGTCGTAGGGTGGTTCGGTTCGGCGCCTCATAAATGCACTGTCAGAATTGTCGTCCGACGCTCATAAATGCTGTCAGACTTACTGTTCGACGCGGCGGAACTGTCCTGTCAGGCGTGACGTGGCGTCGCTCCTCTCTAACGGGCCTGATTCCAAATGGGCCGTAAGTCGTGGGCTTGCAGCGACGGGCTTCTTAAATGGGCCTGGTCATATTGGGCCTGAGAGGCCCACCCATAACATTAGTCCCTCCCCAATTCGTTTCGGAGAAGATGAAACGATTCGTTCGTTGGCCTTGGCGTGTTTAAGAAGTCTCGCCTCGTTTTCGGCGAATCATTGAGTGCCACGTCACAATACTTTTGTAATCATGATGTCTCTTCATGTTTTTCGGCGACGCCTCTTCCTCTTCCTTCGCTTGTTTTCGATGTCGCCTCTTCCTATTCCTTTCGTTTTCTTTAAATGGCCTTATGAGTTTATTCTTCCTCATTTTTCATTTCTTCTTATTCTCTCCGCGCGAACTCAGGTACTTTCTATCTCTAAAATTTTTCTTCTCTCTAGATTTTTCTTGAGTTATGTCGAACGCTTTGCCTTCGGTTTCGGACCCTACCTCGTCCGAGAGTTCGGATTCTTCTTCGTCGTCGAGCTCGGGATCTTCCTTATCCTCTAGAACCCTTCGTCGTCTGAGAGTGGGAGCTTCGGGTTCCGAGGTGAATCAAGATGTCTCTCGGTTACTTCCGCGATCTGACTCCGCTCGTGAAAATTCTAATGGGGGTTTTGTTGAAGCATCCAGAGGGTTCGCCTCCGAGCCTTCGGCGCAGGTGCCCCAAGCTTCTGTTCGACCTCAAATAGAGGTTCCTTCGCTAGTCGACGAGGATTTTACGCCTCCGCCTCGAGTGCATCCGGTTCAGTCTGTTCGTTCGGCGGCTACGAATCCTAGAAGGGCGAGGAGGCAGCCGAAGAGACCGAGGCAAATAAATTCGTTTGCCTCGTCGGAGAGTAGGTTCGCCGATGGACTTGATGGCATTCAGAGAGTTTCTGGGGCTCGTGAGCTGTTGGATATTCACGAGCCGCGACCGGGTCAAATGCCTTGGCATTGCCCTCCGGGCTTCATTTGTCTGTACGAGTCGGCGTTTACCGAAGCGGGGCTTTGGTTTCCTCTTCCCCGACTTCGGTTGCTTCTTGCGAACGTAGGAGCATGGCGATCTCTCAACTGACGGTTCCGTGCCTTCGGAATCTGGTGGCGGCGATCCTGGCGGCCAAGGATCTCGGTTTCGAGATGACTCCGGGCTGTTTTGACGAGATTACGACGACGCAAGCGAACGCGTCTCTTCCGGGTACCTTTTCGATCTGTTGGCGGAAAGGTTTTCGGTTGACTGCGGATCGTCATGTCAAGATTAGCAACTGGTGGCGAAGATATTTCTTCGTTAGGGTTGATTCTGCGTCTGTCCTAGATGTTGACAGGGAGTACCGAACTGACTGGGCAGTTGTTATCGGTAGGTGCCTTCGCGTTCGATTTCTTCTTTCCTTATTTTGCTAACTAACTCGTCGTTTTCTTTTTCAGATCGCTTTATCCCGGTTGTGCCATTCCCGGAGGATTACACCAGATTCAAGGATCAGCTAAGGCGAAAAAACGAAATTCCTTGGTCCGAAGTGCTTGAGCAACAGAGGAAATACTGGTGTTCGTTGAAAGGTAATTCCGAATGTCCCTTACTTTTTTTCTTTTTTTTTTTTTTTTTTTTTTTTTTATTTCGAAGGTAACTTGTGGTTTGTTTTCAGAGTCCTGGTCGTTGAAACCTCAAGAACAGTTCAGCGAACCCTCGGGAGCGAACGAAGAAGACATGGACGAAAGCGAGTTACCGTCGCTTTTTGTGGATGAAGAAAATCAACATGCTAGTGATAGTGTTCACCCAACTCTGTCTGTTATTCCCGAGGATGGTTCGGCGCGAACCCGAAGATCTGGAGACGGTGAAAATCCTAGGGTCAAGAGGGCTCGGGTAGAGAGATCTGCCGAAGCTGGTAGTGTCGCCGCTGTTGGTTCGGCACCGATGCAGATCCCAACTCATCCTGAAGGTTCGGAGGATGGTGTTCACGCTGCCTTAGGTGCCACTGGGACTGAGAGTGTGGTTATTGCTGGGGCCGACGCTGTTAGTCCAGGTGGGGTCGAGGGGGAGAACCAAGCTGCTGCCGTCATCGGAGGGGTTGACGAGGTCGAGGGCGGTACCCAAGCTGCCGATGTTGTCGGCACCGCTGCTTCGGATGCTACAGGGGAAGGTTTCTCTTCTTCTAGCCTACCGTATTTCAAGGGTGGGGAGTTTTCGTTCAAGCTGGACAAGGACAACCTCCATAAGTTCGTCTTCGACTACGAGGGCGAGGGTGCCTTTCTGAACAGCGAGGAGGCCTGCGCCGGTTTCAATCATTTGCTCGTAGAGTCTCATGATGAGCGTCGTCCTCCTGCTTCATTGGTGTATGAAGCGGAGATTGCTTCGTTGGCTCGGTTGGAGCAAAGGGTAAGCCTTTTTCATATTTTTGTTCGGTCTTTTGGTTCTTCTTCTTTTGTTTGGATATTTAGCGTTGTTTTGTTTCTTTTCTTTAGGTCGCCTACCGGAGGACCAAACTTGCCTACGACTACGAACACCATCTTGCTTCGGCTCAAGAGGAGAAGACATTAGCTCAGAAAGAGCGGGACGAGGCTCGAGCCGAAGTTGATGAGCTCAAAAAGGCTCTCCGTCTGGCGAAGAGGGAAAAGAGGGTTCAGAGACTGAAAACTCAGCTTGAGGAGTCCGAACTAGAGCGAACAAAGGTCACGGAGAGCCTGGAGGCGACCTCTTCCTCTCTGCAGGTTCGGGAGTCGGAGCTGGAATTATCTCGAAAGGCCGAGGCAGACCTTTCGGGCCAGCTCGAGCTTCTTAAGAAGCGTTATGAGGAGATGGTTATCCACGACGGACGCGAATTTGCCAGGCTTCGTCGATCCCGAACTGAGTACGTCGATGCGGCGCGGGACCAATTTGCTCGGTTGCGCGAGGAATCGCATAGTCGTTTGACGAAATTGAAGTGCTATCTCGCCGAACAGGAGGCGAAGAAGAAAAAGTACTTGCTGTGGAATCAGTTGAAGGGGATTTTCGATACCCTGAAGACCATGGAGCGTCAGTACGGGATAGCACCGCCGAACGATTTTGTCGAGGTCCTTCGCAAGCGGAAAGTAGAGCTCGAGACTTGGCTCGGATTAAGGTCGAAGCTGTCGTATGAGGCTTCGGACTTTGAACTTCCTGAGGAGCTGGGAGTTGCCTCGGTTCCTGAAGTGTCGTCTCGCGACGTGTCTGGGAGGGTCGATGGGGAGAGCTCTCGTGGCAACCAAGGGGATGGCGATGACGGTGGCGACGGCGGGGTCGATGTGGCGGACGAACTGTCCCAAGATTAGATTCTCTTTTTTTTTTTTTTTTTTTTTTATGGGTCGACTGTTGGGGTCGATCTTGTAATATATTTTTTTGTGTTTTTCGATGCTGCTTTTCCTTTGCTTTGTAGTTCGCCTCTTTTAATGAAATCGTTCGTTTCCTTTCTTGACTTATGCTTCGTCTTATTTTATGAATTGTTCTTCTACTTGGTCCGGAAAATTGTGGAATTTTGTTCGGAGGTACGAGGAACTCGGCTTTCATCGGAGAGCCAATGGCCTCGGCTTTTTGGTTCGGCTTCTTCTATTGATGCGAGGCGGTACTCGGCTTTTCAGTTCGAGCTATTCTTCGATTGATGCGAGGCGGTACTCGGCTTTTCAGTTCGAGCTATTCTTCGATTGATGCGAGGCGGTACTCGGCTTTTGTGGTTTCGGATTGGGCCACTGCAAGTGTTTGAACATGAGTTCGTAAGAATCATCCTTGCAAAGGTGGATGATCGGTCCACCGCACTCTTGCGGAGTGGCTAACATATTTTGCACCTTTGAAAGTGGTCGATCGCGGTTTGGACCGGCTTTAAGTCTTCGAGCGCTTTTTGCTAAGTCACTAACTTACGGAGCGCGACTTTCGTTCGTTAGTTCTTTTTGCTAAGTGGCTAAGTATAGATCGGCGGACGATCTGAGCGATGAGCTCGTTAGTTATAAGCACAGGGCTTGTGTGACGGAGCGTTGAGCTCGTGAAGTCTTGAGCGCGGAGCTCGTGAATTTGAGCGCGGTGCCCGTGAATTTTTGAGCGCGGAGCTCCTGAATTTTGTGATGAAAAGATTTTTATTATTTTATAGTTGTGCCTTGTGAAAAGCTGCCTACGTACCCCAAAGGGGATCAAGCCAGTCGTAGTTCTATTACAATGGTTGGACTCGTGTTGAGTCCGTTTTTTTTTTTTTTTTTTTTTTTTTTTTTTTTTTTTGGTAGCGCCTTCGGCTTTGTCTTCGTTCGGACGATTTTCGTTTTGACCTTCAATTGTTTCGGGCTTCGTTTTTGGCTTCGTCTAATGATAGAACCTCTTTAAGTGCATTGCGTTCCAGGATCGCGGGATTTCCTTGCCGGACATCTCCATTAGTTCGTATACGCTGGGCCGAACTACTTTTGATATTAGGTATGGACCTTCCCATTTTGCTCCGAGCTTGGTGATAGGTATTTCGGCTGTATTCTCGAAGACCTTTCGCAGGACGAGGTCGCCCTCTTCGAAGTGTCGACCTTTGACCTTTTTGTTGTAGTACTTCGCCGCTTGGTGTTGGTAATTTTGGATCCTTAGCAATGCGTGGTGTCGTTGCTCTTCGGCGTAATCCAGCTCGTCTGTCATCATTTTCTCATTGGTTTCGGGATGTTGAGTCAGCATTAGACGTCTTATTCCTGGAACGTTCGCTTCGGCTGGTGACATTGCCTCCATTCCGTGAGATAGCGAGAAAGGGGTTCGACCTGTTGCGCTTCGCGGACTTGTTCTGTGCGACCAAAGTACACCCTCCAGTTCGTCTGCCCAGAGCCCCTTTTTAGCTTCGAGACGCTTTTTGATTCCGTCGAGTATCGTTTTGTTCGTCGCTTCGGCTTGGCCGTTTCCTTGCGGATATCTCGGAGTGGACTTGTTCAGTCGTATATTCCATTTTGCGCAAAAGGCTTCGAACTTCTTCGATACGAATTGTGTTCCATTGTCCGTGACTATTTCGTAGGGGAGTCCGTGACGACAGATTATATACTTCCAGACGAAATTTTGAACCTTGGCCGCGTCGATGTCTGCGTAAGCTTTTGCTTCGACCCACTTGGTGAAGTAATCAGTTACGATCAGAATGTACTTTCTTTGTCTTGACGACGGCAGGGGTCCTACGATGTCCATTGCCCAGCGCATGAAGGGGTATGGGGCGGTCGCCGAACTGAGCAGTTGAGTCGGCTTATGCTTGATATCTCCGTGCCGTTGGCATTTCTCGCATTTCATGGCGAAGTCCGCGCAGATCTTTTTGTAACGTCGGCCAATAGTATCCGTGGTTTTTGACCTGAAGAGCTAACGTTCGTCCACCGGAGTGGTTTCCTGCTCCACCCTCGTGTGCTTCGCGAAGTACTCTTTCGATTTCGTCATCGGCGATACAAAATAGAAGGACTCCGGATGCGCTCCACCGGTAAAGGCGGTTTATGATCATCGTGTAGCGGGCTGATCTGCTTTTCACGCGGCGAGCTTCCCACTTGTCTTTTGGTAATGCTCCGTGTGAGATATACATCATGATTTCGATCCGCCAGTCCCTTGGTTCGGTTCGTCCTTGCTGGTTATTCTCTGTTCCGGGTGGAGAATTTGGTATTCCTTCGGCGAAGTCATCTGCTTGTTCTCCTTCGTCTACATCGTGGCCTATGGCACATACACCCTTCGGTAGGTCGATGCTCGGATGTTCGATGCATTCGATCGGGATGGTTCGCCGCAGGGTTGGGTCAGAGGTTGAGGCCAAGGCTGCCAATGCATCTGCGGACGTGTTTTCTGCCCGAGGGATCTTTGTGATGGTGAAAGAGACGAATTTTTCTCCCAGGGATTTGACAACTCGCAAATAAGCCTCCATTCTTTCGTTTTTGGCGTCGAACTCTCCGCTGAATTGGCTGGTTACGAGTTGTGAGTCGTAGAAGGCATCGAGTTCTTTGACTCCGAGTTCGAGAGCCAACCGCATTCCGGCGATTATAGCTTCGTATTCTGCTTCGTTGTTAGAGGCTTTGAACGCGAGTCGGAATGATTGCTCAAGGACTTCGCCCTTTGGTGACCGCAGTGTTATGCCGATACCCGATCCGTGCTGGCTAGATGATCCGTCGGCATGTAAGGTCCATGTGTTCTTTTCTTCGGCCATTGTCATTTCTGGGGGTAGCTCGATGAGGAAATCGGCGAGGACTTGAGACTTTGCGCTCGTTCGCGGTTTGTACTCGATATCGTACTCACTTAGTTCGACTGCCCACTTGGCAATACGACCTGACTGGCTTGGACTGTGCAGGATAGTTCGCAGTGGTTGGTTCGTCAGGACGACAATCGAATGAGATTGGAAATAGGGTCGGAGCTTTCTTGCTGATGAGACGACCGCGAGTGCCAACTTTTCCAGGGTCGAATACCTGCTTTCTGCTCCGTCTAAGGCCTTGCTTGTGTAGAATATCGGTCGCTGGTCGCCGCGGTCTTCCTTAACTAGCACGCTGCTCACCGCTGATGTTGAGATGGCGATATACAGGTAAAGGGTTTCCTGGTCGACGGGTTTTGCGAGGATCGGCGAAGTCGAAAGATATTCTTTGAGTTGTGCGAACGCCTCTTCGCATTTATCATCCCATTCGAAGCGTTTGTTGCCTTTGAGGAGTTGGTAGAAGGGCAGACATTTGTCCGATGACCTTGATATGAAGCGGTTCAGCGCGGCGATGCGTCCAGTCAGTCTCTGGACTTCCCTTGTTGTTCGGGGCGAAGGGAGATCCTTTATCGCTGAGATCTGCTTTGGATTTGCCTCGATGCCTCGCTGGGTGACGATATACCCCAGGAATTCTCCTGATGTGACGCCGAACGTACACTTCGTCGGGTTAAGCTTCATCCCGTATTGGTTGAGCGTTGCGAAGCAGGTCTCGAGATGGTTGACGTGGTCTTGTGCTACCAACGACTTGACCAGCATATCGTCTATGTAGACTTCCATCGTATCGCCCAGCTGATCAGCGAACATTCGATTTACGAGCCGTTGGTAGGTAGCTCCCGCGTTTTTCAAACCGAAAGGCATGACTTTGTAGCGGTAGGTGCCTCGGTCAGTTATGAACGAAGTCTTTTCTCGGTCTTCTACGTGCATCATTATTTGGTTATACCCTGAGAAGGCGTCCATGAAGGACAGCAGCTCGTTTCCGGCGGTTGCCTCCACTATTCGATCTATGTGTGGCAGAGGATAACTATCCTTCGGACACGCCTTGTTGAGGTCGGTGAAATCGACGTAGACTCGCCACTTCCCGTTCTTTTTCTTTACTACTACCGGGTTCGCTAGCCAATCTGGGTATCTGACTTCGTCAATTGAACCGGCATTAATGAGGCGTTCGACCTCTTCGTTAACTGCTTGGGCGCGTTCGGGTCCCAACTTTCTTCTTTTCTGTTTGATCAGTCTGAAAGTCGGGTCCACGTTGAGTTCGTGACAAGTGATGCTCGGATCGATTCCCGGCATGTCTTCCGTGCACCATGCGAAGGTTCTGCGAGTTGCGCTTTAGGAAGTCTATCGGTTTGTTCTGCGAGTGGGCTCGAGATTGGCGCCTACTCCAACGCACCTAGTGATGTCGGCCGAGATCGATATTTACTTGCACGACTTTGTCGAGGGTCGGGGCTTCCTCACCGGTCACCTCGTCATACTTGCGTTTTCACGCTTGACGCCTTCGTAATTTCTACGGCGTGTACCCGAACCTTTTCATTCGTTGTTTTGAGTCGATAATCTTCGATGTTCGTCTCTTCGTCATGGATGATCGCGCACGACTTCCTTATCTTTAGTTCGGCGATGAAACAACTTCTCGCCACGCGTTGATCTCCGCGTATTGTCTGAGTTCCACTAGGACTTGGGAACTTTAGACACTGGTGGTATGTGGACGGGATTGCTTCCATGGCGTGGATCCATGGAGTTCCCATGATGGTGTTATAGATTGCCGGTGTATCTATTACGTCGAACTTCACCAGTTTCGTGACGCCTCCGATGTGTACTGGGATTTTGATGGTTCCCAGGGACATGGTGGTTTCTCCGTTGAAAGCCGTCAAAGGCTTTCGGTTTGGTTTGATGGTGTACTCCTTGAGCTCCATCCTTTGCAGCGTACTGTAAAATATGAGGTCGACCGAGCTGCCGGTGTCGACCATGACCTTCGCTACTTCGCAATCTGCGATAAGTAGTTCGACAACTAATGGGTCATTGTGGGGAAAGGCCACGCCAGAGTTATCACGTTCGCTGAACGTAATTTCTTTGATGGGGCGGTCGGCGACATCGCTGGTGCTGGCCCATTTAACCGCGGCGATCGTTTCACGCTGGGACCTTTTGATCGAGCGTACCGAATCGTTGCAATCGACGAGGCCCCCCATGATCATGCCGATCTTCTTGCGCGCTACTTTCGGCGGGCCGGGTAGTTCTTCTCGCTCCCTTTTGTCAGACGACTATGGGGCTCGCTCCTGATCACGTTCGGACTCAGGCCGAATGTACGTGTAGTTGGCTCGTCTTTCTTCCGAGGTCGGCAGCCTGACGTTTCCGTTCCCGTATTCCCGCAGGAGGAGGCTTTGAAGATATCTGCATTCCGCCGTTGAATGCCCATCTTGCTTGTGGAAATCGCAATGTTTGTTCGTGTCGCGATTGTTGGGTCGTCCGTTGTTCGGATAGTTTCCCGAACCGTTTCTACTTTGTTGATCGCCTTGCGATCCTCTCGGGTACGGGGCTTCTATTTCGATAAGTCCCCCCTGTTCGATATCCCGAACCGCTTTGTCGATCGATTATGTTCTGGGCGAGATACGTTGTTGATTGCTTGCCTTTCGAACTCTTCGTCGTCAATCAGATGGATTCGGGTGTTTTTGCTCTTGTACTCCGCGTCGTAATGTTGTCGCGGTTCGCGGTGCTCCTCCTTCACCCTCTCCTTATCCTTTGAGCGTGTTTTGAGGGACGCATGCTTCTTGGTCAAAGCGGCTTTCTCTTCCTCCAGTTTGATGTACGCGGTTGCCTTGTGTAACACATCTTCTAAAGCCCTTGGTTCGTTCGTCGTGAGTTCGTCGCGGAACTGTGACTCGAACCATAGCCCGTTGCGGAGAGCTTGGAAGGCTACGTCGTCTGGTACCTTGATTTTGGAGGCGATCTCCTTGAACCTTTCGACGTACTTCCTCAAGGTTTCTCCTTCTCCCTGGGTCATGCCCCATAGATCGGCGATCGACTTTTCCTTGTGAATATACATGGAATAGTGCTTTAGGAACACGGTCTGGAGCTGATGGAAGTTGCCGATCGAATTAGGGGCCAGTCGATTGAACCATCTTTGTGCCGCTCCTGTCAAGTTCTCGACGAACAGCTGACAGTATCCTGCGTCTCGCAGCTCGGGAGCGATCTGGGCTCTGCCCATCGATATTGTGAATGCCGTGACGTGTTGGACCGGATCCGTCGTCCCGTTATACTTAGGGATGGTGATTTTTACGGGATGCGGGATATAAAACCGAGTGATGTCCGTCGTGAAGGGGACGCTCTGTGCTTCTCGTAACACGCGTCCGATCTCGGGTGCTGCGCTGATTGCTTCATGAACTCGAGAGCTCATATCATTCATTTATTGCCTCATTCTCTGGCGGTCGGCGTTGCTTGAGCGTTGTATGCCCTGGCATCGTTTGCCGTTCGCCTGAGATGATGATTCTGGTTATCTTGTTGATATCCGCTCGGACCAGAAAAATTCATCGCGGCGGTTGGATGCGCGAATGGTGGGGTTCCGTAAACCGTTGTCGGGTTATGGGCCCCGTATGGAAGGCCAAACGGGCTGGCGCTCATGGGAGGCAGGATTTCACGACCGTCAGTTCGCATTGGCTGCGAATTTTCCCCGAAAAGGTTTCGCTGTACGCCCGGAGTTAGTTCGTTGATTGTTTGTTGTACCCGCGGCCCTTGCGTGGTGAGCGCTTCGAACCTCGCGTTCGTCGATTGGGCGAGAGAGTCTACCTTGCTGACCAAGCTTGCGAGGAGTTCGATTATGCCTGGTTGAGCGACTTCGGTACGATGGGCGATTGCGGTCGTCTGTGGCGAGACGTTGGCCATGTCGTTCGTGACTCTGGACTCGGGAGTCCGATTGTTCGTGCGAACTAGGGGTGTTTCTTGTACTTCAGCACCTTCGGGATGGGTCATCGGCGGGCGTACATTTGCTGGACCCGGAGGTGTGGCCTGGGGACCTGATTCGGGAATAGTCGGTGGGAGTTCCATTGTTGGAATCGTCCGTTCGGTTGCGAGAGCCTCCTGCAGAACGATAGGAATGTGTGCTTGATTGTCTTGTTGGTTCGCCATTGAATGTAGTTAAGCGATTGGTTTTAGCTCCGGGATGCTGTTGAGTTGTCGTTAGCGTAAGAGATTTTCCTGATAGGCCCCACGGTGGGCGCCAAATGTTGTAGGGGTAAAACGGTTAAGTATAATGTTCGGAATAAAGAGGATAGATCGTTCGTAATTATGTAATGAAAATGGTTCGGAGTTTTTATGTGAAAAGGGGGTCGGAATTCTCGTTATGACAACTATGGTTCGGAGTGATGGTTCGCTAGAGATAGCGAACGCTTTTATAATGCTAAAGATAGCGAACGATAAGTGGGCAAAGATGCCGAACAGAATATAGGCAGAGATGCCGAACAGAATATAGGCAGGGATGCCGAACGAAATATGGGCAGAGGTGCCGAACGTAAATACAGTTCAAAGATGTCGAACTAAAAGATCGTAGATTATAATTCTTTGTTTCTCTCTGTGGATTTCTCTCTCTAGAATGCGGATCCTCCTTTCTGAGCGGGATCTCTCTTATTTATAGTAAGCGCTCCCCTTTTGACGGTATTCCTCGGCGCACGATCGTCATACCGCGGAACAGTACTAAGTCGTAGGGTGGTTCGGTTCGGCGCCTCATAAATGCACAGTCAGAATTGTCGTCCGGCGCTCATAAATGCTGTCAGACTTACTGTTCGACGCGGCGGAACTGTCCTGTCAGGCGTGACGTGGCGTCGCTCCTCTCTAACGGGCCTGATTCCAAATGGGCCGTAAGTCGTGGGCTTGCAGCGACGGGCTTCTTAAATGGGCCTGGTCATATTGGGCCTGAGAGGCCCACCCATAACAGAGTCCTAGAAATGCGTTGTTAGATGTTTCATAAGTTCTTCAGACTTGTACAAAGCTCATTGATACACTTGTAAACACTCATGTTGCATGAAACTTGTTTTAAAGTCCTAGCAACCACGTTGTTAGATGTTTCATAAGTTTGTCAAACTAGTACAAAGCTCATTGAGACACTTATAAGAATTCATGTTGTATGAAACTTGGTTTAGAGTCCAAGAAATGCATTGTTAGATGTTTCATAAGTTCGTGAAACTTGTACAAAGCTTATTGAGTAACTTATAAGCACTCATGTTGCATGAAACTTGGTTTAGAGTCCTAGAAAGGAGTTGTTATATGTTTCATAAGTTCATGAAACTTGTACAAAGCTCATTGAGACACTTATAATCACTCATGTTGCATGAAACTTGGTTTAGAGTCCTAGAAAGGCGTTGTTATATGTTTCATAAGTTCGTGAAACTTGAACAAAGCTCATTGAGACACTTGTAATCACTCATGTTGCATGAAACTTGGTTTAGAGTCTTAAAAACGAGTTGTTAGATGTTTCATAAGCTCGTCAAACTTGGACAAAGCTCATTGAGACACTTATAAGCACTCATGTTGCATGAAACTTGGTTTAGAGTCCTAGAAACACGTTGTTAGAAGTTTTATAAGTTCGTCAAACTTGTACAAAGCTCATTGAGACACTTATAAGCACTCATGTTTTATGAAACATGGTTTAGAGTCCTAGCAACCACGTTTTTAGGTGTTTTACAAGTTCGTCAAACTAGTACAAAGCTCATTGAGACACTTATTAGCATTCATGTTGCATGAAACTTGGTTTAGAGTCCTAGAAACACTTTGTTAGATGTTTCATAAGTTCGTCAAACTTTAACAAAGCTCATTGAGGAACTTTAAAGCACTCATGTTGCATGAAACTTGGTTTAGAATCCTTGAAAAGCATTGTTATATGTTTCATAAGTTCGTGATACATGTACAAACTCATTGAGACACTTATAATCACTCATGTTGCATGAAACTTGGTTTAGAGTACTAGAAACCACGTTGTTAGATGTTTCATAAGTTCGTCAAACTTGTACAAAGCTCATTGAAACACTTATAATCACTCATGTTGCATGAAACTTCGTTTAGAGTCCTAGAAACGCGTTGTTAGATGTTTCAAAAGTTCGTGAAACTTGTACAAAGCTCATTGAGGAACCTATAGACACTCATGTTGCATAAAACTTGGTTTAGAGTCCAAGAAAAGCGTTGTTAGATGTTTCATAAGTTCGTCAAACTTGTACAAAGTTTATTGAGACACTTATAAGCACTCATGTTACATAAAACTTGTTTTAGAGTCGTAGCAACCACGTTGTTAGATGTTTCATAAGTTCGCCAAACTAGTACAAAGCTCATTGAGACACTTATAAGCATTCATGTTGCATGAAAGTTGGTTTAGAGTCCTAGAAAAGCGTTGTTAGAATTTCCATAAGTTCTTCAAACTTGTAAAAAGCTCATTGAGAAACTTATAAGCACTCATGTTGCATGAAACTTGGTTTAGAGTCCTAGAAACCACGTTGCTAGATGTTTCATAAGTTCGTCAAACTTGCACAAAGCTCATTGAGACACTTCTAAGCACTCATGTTGCATGAAACTTGGTTTAGAGTCCTAGAAACCCGTTGTTAGATGTTTCAAAAATTCGTCAAACTTGTACAAAGCTCATTGTTAGATGTTTCATTAGTTCGTCAATGAACTTATAAGCACTCATGTTGCATGAAACTTGAAATATAAGCACTCATGTTGCACGAAACTTGGATGTTTCGTAATTTCGTGAAACTTGTACAAAGCTCATTGAGGAACTTATAAGCACTCATGTTGCATGAAACTTTGGTTTAGAGTCATAGAAACGCGTTGTTAGATGTTACATAAGTATGTCAAACTTGTACAGAGCTAATTGAGACACTTATAAGCATTCATGTTGTATGACACTTGGTTTAGAGTCCTAGAAACCACGTTGTTAGATGTTTCATAAGTTCGTCAAACTAGTACCTAGCTCATTGAGACACTTATAAGCACTCATGTTGCATGAAACTTTGTTCAGAGTCTTAGAAACGCGTTGGTAGATGTTTCATAAGTTCGTGAAACTTGTACAAAGATCATTGAGGCACTTATAAGCACTCATTATGCATGAAACTTGGTTAAGAGTCCTAGAAACGCGTTGTTAGAGGTTTCATAAGTTCGTGAAACTTGTACAAAGCTCATTGAGACACTTATAAACACTCATCTTTCATGAAACTTGGTTTAGAGTCCTAGAAACGCGTTGTTAGATGTTTCATAAGTTCCTCAAACTTGTACAAAGATCATTGAGACACTTATAAGCACTCGTGTTGCATGAAACTTGGTTTAGAGTCCTAGAAACCACGTTGTTAGATGTTTCATAAGTTCGTCAAAATAGTAAAAAAAGTCATTGAGACACTTATAAGCACTCATGATGCATGATACTTGGTTTGGAGTCCTAGAAATGCGTTGTTAGATGTTTAATAAGTTCATCAAACATTAAAAAAGCTCATTGAGGTACTTATAAGCACATATGTTGCATGAAACCTGGTTTAGAGTCCAAGAAATCACGTTGTTAGATGTTTCATAAGTTCGTCAAAATAGTACAAAGCTCATAGCTAGAGACACTTATAAGCACTCATGTTGCATGAAACTTGATTTAGAGTCCTAGAAACGCGTTGTTAGATGTTTCATAAGTTCGTCAATGAATAGAGAATACTTTGACAGAGTTTTGGTATAGGGCCCTGAAGTTGTAGATGAGTACTTTGACAGAGTTTCGGTATAGGGCCCTGAAGTTGTAGATGATTTGAAGGGTTTCTCTATAAAAGTTATTCCCAATTAATAGTATAGATATACACAATTCACTTAAATTTATTTTAATTTGCTTTTTAAAATATTGATTGTGACCTTATGAATTGTAATATGATTATAGTTTTCTTGTTTTTTTGTTTATACCGTTTGTAAGATTTATTTATGATTAGTTTTAATAGCTATTTAAAATTGATATATGTATCTATATATATAGATATTTTATAAATGTTAAAAACTACATTAAATATTTCTTTTTCGGATTTTATTAATGTTGATGAGTTTTATCAAAAATATTTCACTGATGTTTTTTATATTTGTTTGGGGTTTTATTTGAATTTTATTAGTATTAAATGGTTGCATTAATGTTGTTAAAAAAATAGTTGTTTAAAAAAAATCCATCATTATTAGAAAAGCTAATAAAAAGAGAGTAGATAATATTTTGGCAGAGTTATGGTCAAGAGCCCTGAAGATGACTTGAAGGGTTTTTCTATAAAGTTCTTCCCAATTAATAGTATAAATATACACAATTCACTCAAATTTATTTTAATTTGCTTTTTAAAATATTGATTGTGACCATATGAATTGTAATATGTTTCTAGTTTTCTCGTTTTTCTGTTTATACCGTTTGTAAGATTTATTTATGATTAGTTTTAATAACTATTTAAAATTGATTTATGTATCTATATATATTTATATAGATATTTTATAAATGTTAAAAATTACATTAAATATTTATTTTTCGGATTTTATTAATGTTAATGAGTTTTATCAAAAATATTTATGTGATGTTGTTTATATTTTTTTGGGGTTTTATTTGAATTTTATTAGTATTAAATGGTTGTATTAATGTTGTCAAAAAAATAGTTTTGTAAGAAAAATCCATCGCGGATGAGCAAGTGGCCCAATGGTAGTCACCTCTGCATCTAATCGCATAACTCGGGGTTCGAACCTCGTCGCTCTCAATAGGGAGAGAACTACTTAGACATTATACTATGATGAAAAAAAAAAAAAAAATCCATCATTATTAGAAAAGCTAATAAAAAGAGAGTAGAAAATACTTTGACAAAGTTTTGGTCAAGGACCCTGAAGTTGAAGATGATTTGAAAGGTTTCTCTATAAAAATTAGAGAAATTCACAAAAATACCCCCTTTCAACCTTCCCTTCACAAAACTACACATAATTCAATATTTTCACAAATTTACACCCTTTCAAAATTTTAAAAGCTTGATTTATCCTTTTAGAAATTATCAAAATTAAATTTTTTTCATTTGGGTTCACTAATTAGTGTTTAGAGTATAGTATTAAGGGGTAGGATTGTGTGAGTAGCGTTTATTTGGATTTAATTTTGAGTGTTTAGGTGTAGTTTTGTGAAGTAATTTTCAAATGGTGTAGTTTTGTGATTCTCCCTAAAAATTATTCACAATTAATAGTATAGATATACACAATTCACTTATATTTATTTTAATTTGTTTTTTTAAATATTGATTGTGATCATATGAATTATAAGATGTTTCTAGTTTTTTTGTTTATATCGTTTGTAAGATTTATTTATTATTAGTTTTAATAGCTATTTAAAATTGATATACGTATATATATAAATATTTTATAAAATATTTTTTTCGGATTTTATTAATGTTAATGGGTTTTATCAAAAATATTTTAGTGATGTTGTTTATATTTTTTGGGATTTTATTTGATTTTTATTAGTATTAAATGATTGTATTAATGTTGTTATACAAAAATAGTTGTGTTAAATAATTTTTTTTAATTGTATTTTCTTTTTTGACAAAAAAAAAATGTATTTTCTTAAAGATGATGTGGCTTCTTGTGGTGAGAGGCAAAAGTGCTTCATTATATATATGATTCCGATATAGCATTATAAAACCGCTATTTTATCTCATCAATATTTTTTAATAACACTTAGAGAATCAACGCTATTGTATAGTGCTATAAATACTCATATTTCTTGTAGTGGTTGTTAGATGTTTCATAAGTTCATCAAACTTTAACAACGCTCATTGAGGACCTAATAAGCACACATGTTGCATGAAACTTGGTTTAGAGTCCTAGAAACGCGTTGTTAGATGTTTCATAAGTTCGTCAAACTAGTACAAAGCTCATTGAGACACTTATAAGCACTCATGTTGCATGAAACTTGGTTTAGAGTCCTAGAAACCACGTTGTTAGATGTTTCATAAGTTCGTCAAAATAATACAAAGCTCATAAAGACACTTATAAGCACTCATGTTGCATGAAACTTGGTTTAGAGTCCTAGAAACGTGTTGTTAGATGTTTCATAAGTTCATTAAACTTTAACAAAGCTCATTAAAGAACTTATAAGCACACATGTTGCATGAAACTTGGTTAAGAGTCTTAGAAACGCATTGTTATATGTTTCATAAGTTCGTGAAACTTGTACAGAGCTCATTGAGAAACTTATAAGCACTCATGTTGCATGAAACTTGGTTTAGAGTCCTAGAAACCGCGTTGTTAGATGTTTCATAACTTCATCAAACTAGTACAAAGGTCATTGAGACACTTATAGCCCTAATGTTGCATGAAACTTGGTCTAAAGTCCTAGCAACCACGTTGATAGATGTTTCATAAGTTCTTGAAACATGTACAAACCTCATTGAGACACTTACAAGCACTCATGTTGCGTGAAACTTGGTTTAGTGTCCTAGCAACCACGTTGTTAGTTATTTCATAAGTTCGTCAAACTAGTACAAAGCTCAATTAGTCAATTATAAGCACTCACGTTGCATGAAAGTTGGTTTAGAGTCCTAGAAACGCAATGTTAGATGTTTCATTAGTTCCCGAAATTGTACAAAGCTCATTGAGGAACTTATAAGCACTCGTTTTTCATGAAACTTGGTTTAGAGTCCTAGAAACGCGTTTTTAGATGTTTCATAAGTTTGTTAAACTTGTACGAAGCTCATTGAGACAATTATAAGCACTCATGTTGCATGAAACTTGGTTTAGAGTCGTAGAAACAAGGTTGTTAGATGTTTCATAAGTTCGTCAAACTAGTAGAAAGCTCATTGAGACACTTATAAGCACTCATGTTGCATGAAACTTGGTTTATAGTCCTAGAAACGCATATTTAGATGTTTCGTAAGTTCGTCAAACTTGTACAAAGGTCATTGTTAGATGTTTCATAAGTTCTTCAATGAACTTATAAGCACTAATGTTGCATGAAACTTGGTTTATAACCACTCATGTTGAATGAAACTTGGTTTAGAGTCCTTGAAATCGTTGTTAGATGTTTCATAAGTTCGTGAAACTCGTACAAAGCTCCTTGAGGAACTTATAAGCACTCATTTTGCAAGAAACTGTGGTTAAGAGTCTTAGAAACGCGTTGTTAGATATTTCATAAGTTCGTTAAACTTGTACAAATCTCATTGACACACTTATAAGCACTCATGTTGCATGAAATTTTGTTTAGAGTCCTAGCAACCACGTTGTTAGATGTTTCATAAGTTCGTCAAACTAGTACAAAGCTCATTTAGACACTTATAAGCACTCATGTTGCATGAAACATGGTTTAGAGTCCTAGAAGCACGTTGTTAGATGTTTCCCAAGTTCGTCAAACTTTAACAAAGCTCATTGAGGATCTTATAAGCACACATATTGCATAAAAGTTGGTTTAGGATCCTAGAAACGCGTTGTTATATGTTTCATAAGTTCTTGAAACTTGTACAAAGATCATTGAGACACTTATAATCACTCATGTTGCATGAAACGTGGTTTAGATTCCAAAAAACAGGTTGTTAGATGTTTCATAAGTTCGTGATACTTGTATAATGCTCATTGAGACACTTATAAGAACTCATGTTGTATGAAACTTGGTTTAGATTCCTAGCAACTACGTTGTTAGATGTTTCATAAGTTCGTCAACCTTGTACCAACTCATTGAGACACTTATAAGCACTCATGTTGCATGAAACTTGGTTTGGAGTCCTAGAAAAGCGTTGTTAGATGTTTCATAAGTTCTTCAAACTTGTAAAAAGCTCATTGAGAAACTTATAAGCACTCATGTTGCATGACACTTGGTTTAGAGTCCTAGACACCACGTTGTGAGATGTTTCATAAGGTCGTCAAACTTGTACAAAGCTCATTGAGACACTTCTAAGCACTCATGTTGCATTAAACTTGGTTTAAAGTCCTAGAAACGCGTTATTATATGTTTCATAAGTTCATCAAACTTGTACAAAGCTCATTGTTCGATGTTTCATTAGTTCGTCAATGAACTTATAAGCACTCATGTTGCATGAAACCTGGTTTATAAACACTCATGTTTCATGAAACTTGGTTTAGAGTCTTAGAAACATGTTGTTAGATGTTTCGTAAGTTCGTGAAACTTGTACAAAGCTCATTGTGGAATTTATAAGCACTCATGTTGCATGAAACATTGGTTTAGAGTCATAGAAACGCGTTGTTAGATGTTACATAAGTTCGTCAAACTTGTACAAAGCTCATTGAGACACTTAAAATCACTCATGTTGCATGAAACTTTGTTGAGAGTCCTAAAAACCACGATGTTAATTGTTTCATAAGTTTTTCAAACTTGTAGAAAGCTCATTGAGCCATTTATAATCACTCATGTTGCATGAAACTTGGTTTAGATTCCAAGAAATGCGTTGTTCGATGTTTCATAAGTTTGTGAAACTTGTACAAAGCTCCTTGAGACACTTATAAGCACTCATGTTGCATGAAAGTTGGTAAAGAGTCCTAGAAACGCGTTGTTAGATGTTTCATAAGTTTGTGAAACTTGTACAAAGCTCATTAAGACACTTATAAGTACTCATGTTGCATGAAACTTTGTTTAGAGTCCTAGAAACGCGTTGTTAGATGTTTCATAAGTTCGTCAAAATAGTACAAAGCTAATTGAGACACTTATACACACTCATGTTGCATGAATCTCGGTTTAGAGTCCTAGAAACCGCGTTGTTAGATGTTTCATAAGTTTGTCAAACTTGTACAAAGCTCATTGTTAGATGTTTCATAAGTTCGTCAATGAACTTTTAAGCACTCATGTTTCATGAAACTTGGTTTATAAGCACTCATGTTGAATGAAAATTGGTTTAGAGTCTTAGAAACGCGGTGTTAGATGTTTCATAAGTTCGTGAAACTTGTACAAAGCTCATTGAGAAACTTATAAGCACTCATGTTGCATGTAACTTTGGTTAAGAGTCCTAGAAACGCGTTGTTAGATGTTTCATAAGTTCGTCAAACTTGTACAAAGCTCATCGAGACACTTATAAGCACTCATGTCGCATGAAACTTGGTTTAGAATCCTAGAAACCACGTTTTAAGATGTTTCATAAGTTCGTCAAAATAGTACAAAGCTCATTGAGACACTTATAAGAACTCATGTTGCATGAAACTTGCTTTGGAGTCCTAGAAATGCGTTGTTAGATGTTTCATAAGTTCATTAAACTTTAACAAAGCTCATTTAGGAATTTATAAGCACACGTGTTGCATGAAACTTGGTTTAGAGTCCTAGAAACGCGTTTTATATGTTTCCTAAGTTCGTGAAACTTGTACAAAGTTCATTGAGACACTTATAATCACTCATGTTGCTTGAAACTTGGTTTAGAGTCGTAGAAACGCGTTGTTAGATGTTTCATAAGTTCGTGAAACTTCTACAAAGCTCATTGAGGAACTTATAAGCACTCATGTTGCATGAAACTTGCTTTGGAGTCCTAGAATCGCGTTGTTAGATGTTTCATAAGTTCGTCAAAATTGTACAAAGCTCATTGAGACACTTATAAACACTCAAGTTTCATAAAACTAGGTTTAGTGTCCCGGAAATGCGTTGCTAGATTTTTCATAAGTTCGTGAAACTTGTACAAAGCTCATTGAGGAACTTATTATTGAAGAGACTAAGGCATTAGCCGACCTAACTTGGTCATCAAGGTAAAGGACGTAGCTTAAGGAAGACTCAACACTCTTCTCACATGTTACGGTTGGAAAGAAGACAAGAGAATTAGTATACAAAGAAGAAGGATATATAAGAAGAGAGTCGTTAGAGAGGTAGCCGTTGGCAAGTGTGAACCACGCTGTCCGTACAGTCACGTGTGGACATAAAGGGGCGTGAGTCTCATGCCGTTCGTACGCTCACTGGTCTTCTTAAGGGCGCTTTTAGCCGAGCCATTAATGCGCGGAGAAAAAAGGCATTGGATGCTTTTGGCATCTCCATTAGATTTCATTCTAAGCCTTCTTTTATATATACTTATTCTCTTTATATACATAACTTATCCAACTTATGAAATGAAAACCGATTAAACCTACTCTCTCTCTCTCTATTCTCTCTCTCTAGTTCTTGGTGTTCTTGATAGAACTCAAGAACATAACTCTTCTATTCTCTCTTAATCTCACTAAAATCTAACATGGTATTAGAGCTTATAAGCTCTTGAACCTCTTCGCTTCGGCTCACATGCTCTCGGTCATTCTCGGTTACGAACTTTCGGATATTTTCGGTCACTCTCTGTACTCTCGATTACTATCGGTCACTCTCGGTTACTCTTGTTTTCTAAGTGTGGATCTTGAAGAAAGTTATCAACTTTGTCACTCGTCAATCTATCCGAGCACTAGAAGGCGGAAAAACTCTGAGCTTGAACCTTGTACAAGACAAGACAAGCTTTCTCTCTCTCCTTAAAAGTGCTCTCTCCAAAACAAGAAAGTTTCAAACTTTGTGTGTTCGGTTCCTCGCTAGATCTTTCACCCAAGGAATAAATCTACAAGAAAGTTTCAAGCTTTCACATTCCTCATCTCATTCTAAAGTAAAGACTTAACATTTACCTCAAAAACATGGAAGACAAAGAACTCAAGAAGACTCCTTGTCCGGTTACCTTGAAAGGCATTAACTACCTTCTTTGCGCAAGAACCATGAAGATAGCCCTTGGTGGTCGCGGCTTGAGGAATCACATTCTCACACGACAAGGAGCTCCCATTGAGTTCAACTTCAGGAATGATGAGTTTACAACCGATGACGAAAATTGGTTTCAACTTGACCGAAAGGTCCTTGGAATCATCCAACGATCCCTTGAGCCATCAATCTTGGAAGCATACTCCTATTGTTAGAATTCCAAGGAATTATGGGACACTCTACAAACCTTTTATGGTAATATATCCAAACTAATACGAGTCTATGAAGTCAAGAAAGCCATCAATGATCTCAACCATAAAGACACCGAGTTCACTAAACACTTTGGGAAGTTTAGATCACTTTGGGCCGAGTTGGAAATGCTTCGACCTAGCACCGTTGATCCTAAGGTATTAAACGAACGAAGAGAGAAAGACAAAGTATTTGGATTGCTACTTAATCTCAACGGTAGCTAAAAGGATGTTATCAAGCCTTTGCTCCGATCCGACACCTTACTAAATCTTGAAGAGGTGTGCAAGAAGGCTCTATTGAGTAGTTTGATAGCAAGAAGGAGCTAGTAACCGCAAACAAGGTGTCGTTCAAACCCTCTACCAAGACGTATGAAGAAAGGAATCGTAGAAACGCGTTGTTAGATGTTTCATAAGTTCGTCAAACTTTAACAAAGCTCATTGAGGAACTTATAATCACTCATGTTGCATGAAACTTAGTTAAGAGTCCTAGAAACGCGTTGTTAGATGTTTCATAAGTTCGTCAAACTTGTACAAAGCTCATTGAGACACTTATAAGCACTAATGTTGCATGAAACTTGGTTTAGAGTCCTAGAAACGCGTTGTTAGATGTTTAATTAGTTCGTGAAACTTGTACAAAGCTCATTGATGAAATTATAAGCAGTCATGTTGCACGAAACTTAATTTAGAGTCCTAGAAACACATTGTTCGATGTTTCATATAAGTTAGTCAAACTTGTACAAAGCTCACTGTGACACTTATAAGCACTCATGTTGCATGAAACTTGGTTTAAAGTCCTAGAAACCACGTTGTTAGATGTTTCATAAGCTCGTCAAACTTCTACAAAGCTCATTGAGACACTTATAAACACTCAGGTTGCATGAAACTTGGTTTAGAGTCCTAGAAACGTGTTGTTAGATGTATCATAAGTTTGTGAAACTTGTACAAAGCTCATTGTGACACTTTTAAGCACTCATGTAGCATGAAACCTGGTTTAGAGTCATAGAAACGCGTTTATAGATGTTTCATAAGTTCGTCAAACTTGAACAAAGCTCATTGAGACACTTATATTGCATGAAACTTGGTTTAGAGTCCTAGAAACGCGTTGTTAGATGTTTCATAAGTTTGTGAAACTTGTACAAATCTAATTAAGACACTTTTAAGCACTCATGTTGCATGAAACTTGGTTTAGTGATACTCTCCCGGCCAAGGAAATAGCTCTAGATGCAAGGTGAGTTCGTCTCTTATGGTGTATGGCAGTTGGGCGGCGATAAACAAGTGCAAAGAACCAGCGGATATGGTGATGGAGTAGTGCGGAATGGTAGTAAACTTCTCAAGCAATCTATGGAGTTAAAGCTCGATGGTTTGTAGATGTTCTTGGGAGTAGGGAACTCGTAAGACAATCAGATTCAAAAGAGAATCGGTTTGTGAGTCTAACTGGTGAAGTTTTTGATATGAAAGTTTTCTGACTCTTAAGAAAGGGGGCGGCGAGACTTATAAAGAAAAGGAGAAGGCACATGTCGCCATTCTACCTTAGGTTTTCTCGCCAAGCCCAAATCTGGAAAGTGTTAAACAACACAACGTATTTAAACAACATAAACAACGCGTAATTTAATGATAAAACAACGAGTAGTGTGAAGTGCCTCGCTTAATACACTCTTCAAGGTAATGTTACTAAGTATCCGACGTAGTGATCTCCTTAGCCTCGTTAAAACTCTTGCATAGGATACTCAATGGGACAAATCTATGCAAAGGGAAAGAGTACTAAGTCGAAACACCTAGTTACTTACTTTCATTACCTTGGTCTTCTCTCTAGGCCATGATGTAGGCGTGAAGAAGCTCTTAGCTGCTCCTCCCAGCTCCTCCTCCATGATCATCGCTTGAACGTCCTTGGCCACCTCCTTGGCTTTAGACCGTGTGATTACTCCTCCATGTTCCTCGGTTCGCAGTGCTCTGGCGCCTTGTTGATCGGTGTCGATGTCCTGTGGTCGAGTGCCTTGGTGCTCGTTATCCGGTTCCGGTTCCATGATCATATCATCTCCTCCCTCTTGAAAAGGATTTGTCCTCAAATTTTAATCTGCAAAATAAGGAGACAAGTCAATAACATTGAACGAATCCGAGATGGCATACTTACCTTCGGGATCGATCTTGTAGGCATTGTTGTTGATCCGTCGGGTTACTTTGAAAGGTCTGTCTACTCGCGGCATCATCTTGTACTTCCTCTCAGCTGGGAACCGCTCCTTCCTCAAGTGGATCCACACTAAGTCGCCTTCTTCAAACAACATCTCCTTGCGGCCCTTGTTTGCATGCTTGGCGTATTGCTCGGTTTTCTTCTCTATGTTCTCCTTAGCCTTCTCGTGCATCTTCCTAACCTATTCATCCTTTTTCTTGCCATCAACACTAGACATTTCACTCAAAGGTAAAACGATTAGATCATGCGGAGACATAGGATTGAAACCGTATACTAATTCAAAAGGAGAGTAAAGAGTAGTAGAATGCTTAACGTGGTTATAAGCGAACTCAACATGGGGTAGACACTCTTCCCATGACCTGAGGTTGCTCCTCACCAAAGTCCTTAAAACTGTTGATAAGGATTTGTTCACTACTTCCATTTGTCCGTCGGTTTGCGGATGGCAAGTGGTAGAGAAGGATAGCTTTGTTCCTAGCTTAGCCTAGAAGGTGCGCCAAAAGTGGCTCAATAACTTGGTGTCACGATCAAATACTATCACTCGAGGCATTCCATGCAACCTGACCACTTCCCTGAAAAACAGATTAGCTACACTTACGACATCATCGGTCTTATGGCAGGTTATGAAGTGGGCCATCTTGCTAAACCTGTCCACCACAACAAAAATAGAGTCTCTATCATTCATGGTTCGAGGTAATCCAATCACAAAATCCATAGAGATGTTTGTCCAAGGGTGAGAAGGTATAGAGAGAGGAGTGTACAAACCGTGTGGTTGAACCTTACTCTTAGCTTGCTTGCATGTGATGCACCTTAGACAGATTCTCTCCACATCCCTTAGAAATAGGATTGGAGGCTAGCTAAGGTTTTGGCGACCCAGAAGTAGTAGGTATGCACAACCTATTGCGTAAAAACAAGTTGCCATCCTTTCTAAAGAAGTTCTCAAAAGAAAATTTAGCACACTTTGTATAATACTCACTAAACTCAGAATCAGCCTTATACAAATCTCTAAGCATTTCAAATCCGATGAGTTTAGAGGTCAATTCAGAGATTAGAGTGTACCTCATGGACAATGCGTCGGCTAAAACATTGTCCTTACCTTTCTTATACTTGATCACATAGGGGAAAGTCTCGATGAACTTTATCCAGCGTCCATGCCTCTTGTTCAACTTTTGTTGGCCTTTGAGATGCTTAAGGGATTCATGATCGGTATGGATGACAAACTCCTTCGGCCAAAGGTAGTGTTGCCAAGTCTACAAAGCTTTCACCAACGCGTATAGCTCCTTGTCGTATGTGGGATAGTTCAGCGTGGCTCCTCCTAGCTTCTCTCTAAAGTATGCTATAGGCTTCTTATCCTGCATCAACACAACCCCAATACCTAAACCAGAAGCAACACATTCAATCTGAAAAGTCTTAACGAAATCAGGTAACATAAGCAGAGGAGAATTGTAAGCTTCTCTTTAAGGAATTCGAAAGCCTTGTCTTGTGCTTCTCCCCACTTGAATCCCACATCCTTCTTGATGACCTCGGTCAATGGTGCAACAATGGTGCTAAAATCCCGTACAAATCGCCTATAGAAGCCGGCAAGTCCATGGAAGCTCCTGACTTCTCCAATGGTTGTTGGTTTCGGCCAATCCCTAATAGTTTTGATCTTCTCTTCATCGACCTTAACTCCTTATGTACTCACAACAAAGCCTAAGAAAACGATTTCGTTAGTGAAAAATGTACACTTGTCAAGGTTAGCAAAAAGGTTCTCCCTTCTTAGGATGTCAAGGACGACTCGGACATGGTCAAGTGCTCGTCTAGGCTTTTGCTAAAGATCATGATATCATCAAAGTACACCACCACGAATACACCTATAAAATTCCTCAAAAAATGGTTCATTAGTTTCATAAAAGTACTAGGTGCGTTAGTTAAACCAAATGGCATCACAAGCCATTCGTATAAACCCTGCTTAGTCTTGAAGGCGGTTTTCCACTCATCGTCTTCCTTCATCCTAATCTGATGATAACCACTCTTAAGATCTATCTTAGAGAAAATGTTAGAACCACATAATTCATCAAGCATATCATCAAGTCTAGGAATAGGGTGGCGATACTTCATCGTGATGTTGTTGATGGCTCGTCAATCAACACACATACGCCATGATCCATCCTTATTTGGCACATATAGAATAGGTACAACGCATGGAATCATATTATCTCGCATATGGCCTTTGCTCATCAACTCCTCAACCTGTTTAGTGAAGCTCCTTGGTCTCCACCGGATTGGTCATGTAGGATGGTATGTTTGGAAGTGTTGAGCTCGACACAAAGTCAATCTGGTGCTCAATGTCGCAGATAGGAGGCAAGCCTGGTGGAATCTCCTGAGAAAAGACAACACTATAATCCTGCAATAGCTTAGACATTTCACTAGGAAGCTCCTCTGATGGATTAGTACTAACAAGGCTTTCCTTGTACACAAACAGCAACATGGAGCAGTTCGAGTTTAAAAGTTCATAAACTTCTCTTTGGTTCATTTAGAGGCTGGAGTGTGGAGCTGGTGCCTTGTCCTTTGGTGCCTTGTCTTTCTCTTCTTTGAGTTTGAGATACAACTAGTTTTGATATACTTCACTTGGAGTGAGAGGAACAAGTGTAATCTTGCGGCCATTGAACTCAAAGGAGTGTTTGTTGATGTAGCCTTCATGTAGCACCTTTATGTCTGATTGCCATGGTCTTCCAACCAGCAGTATATAGCGAACCCAAATGAAAAATTTTAAGTATTCAAGTGTTAAAATTAGATTTTTGTGTTTATGATATTTTAGTCCAAAAAACATTTTAATGGTACTTGATGAACAAAAATTGTAAGGAGTTTCTTTGTCCTGGAAAAAAATATTCATGCTATTTTTAGGAATTTCTCTTTTTTAAACGGTAAGAAAAACTAATACACAACAATTAAAACTGTATTTTAATTATATTGATTATCTTATAATAACGGGTATATATATCATTATGCATGAGGCATAAAAAGTCAAAAATATTTATAACAATTTAATTTATATCTCTACTTAAAATTCGTATGCTAATCCTATATTTAAAAGACGAGGGGAGTACTCCATTGCTTGACAAATAAACATATCACCTCATCAATTAATTAATTAAATTATCATCAAAACAAAAATTAAATATACAAAAATAATAGTTTATATTTTACATATAAATCAATCCCCCGTCAAAATACATAAACCAAAAAATCTCTCACTTCATATTAGTCTCTCATTTCAAAATAAATGATATTCTAAAATGTTGCACATATATTAAGAATTTAAATTTTATATTAAATAATTAAATCAACCAGTTAAAAAAATTATACAACATACTATTGATTAAAAAAATTAATTCATGCTGCATTGAAATCCTAAGACCATCTTCAACAGAGAAACCCACAAAATTTCTTAACTATTCATTGGGACCCATGAACAGTTGGTTTAAAAAAAAAGAAAAATAAAATAATTAAAAACGCATCAATCATAGGTCGCCACGTATTCAAAGGACCCACTAAATAGTTAAGATCCGGATCTTAAATAGGAAATATAAGATCCAGATCTTAACTATTTAATGGGTCCCACCTGCTAAGATCTCTTTAAGAAACACCAATGAATATGCTCTAAGATGTCATTTATTTTGTAACAAAATTTTTGGGCTAGAATACCAATTATTTTGAAATATGATGAATGTAAAAAACAAACACTAAGAAAAATTATTAATCATACAATAAAATAAAAATATTGAAATATATATTATATCAAACCACAGAATTTGGAACATAAATTATTTAATGATTTTTCGAATAGTAATCTATAACCTCCACTATCAAAATATTGATTTATATCGAAACTATTTATAAGCTTACAATAATAGTAAAAACAAAGTTTAAATTTTTTTCATTGATAATAATGAACAATTCCTAGCCAATTATATAGTTTTCTCTTTTAAATTATTGGAAATAATTTTAGTTCTATACATTTAGTTACTCAAAATTGAATTTAAAATAGGTGAATGACATTCTTCCTTCCAAGTTCTTCATACAACATTAACGTAAACAAGACCCTCAAATTTCTTACATCGAAACTATTCGACTGATCATACATATATATTTGTATTTTTTTATTTTTAAATCAAATTAATTTCATGATAGAATTTTAAATTTTTTTACCGTCGTTAAACTATCGAGAGATTGATTGAGCTTTGTTATCGGATTGAACGTATGATAATAAGAATGTGTATTCTACCAAATAGAGTCTCCATTTAACCGCATCTCACAAATGATTAGAATTTATATGTTTATTTAACATTGTTCATATTTAATTGAAATGTGACGGAAAGAAAATTTTTTGCAAACCAAATCTAGCACAAATTATTTATCTTCTTATTCAAATACGCATTCAAATGTTTTCCTACGATTTTAGTTGAAAATGATGTAAAATTTAAATGTTTCAAAACATCTTATCTGTAACCTCAATTCAAAAAATCAAGTAGAACATACAATTAATCTTTTAAATACAAAAAAACTCGTATGCGCGGGTGATCTCCTAGTACTATATAAAATTCAAAATAAATCATTTATAATTTAAATAAAATATTACACCGCTGGTCAAATGCTAGTAAACAACCATTTAACGTAACAAATACATTAAAAATAGAAATACAACATTACAAATACATTAACATCCTAATACAATAGCGCATAAAAGAAACAACATATAACAAATACATTACAAAAATCTGACAAACAACAAAACAATTATAGGAGGATACAAGCTAGTAAACATGTTCTCTCAAACGAATTCTCTACATAACGGGCATGGCACCGGATCCGTAAAACCGGTTATTTCACTCCTAAAAGCATCGAAATGTCTACCGTTGACCTGTAAAAGGAACGTCCTCTCAATCCCATCCGATTAAGGTCTTCAACATCAAGAATTTTCCCCGCGTAGTTTTCAGTTACATCCTCATACACGAAATCAACCATTTTGAAGTAGAGAGAAAGAGTTTATCTTGAGAAAAAAACAAAGACAGGAAGATAAGTATCTTAGCAATGTCAGCGAGTTCATAGTGGAGGTTCATTAAATTAAGATCTAACGATGTAAAGAAAACATATAAAACAAAAAGCAAAACATGAAATCACCGACTTAGAATAAACTGAGCAGGTCACTACTTTAACCAGATCTGAAACGATACACACACAAAGCTAGACATACGAAATTAAGAGTCTGTAACAAAGCACACAACTCACGAGTATCGACTCTACGATCTAAAAAAGAGTGAGAGCACATGAAAGCATGCTAGAAAAAATATTTTCTTTTTTGTGTGTGTGGATTAGCTTAAAATTGACACTAATGGGAATGCTTTAACTTTGGAGAATGAGTCTTTGCCTTGCAGTGAGAAGCAGAAGAAGAGTGATAAGAAGAAGAGTAATGAAAGGAAGACGTCTTCTATTGGTGTGGGCAGAGAGCCCTTTAAATAATACAATATGTTATTGATATTAGGAAACAAAACCAAACATTCTCATTTTTAGTAAATAAAAAAAAAATTGGAAAAAATGACTTTTATATGTTTTGTATTTTGAAAAGTAGACCTTTTATTTATATTTTTGAAAACTAATTCTCTTTAGATGACATTTGACTTTTTGCCCACATTTAAATTAATAATTAATTATTATTGAATAAAATTTAAATCAGAAAAATATAATTAAATTTTATATCTTTAAAATCTAAACTCAAAATGATATATTTAATAATAATATCTTTATTTTTTATCTTAGATAAATCTGTAATATTTTTTTATATTTAAAATTTGATTATAAATAAATCTATTAATATTTTAAGTTTCCCTACCAATGTTCGATATCTTATATATAATGTTTAATACGTCGAATTACGAAGATGGTATAATACGTCGATGCGTCATTGGTTTCGTTAGTCAATACGTCACAGGAGATGAAAGCGGTAAGTCGGTTAAATACAGAGAAGAGGGATAAGATGAAGAAAAAGCTGAAAACATTCGATGAAGAAGGAAAATTAATTGAAATCATGATTCAAATTAAAACCTAGAAATCCCAATTCACATTAAATCTCTCAAAAGTTATCGTCTTTTTCATTTTATGATATGATGATGGTTTATACTTAACCATTATTAATTTGGTTGATTTAAATGTATATTTTGAATTGATCCGATGTTTTTAGGATTTTTATATTCAGGAAATAGAATATCTATATTTAAAAAAAAATAATTGTAAAATATTTATAATTTAAAAACGAAATTTTAAATATTTAATAAATATTTTTATTTTTTTCAAAGATATAGTTCTTAACTAAAAATTGGACAAAAAGTAAAATTACATATAAAAAGAGTTAGTTTCCAAAAAATAAAAAAGAATGTATATTTTTAAAATTTGTAAACTCAAAAGAGTTACTTTTCAAAATTTCCCTAAAAAAATCGGTTACCTCATAACTTTATAATTATATAATCATCTTTGTTAGCCTGTTTTAAATATGTCTAATAAATAACATTATTAAAAAAATCAATTTAGAAAAATATGTCATCATCTATTATGTTCACCTATTAATACTTTGATCGTATAAAATTTTTGTTTCAAAATTTAAAAATTACAAAGCCTACAAGTTTCAAAAAAAAAAACCCAAATATTATACATTGCTGACTATATTTAAATTAATTATTTGTATATACCTAAAACTATTCATTATTTTTAAAATAACTTTTTGATAATTTGGATAATTCGGTTCAGTTCTCCAAATTTTGGTCTGAATTTCGTTCATAATTTTTGGCTAGTAAATTGTGTTATCAATTCCGGTTAGTTATATTTTTGGAACGATTTCGGGCATTCTGTTTAGTTTTTATGCGGTATTTTGGATCTAGGTATTTTGTTCACCCCTACAATAATATAATGAATAACAAACTTCAAAGTTTATAATAGTTTGTAGTAAATTAACTTACTAATTATATTAAAACTACTCTTACTTTTTTAAAAAAAAATCGGATAATTTGGGTAGTTTGATTCATATTTAGTTCCATATATTCGGGAATTTAAACCTAAATAAAACCAAGGTTTTGAAGTCTGTTTTTTTACTTAAAGTTACTACGTGGACTCAAGGCCGGCCTAGAGGGCAAGCCAGGGAACCGGTGGCTTAGGGCATCCGTGATTTTAGGGGCATGTTTTAGAAGGAAAAAAATAATCTTTATGTAAAAAAAGTTGTTAAATTTTTTTATAAGATTCATTTTTGTTAGTTTTCCTTTTTTTGTGGGATTTTGAATGAAACGAAAAAATGATTCGTATTGAAGAAGAGGAAGAGCAGAAAGAAAAAAAGATTGATTTAGTTTTTACTTTTGATTATACCTTTTTGGTAGATTTTATTGTTTTTTCGCAAATTGTTTGGAATTTTTTTAGAGAGTTTCATTAAACTAAACATTTTAATAGTACTTTCAGAAATTAAATTTTCTCTTACAATACTTTGAAAATTATTTACTTTTATTTGAATTCAATATTTAGCATTTTATGTTTTTTTCAAAAGGGATATAGGTACATATTTATAAATGGATGTATTTTATAAAATGAATATATTAAAAAATTATGTTCATATATCATTTTTTGTTATTAAAACAATTTTTAAGTATTTTAAAAGTTGTTAAATTTTTTATTAGATTCATTTTTGTTAGTTTTCCTTATTTTTATGGGAATTTGAATGAAAAGAAAAAATTATACGTACAAGAAAAACCTCGGAATCAAGGTTCACTTCGGTATTAGAGCCAAATATAGCATCACCTTCCTCCATTGCTCCCAATTCTTTCAATGCCTTAAATTCCAAGTTATCTTCTACATGTGCTGGTTTTGAGACCATAGCTTCTTTAAGCCGCTTCTTCTGTTTCTCCAACTCCAACACAATCATCCGTTTCATTTCCTGTTACAGCCACAAATCATACTTTGGGGTTAGTAAAAAAGCATCACCCACAATAGTTTATGGGCAAAATTCGGATTTGTAAGAACCGTTAAAAAAGGTACCAGTAGCTTCTTGTCTTCCTCGGGGTCGATTGCTTCTTCACGATCATCACCGTGCATCAGGTCTGGCGAAAACGAACCAGCCTCTTATGCTTCCTCGTCATCTTCTTCTACCTCTGCATGGGTTCTGGAGAATATTCTTCTTCAGCATCTAAATGATTCATATCGTTTATCTCCTCCTCGTTTTATTCCAATATTTGTGTTAAACCACAATTAACATCAACATCTTGTTCACCCTCCACTCGATGTTCGAGGAGATGTAGATGTCTCTTTAGCATCTCGGCATGTATTTTCTTCAAACAAGCTTGTTGAAAATTAATATATGCAAAAAAATAAAAACAAAACAAATCCTCTGTTATCATAATCTAACAAAAACTCTATTTTAATTATATTGATTATCTTATAAGAACGGGTATATATATCATTATGCATGAGGCATAAAAAGTCAAAAATATTTATAACAATTTAATTTCTATCTAACTCTACTTAAAATTCGTATGTTAATCCTATATTTAAAAGACGATGGGAGTTCTCCTTTTTTGACAAATAAGCATGTCACCTCATCAATTAATTAATTAAATTATCATCAAAACAAAAATTAAATATACAAATAATATAGTTTATATTTTACATAAATTCAAACCCCCATTAAAATACATAAACCAAAAAATCTCTCTCTTCATATTACTCCCTCATTTCAAAATAAATGATATTCTAGAATGTTGCACATATATTAAGAATTTAAATTTTATATTAATTAATTAAATCAACCAGTTAAAAAAATTATACAACATACTATTGCTTAAAAAAATTAATTCATGATGCATTAAAATCCTAAAATGTCATTTATTTTGTAACAAAATGTTTGGGCTAGAATACCATTTATTTGGAAATAGAAGGAATGTAAAAAACAAACACTAAGAAAAATTATTAATCATACAATAAAATAAAAATATTGAAATATATATTATATCAAACCAAAGAATTTGGAACATAAATTATTTAAAGATTTTTTGAATAGTAATTTATAACCTCCACTATCAAAATATTGATTTATATCGAAACTATTTATACGCTTACAATAATAGTAAAAACAAAATATAAATTTTTTTCATTGATAATAATGAACAATTGCTAGCCAATTATATTGTTTTATCTTTTAAATTATTGGAAATAATTTTTGTAATCATTATTCTATACATTTAGTTACTCAAAATTGAATTAAAAATAGGTGAATGACATTCTTCCTTCCATGTTCTTCATACAACATTATCGTAAACAAACCCTTAAATTTCTTATATCGAAACTATTCGACTGATCATACATATATATTTGTATTTTTTTTATTTTTAAATCAAATTAATTTCATGATAGAGTTTTTTTAAAAAAACCCAAATATGATACATTGCTGGTTATATTTAAATTAATTATTTGTATATACCCAAAACTATTCATTATTTTTAAAATAACTTTTTGATAATTTGGATAATTCGGTTCAGTTCTCCAAATTTTGGTCTGAATTTCGTTCATAATTTTTGGCTAGTAAATTGTGTTAATAATTCCGGTTGGTTATATTTTTGGAACAATTTTTGGATCTAGGTATTTTGTTCACCCCTACAATAATATAATGAATAACAAACTTCAAAGTTTATAATAGTTTGTAGTAAATTAACTTACTAATTATATTAAAACTACTCTTACTAAAAAAAAACGGATAATTTGGGTAGTTTGATTCTTATTTAGTTCCATATATTCGGGAATTTAAACCTTCATATGAAATAAAACCAAGGTTTTGAAGTCTGTTTTGTTACTTAAAGTTACTACGTGGACTCAGGGCCGGCCCAGAGGGCAAGCCAGGGAACCGGTGGCTTAGGGCATCTGTGATTTTAGGGGCATGTTTTAGCAAGAAAAACCTCGGAATCAAGGTTCACTTCAGCATTAGAGCCAAATATAGCATCTCCTTCCTCCATTGCTCTCATTGCTTTCAATGCCTTAAATTCCAAGTTATCTTCTACATGTGCTTGTTTTGAAAACATAGCTTCTTTAAGCCGCTTCTTCTGTTTCTCCAACTCCAACAGCGATCTCACCTCCTCATCCTTGAGCTCATCCTCTTTCATCAGCTCAACAACCCTTTTCTGAAGTTCCTCCTTAGCTTGTTCATATCCGGTTGCGGAGACCCTGAGATCTCTTATCTCCTTATCCCTGGCGTCGATGGTGGAAAGCTGGTCCATACCTCTCTTCCTCTCAACCTCGCACCTTTCCCTCATAAGGACAAAGGCCTCATGATCCTTGGAAGACTCATCCACAGTATCGGCAAGCTTTGCCTCCACGCTACGAAAGGAGAACATCACCTGCGGACAAATACCGAAGAAGTTCAGACAATGCAAAGGGAAATCTTCAAGTAAATAAAGATTTTTACCTTGAGAAGAGTACGACAGACTTCATCGGCGGCCAGTTCAGCACCACCTTCAGTGATGGCCTCCATATCCCAGGTTAGGAGTTTGTTCTTCATCTCTTCTACCCAAGAAGAAGAATGGGACCTGCCAATTTCACCACCTGATAAGGGAGACATCTTTACCCTTCGACTCTCCACGGGATCACATGAACTGCGTTCAGCTTTGCGTTTGCCAGCGGCCATTGTTCCACTCCTCGAAACCTCGGTGACCTTTACCTGACTTTCAGATGCAGGAGTTGAGCCTCCCATCTCAGCTAACTTCCCCGAAGCAGCAAGGAAGAGTTCAAAAGGATCAGGTGTAGATGCTCGCTGACTCTCAGACATGTTGCAATCTAACAAGCAACATGTCACCTTCAAGATCAACATTAAAGAAGAACTTAAAGATGGAACGAAAGCTTACCCCAGATGGGAGTGCGTTATAAGGAAAGGTGGCTGGAGAGGAACTCAAGGGATCTCCGTTCAGAAGGGATCTCCAACAGTTGTTCAATGGTCCTCTTCCCCGCAGCGTCGTCGCCTTTGTTCAAATGGCCAATATCTGCAAGCAAACAATAGAAGAAAATAAGAGAAAGTCAGTGGAATCATGAGAATTAGAAATAAAGATACCCACCAGAGTAAGACCACGCGGTTGGAAAATTTGGGTCAGGTCCAACCGATAAAAACAAGAAGCGACGACGCCAAGTCTTCTCCAAAGCACCTTGATCACCAATCTCAGGATTAGTTACCAACGCCAAGTTACGCCGACGATGAAGATGAAAGCGGTTGATGTCACCCGCATAAGGCTTGAAGTAAAAGGCATATAAGACAGAGGCCACCGACACCTCGATGGATTTTAGATTACCCATCACTTAAAACGCCATCAGCATCCTCTATACCATCGGAGAAAGCTGCCCCGGAGACAAGCCAAGATAGCGAGATACCTCGGGAACTAGCGAAGGAACAATTCTGCGAACCCATAGCTGAACAGAGCCTCGTACACCGCAATTCCTTCTGGGCCGGCATCCGTTGGACGCTCCGCCGCATTTGGAATCCTCAAGCAGGAGAGAGGAAGACCAAAGGTCCTTGAAATCTGAGCCACCGAGTTTGAGGTGATAGAAGATTTGGGGTTCTTCTTGGGATCAACCGGCGGATCTTGCGAAGAACCAGACCCTTCAATTTTGACCGCATCCTGAAGGCAGAGACAATCAGATCTGGTGGACCGCCGCGACTTCAGACGCTCCCTGACGGAAGAATCATTGGAAAGATTCATGGCTTCAGGACCGAAGGGTACGATAGCAGTATTTGGGCCCCAGTGAAACGATGACATGGTAAGAAGAAAGATGAAGGAGGAGATCAAGAAGATCACCTGACGATACAAAGAAGGACTCGCAGATCTGATAAATACTGAAGACGAAATCGAGCTTTGTATGGACGAGAATGGAGTGAGTGATGAAATTCGTGAAGATGAAGAAGGAGATGCCGCCGCAAAGGAAAATGAAGAAGGAAAAGAAACGCGGATGCCTTTAGGTTAAATAAGGAAATTTCATGCGGTTTGGGCTTAAAAACATGTCCAAATAAAAGAAGAAGCCATATTTAGAGTTACGGCTAGGTGGGAAATAAAGGTTCGTGGAAGTTCAATTCGTCGTTGATCAAGGCAAGTATGAGGCTTCTAAATTCATCCTCGAGAAGCTACTTTCCTCTTCTTATCCGGGGGTCAAAGAAAAGCAAAGTTGGGGGCAAACGGTTCGGGATAAATTTAATCGTCCCGGTTAAGGTTTAACCGGCGGCAAATCGGACCGGAACCGGCGGCAGATCGAACCGGAACCGGCGGCAAATCGGACCGATTGAACCAGAACCGACGACAATATCAGAACCGACCTCCTTTGGTTGATATTGGGCTTAATAATCGACATAGGAGAAAAAGGAAAATATATATTGCTAGATTCTTTTAAATATTCATGAAGGAGAGAATCTAGGAAAATATCTAAAAATAAGGATCTTATATCATATTCTTCTCATCTTGTAAACTTGCTTTTAGAGAGAATATTCGATCATAAGCTTTTTGATTGTTCTAAGTCTAGATCTTATATCATATTCTTCTCATCTTGTAAACTTTCATCGATTAATAAAACATCCGATTCAAACCAATTCTAATTGTTTTAACCGTTATCGAATTTCGTGGTTCTTCTAACGGATCACTAACTTTTGCCCAAACAATTTTCATAATAATGCCAAAAGAAAATGTGAGTATTTAATGAGACAAGGACAATCTATCAAACATTCTCTCCACAAACAAAGTGACACTACAAGAATCTGGACATTTAGCAACGACCAAAATCGTTGCTAAATCGTTGCTAAAGGCCTTTAGCAACGATTTAGCGACGACCATATTTTCGTCGCTAATCGCTCGTCGCTATTTCGAAATCGTCGCTAATTCGTCGCTAATTTAGCGACGACGACAAATCGTTGCTAATGATTTGTTGCTAATTCGTTGCTATTTTAGCGACGAAATAGCAACGAATTTGCAACGTTACTTTAGCTTCGAAATAGCGACGATTTAACGTCGATTTTAAAAAAAATATTTCCGAATTTCCGAATTTAAAAAACTTATGAAATTGCTGCAAACGTCACTAATTCGTTGCTAAATTAGCAACGAATTGGCAACGATTCTTTAAACAAATCGTTGTTAATTCGTTGCTAATTTAGCAACGAATTGGCAACGATTCTTTATACAAATCGTTGCTAATTCGTTGCTAATTTAGCAACGATTTGGCAACGAAGCGTATAAGAATCGTCGCTAATTCGTTGCTAATTAGCAACGAATTAGGGACGATTTGTTAAAAAAAAAATAAAAAAAAAAGAAAAAAGAAATTAAAAAACAAATTATTAAAATTAAAATAAAATTATTATAATTATAAAATAAAATTCAAATTACATTTAAAAAAACTAAACTAGGGATCAAAACCATTAATCCCAACATTCCGTCCCAGTTCTTGAGCAGCGGCTTCAGCCTCATCTGGACCAACCTCCGGTTCCGGATCTACCCCTAATCCGCGTTCCCGCATCGCATTAGCAAGGTTTGGACTATCCATCGCAATTATGGAGAATAAATCCGTCATTGTCTTGAAGCGGGCGTTTGTATCTTGGAGTTCCTGACGCAAACGAACATTCTCCGCAGCCTGATCCCGCTGAGAAACATGATGAGGTTGCGATGAAGAAGCTGCGGGAACGGTCTCGATAGAACCGACTCCGAAAGTGCGGTTCTTCTTTTTCGGAGCGACCTACGTAGAATTAATATTATATATCTGTTAGTAAATATAATATAAGTTAAAAAAATATTAATTAAATTATTTACCTCGTAGTAGATTTGGTCGCATTCCGCGACCGAAAGTCGTCCCGAGGAGTTCACCGAGCTCCCTTCTTCAGTGGACGACTGACTTACCCGCTCGGCGAGTCTAGCCTCATAGTCATTCACGATCTTTTCAGATCGTGAACTGACATATGACCCATCTTTCCGCTTTTGGGTCTTCTTCAATATCTCCACAATAGGGGGAAGTTCCCCCTCTTCTTTAGCCTATATTTGATATTTATATTAAATATTTATTTATTTGAAAAATAAATAAAACAAAGTGTTAAAAATTAAATTTACCATTTTAATACGACGACCGGCGTATGAACTCGGTCCCGAAGTGTGGACGTAGGGACTGATCCCGTCGATAGGAGTGAGGCGGGACTTGGAGCAGTTTTCCGCAACGGTGAGAGCATGCGGTTCTGTCCAGTAGTCGATCATCCCTTTCCACACCGCCAGGTCCATCGACTTCGGCTTTCCACCATCTCCTTTTAGTTTCCAGTCTTTCTTCCAACTGGAAACAATGCCGGTAAGGCGGTGCATCGCCTTCTCGTTGAACCCCTTACGGACTTTCACCGTATCAGCCTCGGCCCAATGTCATTTTTGCTATTAATTAAAACTAAGTTTTAGTTTAACTTTTTAAATTAGAAATTTTAAATTAAAATTTTCAAATTAAATATTTTTATTTATATTTAAATATAAATTATTTTAATTAAAATTTAATTTAATTTACCGCGAAAGATTCGAACCAGATGTCCTGTATGTATCCCGGCGTTTGGGACCAGTTCACGTGCGGCTCGACGAAGTAAGACTTCATTGTGTCTGCGACACTCCGACTCACTTTGTTATCGCAAAACCTAACAAAGTACAATATTTTATTAATATTTAATATTTAATAAAATTTTTATTATTTTTTAATATTTTTGATATAATATTAAAAAACTACCAAAATGTGTGTCGCGGCCGGTCAGGATCTATCAACGGCAAACGGTCGTGGCCGTCTTGCCGTAGGAGATCCAAGATCCGCATCATGTGGGGTCCTTGATGCGGAGGCGGTGGTAAATCCACCGGTATATCTCCAACCGGTGGAATGTTGGAAGCAGCATCTAACCCCACCTCGGGGACCTCGGGAATGTCGGGTTGGGTTGGTTCTGAAGGTTGTCGGATCGGATTAGAATCAGATCCGCTACCAGAACGGGAATTATTACGGATGAAATTAAAATAATGGTTTGGACGAGGAGGCATTTTTGTAAAAAGGTTTAGTGTTTTAAGAAGAAATGGTGATGTTTTTATAGTGAGATTGTAGAGAGATAAAATGTAGAGAGATGGTTGTGTGAAAAAAATGAAAGAATTTGGCCATATTTATAGATTTTATGATCGTTGCTAAATCGTTGCTAATTAGCAACGATTTAGCAACGAATAGTTTTTGTAATCTTTTCGTTTTCCCACCGGAGGGAAAACGAAAATTTAGCGACGATTTAGCAACGATTCGTTGCTAAATCGTCGCTAAACTACATATAGCGACGATTTAGCAACGAATCGTTGCTAAATCGTCGCTATTTTTAAAAATATTTTCGGGTTTCCCTTGTTCACACGTTTGGGTTTAGCAACGAATTAGCAACGATTTAGCAACGATTCGTTGCTAAATCGTTGCTAAATAATTGATCGGACACATATGCTACATTCTATGTATCAGAAGTACGAGATTAAATGTCAGACATATTAGCAACGATTTAGCAACAATTCGTTGTAATCGTTGCTAAATCGTTGTTAAATCGGTTCTAAACTCAAACCCTATTTTTAGGGTTTCAACCCCTAAAACGGGTTGCTATGTTATAATACATACTTCATATGTAATTATAGATTATAAGATTGAGAATAACACTTCAAATTATGATATTTACTAAAAAACTGAAAATATTATGTATTATAAACTTTATGTTAGTAAAACATATAAGTTAACGGTAAGTTAATACACGTTAAGTATAATATTGTAATCAATTTTTTTTATTGATTTATACAATTGGTTTCACCTTTGTTTACACTTTTTAAGTTAACACTAATTCTTAAAAACCTTTATTTTGGGGTGGTTTTAGGGTTTAAAGATTTGTATATTAGCAACGATTTAGCAACGATATGTAAAACATAATTAGTCCACAAATTTAAACCCCTAAAAGTACTAATCGTTGCTAAATAACTGATTAGACTAATATGTTACATGCTATGTATCAGAAGTACGAGGTTAAATGTCAGAAACATTAACAACGATTTAGCAACGATTCGTTGTAATCGTTGCTAAATCGTTGCTATTTAATATTTAGCAACGATTCGTTGCTAAATCGTTGCTAAACTCAAACCCTATTTTTAGGGTTTCAAACCCTAAAACGGTTTGTTATGCTATAATACATACTTCATATGTAATTATAGATTATAAGATTGAGAATAACACTTTAAATTATGATATTTACTAAAAACCTGAAAATATTCTGTATTATAAACTTTATGTTAGTAAAACATATAAGTTAACGGTAAGTTAATACACGTTAAGTATAATATTGTAATCAATTTTTTTATATTGATTTATACAATTGTTTTCACCTTTGTTTACACTTTTTAAGTTAACACTAATTCTTAAAAACCTTTATTTTGGGGTGGTTTTAGGATTTAAAGATTTGTATATTGCAAAAATTAGCAACGATTTAGCAACGATTCGTCGCTAAATCGTCGCTAAATAGCAACGAATTAGCGACGAATTATTGCTAAATCGTTGCTAAATCGAGCCAAAAGTTTCAAATTCGTTGCAAATTCGTTGATAATTTGCAAAAAAAAATTAAAAAAAAATTAAAATTGCAAATACAAGTTACAAATTTAATCATTATTGTCGGAATCAAATGATTCGATATCGCTAACTTCATCGAATTCTTCATTTTCTTCTGTGGATCCTTCGTTTTCATCATCCACAATATCTTCAGCTACTTGATTATCAGGATCAACAAGAAATACATCTTCGGTAGATTGATTTGTTTGTATAATTGTCCCACCAACGACATCTTGTTGCATAGGAACTTCATCGTTACCCATAATTAAACCTCTCGGAACCACTCGAATTACTGCACTCCACGATATACCACTAGTTTTAACGCGAGGATACGGAATGAATGTAACTTACTCAGCCTGCGATCCGAGGATAAATGGTTCGAACTTCCGATATCGTCGTGATTGGTTGACGTCGATGACACCAAATTTGTTGTAACGTACACCACGAACTAACGTTGGATCAAACCAATCACATTTAAAAAGTGTTGTTCTTAAATTGACTAATCCCGGGTATTGGACTTCGATAATATCCGTGAGAACCCCATAAAAAACCGAATCGCCCTCAACAGTGACACCATAATTTGCGGTTGCTCGATGTTGACCATGACTTACTGTGTGGAAGACGTAACCACGAGTAAAATACATAGGCGAAGTTGTGATCTTACCAAGCGGTCCTTGTATTAACTCGCGAAACCAAACCGGATATGTGGTGTCACCATATTCAACTTGCGTTTTTAACCAACCCGCAAAATCGCGTTCTTTATAAGCAGTAAGTTCGTCTTTCGAAAGTCCATGATAGACTTCCTCCACTTGTTCCTCAAACATTCTAATTGAAATTAATAAACCCCCTCGTTATATATATCGTTAGGAAAAATATTATAGCTAATCTATAAAAACATATAATATATTACCTTTCGAAAGGTCGTGCGTAATCACAATTAAGGAGGATGTAAGTATGTGCACTTTGTCGATGTTGATCACTTTCCCACCAAACTTCTTTTATTTTTCCGCTAGATCTTCCAATTGGGGAAAATATATCAGGTACCCCATCTACTGCATATACTGCGCCAACGCCGCCGTCCTCGTATCGTCGTGTTTTTGTTCTACGTGTTCGTACATTGGAACCAAAATAGTATGATGCGAAATGAGAAGTCTCTTCCGTTAAAGATCCAGCAACGATAGATCCTTCAACCCTTGCTAGGTTTTTCGCCTTTCCTTTCAAATGTCCCATAAATCGTTCAAAGGGATACATCCACCGAAACTGCACAGGCCCTCCTAGTTCTGCCTCGTGAGGAAGATGTATTGGAAGGTGTTCCATTACATCGAAAAAAGATGGAGGAAAAATCTTTTCCAAGTTGCACAACAAGATAGGGATATTTTCACGCAACTCGTTCAATGACATCTTCTGAAAGTGTACGAGTACATAAATCTCGGAAAAACGCACCGATACCTGAAATTTTTTAAAATTCATGACTATATATTGTAATTAAAGTAATTAAAAAGATAATTAATTAATTATTAATTAGTACCTGCAATTGCTAAGTGTGCGGGTTCAGGTAGAAGCTCGTCGAAGGCAAAAGGTAATAGTCTCTGCATAAATACATGACAATCATGACTTTTCATACCTGAAAACTTTTGTCCATTCTCAACACATGCGGATAGCTTTGAAACATATCCGTCGGGGAATTTGACATCTGACGCTACCCAATTAAATAAAGCGGTTTTCGCTTCGAGTTTCAATCGTAGATCGGGACCGGAGCCTTACCATCGTTCGTGATATGCAACTCACTTCTAAAACATATTTCCGGCAAATCCAATCTTGTCTTCAAATTGTCTTTCGTTCTCCCCTGCACATTCAACAATGTGTACATGATGTTATCAAAGAAATTTTTCTCAATGTGCATAACATCAAGGTTATGTCTCAACAAATGATCTTTCCAGTAAGGGAGTTCCCAAAAAAAGCTTTTCTTGTGCCAGTTATGGGTTTCCCCGTATCCGTCAGGTAAATTCGAAACATGCCAATTTCCACCCCGTCTACATGTTTCTTGCGCCCCGTAATAATCCAACTCGTTTAGTAACTCTGTCCCCGCCGGATATAGTAGGGGTGGTTGTTTAACGACTTTGTTCTTCTTGAACAACCTTCCGTTCTTCCGGTACGGATGATTAATTGGAAGAAATCGTCGGTGACAATCAAACCAACTTGTTTTCCTTCCGTGTGGGAGTTGAAACGCATCGGTCCGATGACGACAATAAGGGCAAGACAATCGTCCATGCGTTGTCCAACCGGATAACATGGCATAAGCAGGAAAGTCACTAATAGTCCGCATAAGCACTGCACGCATCATAAAATTTCTTTTGCACGATATATCGTACGTACGAACCCCAGTGTACCATAACTCTTTTAGCTCATGGATTAAAGGTTGCAGAAAAATATCTAGAGCTCTCTTTGGATGTTTCGGACCAGGAACTAATATACTTAAGAAGAGGAATTCTCTTTGCATGCACATATATGGAGGAAGATTATAAGGGGTTACGATAATCGGCCACAAGGAGTATTGTCTACCGGACATACCAAATGGACTAAATCCGTCGAGTGCATAAACCAAGATATACATTACGAATCTTTCTAGAGAAGTCGAGTATACCGTGTTAAAGTGCTTCCAAGCCTTTGCATCCGACGGATGAGTTACTTCCCCATCTACGACTGAGTGCTCTGAATGCCATATCATTGAATCGGATGTCCTTTCCGATTGATACAATCTCTTGAGCCTCGTCCGTAATGGGTAAGTACCACATCCGTTGATACGGGACCTTACTCCCTTTTCCATGGACCTTATATCTCGACCGACGGCAAAAACGACATTCCCGCAACTTATCATCATCTTTCCAATAAATCATACAATTGTTAACACAAACATCAATCATTTCTGAAGGCAATCCAAGACTAGAAACCAACTTTTGTATTTCATAATATGAATCAGCAGACTACATTATCCTCGGGCAAATACTCTTTTAGTAATTCCGCCTAGGAGTCCATGCAAAATTCACTCAAATTATGATCCGATTTGATATTCATCATTCTAGATGCTAATGATAATTTTGACAATCCATCTTTACATCCATCGTAAATTGGTTTATTCGCAGCGTCTAACATATCATAAAAACGTTTAGCATCTTGGTTAGGTTCTTCAACAACATTTTCAGATAAATACTCCCTCGTATCATGAAATGCATCAGCAACCATGTCATGATATTTATTATCATCTACATGCACATTAGACCCACCGTGATGATCATAGCTACTATCAAAATGATGCGGTAAATTAGCGGGTTCGTTAGTTTCAGGAACATGAAACGAACTACTTTCTCCAAATTCGGTGTTATTATAATTATACCCTTCCCCATGTTGAAACCAAACAAAATATTGTGGCATAAAACCCCTATTAAAAAGATGTTTCCATACGGTATCAACATGAATGTATTTAGTGTTCACACACTTCTTACATGGACACTACATTTTACCAGTATCTTGAGTAGTCTGCATGTTTCCAGCTCGATACATGAATGTTTGAAGTCCCTCCGTGAACTCTGTTGTCACTATCCCCGATTGATCTTTGTGTCTATACATCCAAGATCGTAACTCGTATACGTTATTACCGTGAGACATTTTGAGTATATATGTTATGAAAGTTTTTGTATAAGTGTTTAGAATATATATAAGAGAGAATGTTTTGATATTGTGTTGTGATTTTGATTTGGTCGAATGAGTTTATATAGGGACATTGTAAATTTTAGCAAGGAATTAGCAATGAAATTTAGCAACGAAATATTTTTACCAAGGAATTAGCAACGATTTTGAGAGGAAATTGCAACGAATAATTCGTCGCTAATTACCGGTGGAGCTCAATGAAAACGTGCTCACCAACTTAGCAATATTCCTTGCAAATTCGTCGCTATTTAACAAGGAAATATCATCGTCGCTAAATCGTCGCTAAATAGCGACGATTTAGCGACGATATAGGAATTCCTCCTTAAATCGTCGCTATTTCGTTGCTAAATAGCAACGAAATAGCGACGAATAGTTTCGTTGCTATTTGGCAATGAATTAGCGACGAAATTTAGTGTCGTCGCTAATTCCTCGCTAATTCCTCACAAATCCGTTGCTAAATAAATTCCTCGCTAATTCCTTGCTAAAATTCGTTGTTATTTACCCAGTTTCTTGTAGTGTGATGTTGTGAAGAATGATTACCGAATTCGATTGAATGCTTCGGTTGATGTTGCTAGACATTTGTTACATCAAGGATTACCATTCCGTGGTCATGATGAATCAGATGAGTCCACAAATAAAAGGCATTTTTAGAGCTTCTAAAATACACAGATGTTTAGAATGAGGTTGTAAGAAAAGTTGTGTTGAATAATGCTCCTAAAAATAATCAGATGACGTCGCCTCCAATTCAAAAGGACATTGTGCATTGCTTTGCAGATGAGGTAACTAAATCGATTATTGAAGAAATTGATAATGATGTCTTTGGTTTGCTGGTAGACGAATCTGCAAATGTATCGTATAAAGAGCAACTGGCAGTGGTTTTTCGCTTTGTTGATAAGTTTGGGATAGTCAAAGAAAGATTTGTTGGCGTTACTCACGTGAAGGAGACATCTTCTTTATCTTTGAAGGATGCAATCGATTCTTTGTTTGCTAAATATGGACTAAGTTTGACAAAGGTTAGAGGACAAGGGTATGATGGAGCTAGCAATATGAAAGGAGAATTCAATGGATTGCGATCATTAATTTTGAAAGAAAGTAGTTCTGCATATTATGTTCATTGCTCTGCTCACCAACTTCAATTGGTTATCATGGCAGTTGCAAAAAAACATTTTGAAATTGGAGATTTTTTTTATATGATTTCCGTTTTGGTGAATGTGGTTGGACCTTCTTGTAAGAAAAGAGATATGATTCGGGAAACCTATCAGCAAAAATTAGAAGAAGGGATTTGCAATGGTGAAATTAAGACGTGAACTGGATTGAATCAAGAACTCTCTCTTCAAAGACCTGGAAATACTCGTTGGGGTTCACATTATAAGACTTTGCTATGACTTAATGAGTTGTTTTCGTCTATAGTTACAGTTCTCGAATATATCCAAGAGGAAGGGACAGACTCCACCAAAAGACAACACGCATATGGTATTCTCAAGTACTTTCAGACCTTTGATTTTGTTTTCTATCTCGAGTTGATGTTGCAAGTTATGGGTGATATCTTGTATATTTTGCATATTTTACTTTGTTTTATTCAAAAATTAACTCATTTAGGTTGCATTTAGTATCATATAGGTTGCATTTGCATGTCGTTTTATGGTTTTCATGTATAAGAGTGCAAGAATGGAAAATATGGGGAATTCAAGCAAAAAAGCGTCAAAAAGGACACTATTTAAGGAAGTTCCCACCGATGGATCTTTATGAAAGTTTACCACAAGATAGCCACGGATGTTAGCTTTCATTTAGAGGTGGTTTGAGATTATTTCAACGGTTAGATCTCAAGTTATTCTAATTTTACTTCATACCGGTTTGTTGTACCTGTCACACTTGACCGGTACAGGCGAGAAAAATAAGGAAAAACCGGGTTTTCGAGCTAAAAAGGAAAAGAGAAGTCTTAAACCGAGGAGGACGTTTTTTAGAATCTCGTTTATCAAATTGGCGCCGTTGCCGATTTGGGAACTTGATTAACCATTACAACTTTGAAGTCGCTTGGGACTAAGTTTTCGTTTCAGGATACTAATTTGCTCGTATCTCTTGTCGTTTTTTTTTCATATCTTCATCCATAGATGGGTGAAAATAACGCCGAGAAGAACCAATGGAATAATGATATCGAGGAGCTTGAGAACCTTCTTTATGGAGACAAGCCGTGGAAGAGGATGCATATACCAACGGAAGCACGCAATGGGACGAAGAGTTAGAAGAGATGGAACGTATTGTGTATGGAAATGAGCTACCGAAGGTAGTTGAGGCAATTAGATGGAGAAGTTTGATATTAGGGTTATTTTTGGTTTACTTCTGGGTTAATGCATTTGGTTTGGTTTAACAACAATAAACCAAATTTAACCACATAAATCAACGTCTATGTGCAATTAGATGGAGAAGTTTGAGATTGGGAGAATAAACATAGTAAAATACAGTTATGGAGAAATAGTAAGAGGGCAAAATATTGGGGGAAAATATCGGTAGATGATAGTTCCGAGAAGGAAATAGATCGTTTTCCCTTTAAAGAGTGAATATGCATGGGGAGATGAAGAAATAAACATTGTAAAAGAGATAATACTAATTAACATACATTGAATGAATTTTAAGGAAGAAATCAAAACCTGCTTTTCTTATAACGAATACGATGAAGAGAAACACTAAGAGGAAGAAGCTTGAGAGAGAGAGAGAGAGAGAGAGGAGACGAGAAAGAGAGAGAGAAAATAAAAAAGACTGTTTTTGGGTTTTGGTGAATCACCAAAAAATAGGAAAACGATCTATTTCCCCCTCAGAACTATCGTATAACGATAGTTCCACCCAATCTTTCGTCATCTTGCTATTTCTCCCTAACTGTACCTACCCAATGTATATTTCCCCCTAATTTCAGACTTCTCCATATAATTGCATTTATACGTTGATTTAAGTGGTATGAGTTATGAATCAAACTAACAAACCGAGTTGAAAACAATATCGAACCGAGTTTAACCATAATCTACTAATCCAATTTTTCAAAATCTCCAAAATCGAATTTGAAATCCCCAAATCTTCTTCTCCATCATCAATTTATCTTCATCTTCTTCATCTCCATCTTCTTCATCTTCATCTTCTTCATCTTCTTCATCATCTTCATCATCATCATCATCATCTTCATCAATTCATTTTTTCATCTTAATTTTAATCTTCATCAATTCATCTTCATCATATGCATCTTCTTCATTTCATCTTCATCTTCTTCTTCATAAATTCATCTTCTTCATTTTTCATCTTCGTCAATTCATCTTCTTCTTCATTAATTTATTTTCTTCATCTTAATCTTCTTCATCAATTTATCTTCTTCATCTTCATCAATTCATCTTCTTCATCGTCATCTTCTTCTACATCTTCATCTTCATCTTCATTTTCATCTTCATCTTCTTCTACATCTTCATCTTCATCTTCATTTTCATCTTTTTCATCTTCATCTTCTTTTTCTTAAAATTATTAATTGGGTAATTAAGGTTATTTTTTGTTTAAATTATGGGTTAATGCATTCGGTTTGGTTTAACAAAAATAAATCAAATTTAACCACATAAATCAACGTCTATGTGCAATTAGATGGAGAAGTGTGAGATTGGGGGAAATAAACATAATAAAGTACGGTTATGGAGAAATAGTAAGAGGGCAAAAGATTGGGTGAAAATATCGGTATATGATAGTTCCGAGGGGGAAATAGATCGTTTTCCCTTTAAAGAGTGAATATGCATGGGGAGATGAAGAAATAAACATTGTAAAAGAGATAATACTAAGTCACTAACATACATTGAATGACTTTTAAGGAAGAAATCAAAACCTGCTTTTCTTATAACGAAGACGATGAAGAGAAACACTAAGGTAAAAAAAGCTTGAGAGAGAGAGAGGAGACGAGAGAGAGAGAGAGTAAAAAAAGAGTGTTTTTGGGTTTTGGTGAATCACCAAAAAATGGGAAAACAATCTATTTCCCCCTCACAACTATCGTATACCGATAGTTCCACCCAATCTTTCGCCCTCTTGTTATTTCTCCCTAACAATACTTTACTATGTTTATTTCCCCCCAAATTTCAAACTTCCGCATATAATTGCACCTATATGTTGATTTAAGTGGTATGAGTTATGAATCAAACTAACAAACCGAGTTGAAAACAATATTGAACCGAGTTTAACCATAGGCCACTAATCCAATTTCAAAATCCTCAAAATCGAATTTGAAATCCCTAAATCCCTAAATCTTCTTCTTCATCATCAATTTATCTTCATCTTCTTCATTTTCATCTTCATCTTCTTCATCATCTTCATCTTCATGATCTTCATCTTCATCTTCTTCATTATCATCAATTCATTTTCTTCATCTTCATCTTCATCTTCTTTTTCTTCATCTATTCATCTTCAACAATTCATCTTCATCATATGCATTTTCTTCATTTTTATTTTCATCATCTTCTTTATCAATTCATCTTCTTCATTTTTCATCTTCATCAATTCATCTTCTTCTTCATTAATTTCTTTTCTTCATCTTAATCTTCTTCTTTATCAATTCATCTTCTTCATTTTTTATCTTCATCAATTCATCTTCTTCATCGTCATCATCTTCTTCTTCATTAATTCCTTTTCTTCATCTTAATCTTCTTCTTCTTCATCATATTCATCCTCCTCATCTTCATCTTCGTCTTCTTCATCTTCATCTTCTTCATTTTTCATCTTCTTTTTCTTCATCAATTTATCTTCTTCATCTTCTTCATCTTCATCAATTCATCAATTCATCTTCTTCATCTTCATCTTCTTCTTCATCTTCGTCTTCATTTTCAACTTCATCTTCTTTTTTTTAGGATTATTAATTGGGTAATTAGGGTTATTTTTTGTTTAAATTTCGGGTTAATGCATTCGGTTTGGTTTAACAACAATAAACCAAATTTAACCACATAAATCAACGTCTATGTGCAATTAGATGGAAAAGTTTGAGATTGGGGGAAATAAACATAGTAAAATACGGTTATGAGGAAATAGTAAGAGGGCAAAAGATTGAGTGGAAATATCGGTATATGATAGTTCCGAAGGGGAAATATATCGTTTTCCCCCCAAAAATCGCTATCACGTTTATGAACACGCAGAGGCGTAATAAGTAGGCCCCACTGTTTTGGGTTTTTCTTTTGTTTTTTTTTATTTTCTATTCGACTTCCTTTTATTTATACGTTTTTTCTCCATTAATAATTAGATGATAAATTCGTGAATAAATAAATGTGGGTATCCACTACCAAAAAAATGTAATTTAGCAGATATATTTAGTTTTTACAGCATACCCATACCCATATAAAAGTATCATTATACATCTCATTTTTGTCATTGTTAATGAATATATATCATATTTAAAAACAATTTTTTTCTATATGAAAATTCATGAGAATATATGTAACGTATGGACAAAACTATACGTAGACCCTTCGAATATTTGTATTGTTTAAATTTTTATAGTATAAATATAGTAAAAATTATTGGTTATTAATTATCTTGGTTTTAAAGTATACTCCTAAGAGCACCTCCATCGGTATAGTTTAAAGATTTCTTAAGAGTTTTTAGTTTAGTTTGATGTAATATTTAAATTAAAAATAATGTGTTAGTTTAAAAATTCATACCAACGTATATTACAGAAGGAGTTTTAGAAATATTAAGTCACCCATACGTGGATTATTTTTATTGGTTGAATTTTTTTGTAGATTTTCTTTTGCTCAAGATATCTTTCGTTCGTTGATCATCGTGATTCTTTTTCTCGGGTTGATTCGCAACGGAGAGAATCGGAGTTGTTATCTCGGTGTCGCTAAAGATCTTGACAATAACGACAATTTTCTCGCCGGAACTCTCTGGAAGAGTTGGACTTTCAGAATCACATTGATTACAAATGGGTTTGGCTTATCTTAAGCGGACGAGCACCGATTCTGCCTCTATGGATTCAATTTTCGGGTTCACGGTTCTCTCATCTCTCTTTAAGTACTTGATAATTGTGTGGAATGAAACGAATATTTGAATTGGTCACAAGTATTATTGAGATTGAACCATTAATAATACATTTAGATATGACATGTACTAAACTTATTTTGTTTGAGTTTGTGTCTTCTATTTGTTACAGGGATTATTGAGATTTCACCATTGAAATATACATCTTTTTTAAGAACTCATGTGAATTCTACCATTGGACAACAAATAAAAGTAAATGCATCACAAATTTCTTAAACACAAAATTAAAACAAAAAGAAAAAGAAAAATAGTTAAGCAACTCAAATAAAACATGACCATTATAGATGCTCTAATTAAGTTCAATGTTCGTTTACGTACCTGTCTTTTAAGTCATATGATCATTTTAATTAAAAATATGATTATCGGATAAGTACAACGTTCATTTATTAACATCTTTTAAGTCATTAATAAGTATTGATGCCTACATACATACATAACGATTATATTACATGGAAAAAAGTACATAACGAATATAAATAAATAAATATATATAATACTATAAAAAAGACTTAAAAGAAAAAAACTGTAAATGTCTATAAAAAGAATTTAATTTTATTTATTTGGTACACTGAATAAACCATTTATTTCTTCAAAATTATCCACATGATTAAGAAGATTTATTTTTTTTTATTCATTGGCTCGTCCATTTTTTTGGTAATTGGAGGTCAATCATCCCTACGTTTTATTAAAAAATAGAAAGAACATACTACAAACGAATAACTCTTGGGTACGCAGACCCACTAGAATCCTCTTCCGCAATCGAAATAACGATTTCCAAAATCAAGCTAAAAAATTGAAAACCTAAAGGTAAAGAAAAAACATAGTTTGCCAATCCATCTGCAAGACGATTAGCTTCCCTATAGACGTGAACAATACGGACTATCCAGTCCCTAGAGATAAAGCCATTGCACAAGTGTACCAGGAATGACAGAGGATGAGAATCACCAATACATGTCTGAAAAAAAACCTACCACCATCTTCGAATCCACCTCTAGCACAACTTTTCTATAGCCTTTCTCCCAAGCCAAATAAAGACCATAGTACACACCCCCATAACTCGGCTAACGTGGCTGAACAAATAACAATATTTAGTACAAACCCACCACACCACCTCCCATCTTCATCGCGTATTACTCCTCCAGCTGTCGCTAATCCTGGGTTATCTCTAGAAGCACCATCCGTATTAACCTTGACCCAATGTGTCTCAGGTTTAGCCCATGAGATCGACCTTTCTGCCAAAACACCACCACTCGCGTCTCTATTCACTGCCCCATAAGCTTTAATTGTTTCAGTCGTTAGTCCTTTCAAGAAGCTTATCCTATCGCGACATTTCCCAGTTTCTCCAAAAACACAGTCGCATCTCCACTTCCAACCCCACCATACCGTGATAGCAAACATCACCGGCCAATAACTCTCCATCTGTTCGGTATTGTCTGTTAGGTTATAAAACATCCAATCCAACAACGGTCTTTCAAAAAACGTTCTTAGTTTTCTTGGTACAACTAATTTACGCCATAAACCAACCATCGATGGGCAGTCTCGTAATACATGAAGAATGTTCTCATTCGCACCTTTGCATAGCTGACATATTCCATCGGCACATAGATGTCTTCGACAACGTTCTTCATTCGTCATGATTACTTGACTCACAACCATCCAAAGGAAGATTCTTATTCTCTCTGGCACCTTCACTGTCCATATACTTTTAAATAGACTCTCCATACATTGTCCTTGTTTCATGCCTTTAGTCAAAAAAGCATAAGTTGATTTAACCGAGAATTCTCCATTCGAGTTCATGGACCACGAAAGGCGATCTCTTGCACCTGTGACCACATCAATGACCATAGCTCTTAGCCTTAACATCATACTCTCAGGTAAAATCTGGTTTAGTCGTGTTAAGTCCCATCCCGTAACGTTGTTCCAATAAGACCGGACATTCTCCTCCAGGTTAGTTAATATGGCGTCTTCCCCCACAAACTCCATCAACGGTTCATTCACAAGCCATTTGTCCTTCCAGAATTTCACCGTGTTACCGTCTCCAATAACCCATCCCACACCTCTCTTAACAACTTCTCTTAGGCCTGTTATACACTCCTCCAAAGAACAGACCAATTACTCTTACTTGATAGCCACTCATCCTCATGAATATCTCCTACTTTGTATTTTCTGCGCAAAACCTTAGCCCAAAGTCCATGCTTATCATCTAAGATCCTCCACCCAAGCTTTGCGATCAGAGATATGTTCATCTCCTTAGCCGATCTCAATCCCAGGCCTCCATCACACTTCGGCTTGCAAATTTTTTTCCACGAGATAAGGTGTTGTTTCTTTTTTTCCGGAACATTACCCCACAAGAAAGATTTCACCGTTTGGTCTAGTTTTCTCCAAGTACTTGCAGGAAGCATAATCGAGCTCATAGAGTGAACCGGGATCGACTCTAGTACATCTTTCGATAGCGTCAACCTACCCGCCATACTCAAAACCCGTCCTTTCCACCCAGCTAGCCGTGAGGACACTCGTACTAGGATCTCCTCAAAAGTGTCTTTGTTTAGTCTCTTTTGTAAGATAGGCATACCTAGGTATTTTCCAAGCTCTCGTGTCGACCCTATACCGCTCTCCGCACTTATCATATTCCCAAGATCTCTACTAACATTCTCGGAAAAAAAGATTTTCGATTTCTCGAGGCTTATCTTTTGTCCAGAAGCCTCACAAAATCTAACAAGAACACGTCGAATAACATGGATTTTGGAAATAGAGGCCTCCGCGAACAAGATGAGATCATCAACGAAGCATATGTGAGACAGTTTTGGCCCTCCACGAGAGAGACTTATCGGTTTCCACTCACCATTAGCAATGTATGTATCAATTAGGTGACATAACCTTTCAATACATAAAACAAATAAGTATGGAGATAAGGGATAACCTTATGGTAAACCCCGCGTCGGATTAAAAAATTCGGTCTTTTCCCCGTTCCAGAATAAACTCATTGATGGTCCTGATACACACGCCATAATCCATTTAACCCAATTCTCAGACAAACCGGTTGACTGAAGTGTGTCCTCCAAGAAGTCCCATCTTATACGATCATAAACTTTTTCGAGATCTAGTTTAAGCAGCATCCATCCTTTTCTCCCCTTTTTACGTCTCATAGAGTGAACTGCTTCTTGGACAACAACGATGTTATCAGTACTTAAACGACCCGGTATAAAACTTGATTGAGTCGGTCCTATGAGTTTTGATATCACTGTCTTCGGCCGAATAACCATCATCTTCATAATTATCTTAAAAAGAACATTACAAAGGCTTATCGGTCTAAACTGTGTGATCTTTTCCGGTTTCAGCACCTTTGGCAACAACACAATCAAAGCATCGTTTGTTGATTCTGGTAAACTCCCCTTCGAGAAAAACTCTAGCACAAATCTGCTCACTGACTCTCCCACCAGCGGCCAATTTTGTTGATAAAAAATGGATTGAAATCCATCGGGTCTCAGGGCCTTTAATCCCCCCATGCTCCGCGATGCAACCTCTATATCCGTCTCGGTGAATGGTGCCTCCAAAGCTCTTGTCTCATCACTTGACAAAATTGTGAACCCCATGTTCGGCAGCTTCTCCACAACTTGATTAACATCATCCATCAAGTACAATCTCATATAGTAATCTCGAGCCATCTTCTCCTAGCTTCCCACTTTTGTTACCCATCTTCCATTATCATCCTTCAACATCTCTATATTATTTCTTCTTCTTCTAATAATAGTAGAAGTATGAAAGAATTTTGTGTTTTGATCCACCAACACTATCCATCTTTCTCTAGATTTTTGGAACCAAATGATCTCCTCTTTCTCAAGTACCACGTCCATCTCTTTGAGCAAACACTCTTCCCTGTTCAATAAATCATTTGTTTGAGACACTTCTCATAGGCTTTGGACCTCACGTATATCTGCCATTATTTTCTCCTTTCGCTTATTAACATCACCAAACACGTCTTTGTTCCACCTTCTTAACTTCTTGCTAAGCATTTTTAAAGCTTCAGGTGTGGTAATACTTGGGTTCCATGATGCGGCCAACATCTCTTGAAAACCCTCGTGCTTTAGCCAAGCCGCTTCAAACCGAAATGGTCTTCTACCCGGGTTTCCCTTCTTCTTAGGACGTAACTGAACATAGAGCGGAGTATGATCCGAAGATAGAAAAGGCAAATGCAACATTGTTGCTTCTTGCCACTTCAATCTTGCATGCGGGCAACACAAAACTCGGTCAAGACGTTTCGCTACAAACGTTCTTTCCATTCTCCCCCTCTTCCAAGTATATTGGTTACCTTTAAAACCCATATCTATTAGGGACAATTCATTAATCCATTCGCCGACATCTAGAAAATCCTGGGATAAGCTCCCATTACCTCATGTTCTCTCATTCGTTCGTAAGATCGTATTAAAATCTCCGCCTACGAACACCGGACCTATAAGCCCTTGAATAAGACCTATAAGTTTTGCCCATAACCCACTTCTTCTAGCGGTCGAGGGTGCTGCATATACAACAATGATATGTGCTACGTCCATCTCACGTTCAACGGTTGCATGTATAAACTGATTTGTGGCTCCCTTTATTTCTACTTGGCCTAAGTTCGACTTCCACAACAACCACAAACCTCCGCTTTGACCCACCGCATCAACCCGAAACGTCTTATCAAAACCAAGGTTTCCACAAATCCGACCAGCTTTATCCCCACTCGAGTGCGTCTCAAATAAAGCTAGCATATATGTGTCAAACTTTTTCAGTATATATCTCATCGCTCTCCGAAAATTAGGTTTATTCGCCCCCCGGCAATTCCATAAAAGTAGGTTCAACATACTTCTAAAATTATAATCGAGAATAGTCGGGGAAACCCGTCATGGTACAACGTCGTTTAGTAATGCCCCTTTTACTCCTTCGGCGCCACTACCATTCCCATCACATTCATTCCCAACCATATTGAGACACATGTACACTGTATTATGATCCGATTCAGCCGGTGGTTTATTAGCTTCCTCTTTCTCCCTTTGACCAATTACAAAACCCCCTCCTGGTCTCCCGACATACTCATGTTCAACTCTTAATCGTTTTCCATTAGCAACCACATTACTTTCTCCTCTTGTTGGTCCAAACACCAAACCTCGCGTTGGTTTTATCTGTCTCCTCTCTCGTACATTCAACATGTGATGTCCACTCTCCTTGCCCCTTTTTACTGTCTCTTTTAGTCTGCTCGACTCACGGGTCCCTTTATTCAAGTTACCCATTTCTTTGAACACCATTCTCTTAACACTATGTGAATCACTCCTCTCTTTCTCTCCTGTGCTTTTTATTCTTTGGTTCTCTTTATCTTCATCCAACCGACCAGCATCACTTCTCAAGCCTGCACTTGTCGACTCTTCATCCAACCCACCAAATTTGTTAGACAATCTGACGTTCCCTGTGGCTTTAATACTTTTAGTCGTGCCCTTAACTCCACTAGGGACTACTCTTAGGCTATCAGTTGTTGATATCACTTTATCCAACCTGTTTGATGCCCTCCTGTTCGAGTTTGTAACTGGCTGGAAGCCATCAGCACTCAGGTCACCCCCACTCTCTCGCACATTTATCTCTGGCGTCGTCCCTCTCGAGCTGCTACTTGTGGTCCTCTTTGAGCATGTGTGAACTGAATGGCCGTAAACTCCACATACTGAGCATATGTTCGTTAATCCTTCATACGCCACATAGTATCTTTCACCATTCACAACCATTGTTCCTTTCAAAGGTTTTTTTAGATTAACTTCTACACACACCCTTGCGAACCTTGCTCTCTCAAACTTTAACGTCGTGGAATCAACCTTAATCGCCTTACCTAAGCCATCTCCAATCCCCATTAGTATAGCTCTGTGGTATAAATTAACCGGAAGATTTGATATCCTAATCCACACCAGGGTTGTGACAATCTCATCATTCAGAGGATCAAACTCTGGAGACCAAGCTTGGATCATGAGGTAACTACCAAATATTCTCCATGGACCTCCGGTAACCGCTGCCAAATAGTCTTCTTCCTCTTCAAATCGAATCATGAAGAATTGTCGGGGGAGATCTAAAACATGCATTCCACCTTTAGGTTTCCACAGCTCCCTCAATCTCTTATTCAAAACTGATATCATAACATTGTGTCCAAGCACTTTCACAATCATACATCTCTTCCACATCCCATTCATAGCTTCCAATACTTCTTGGCCAATAGTCACAACAGGTTCTCCATCTTCACCGTTTGGGAACTTTATCCTCATCCTTGACATTACAAACTCATCCGCTATCACTTTTTCTGGCACCGGTAACCCTCCGCTCATACTCCCTCTCACTTTGTTCACCCATGACGTTCGCATATCTGATTTAATCCCCGGTGGCCTCCCCACATCTTCCATGCTTTCATCATGATCTGTACGTTCGTTATCGCCCATATTCTCCGCCGCCGTCTCCATTAGGGTTTTTCGGCTCGTCCTTATCCTAAATATTTCATCTTTTCGGCTCGTCCTTATCCTAAATATATACATCTTTTTTAAGAACTCATATGAATTCTACCATTGGACAACAAATAAAAGTAAATGCATCACAAATTTCTTAAACACAAAATTAAAACAAAAAGAAAAAGAAAAATAGTTAAGCAACTCAAATAAAACATGACCATTGGAGATTCTCTAATTAAGTTCAATGTTCGCTTACGTACCTGTCTTTTAAGTCATATGATCATTTTAATTAAAAATATGATTATCGGATAAGTTCAACGTTCATTTATTAACATCTTTTAAGTCATTAATAAGTATTGATGTCTACATACATACATAACGATTATATTACATGGAAAAAAGTACATAACGAATATAAATAAATATATATAACACTGTAAAAAGACTTAAAAGAAAACAATTGTAAATGCCTATAAAATAAATTGAATTTTAATTATTTGGTACACTGAATAAACCATTTATTTCTTCAAAATTATCCACAGGATTAAAAAGAATTATTTTTTTTTATTTGGTACACTGAATAAACCATTTGAATTTCGGCTTTCCACTTAAATATTTCAAATTTCAAATTAGTTACTAAAGGTGTCAGTTTACTAATTGTTTCGTAAATTTCTCTGTTGTCATGCAAATAGTACTGTATGGCTTACATCACGCATAAAAACTAGGGAATTTACGCTAAATATACAAAGGTTTAGATGAAATTAGGTAAATATTTTAGAGTGTTTAGGTAGATGTGTAATGACCCTTTTACCCCAAATCCATCATTAAACCAAATAAACTTCATATATTTTCCCCCTAAATCTGACACACGCCTCCTGTTTTGTGACATCTCGTTTTTTAATTTGTTCAAATGACTAAATATACAAAGGTAAACTTACTTTAACAAAGAAACCTTTGTTCCTTCTTCTTTTTCAAATATCGTCTTCCTCGTTCATACTAAAATCGCAAATCGAAAGAGGCACATGGAGAAAAATAAAGCAAAGAAGAATCGTTGTCCTGCTGATGTTACAACGGAGAAGACAATCGGCGAGATTCTTTCCGAAGTAGCTGCGATGAAGAAGAGAACTCGATAAGGGTTATTTACAGATTTAAGATTTGAGTTTTTAATTTTCGCGTTCGGGTAATCTATTGTTGGTTTTGGAATTATGTCGTTAGCTTCATTCATCAATGAAATTGGAGATAATAAACAATTTTTGTCTTCTTTCAGTCACTCTGATTTTAAGCCGTCTCTGCCACTGAGAATGTTTGCTCGTGGTCAAGAAATGTTTAAGAAGAAAGTGAATTCTTACTTTAGTTTGAACTATCTAGAGGTTGTCAAAAAAGCGTTGGACGATGAAATCCAAACACTTGTGGATTCACAATTTGAGACTTTGCTAGGGATTGGGAATAAAATTGCTTTCTCGGTCAAATTTGCTCATTTCCTTCTATGTAGATAACTCATCACCAAGAAATGTCATGAGATTTGTGTTCTATTTGGTGGCTAGCCGATAAGGTTCTCTTTAAGAGAATTTTCTCTTGTAATCGATCTTAATTGTTCTGTCATATCCAACGAACATGAGATTGTTGTGACAAACCACACCAAAGAGTTTGCGAAGGAGATATTCGGGCAAGACCTGCCTCCAACACCAAAATGAATTTGTCGAGAAGGTTAGTGGTGCGCCCTATAAAGACAGAGAAAAGGGATGTGTCTTGCACTTTTGTTGATTGTGGATGGTGTGTTGTGTCGCAAATCCGGAGAAGCAAAGAACTCATTAGAATATGTGGAAGTGGTTAGAGACATTGAAAGGTTTTTAACATACCCATGGGGTCGGAAATCTTTTGATATTACAATGACCAGCATTGGGACGTCGTTGATTCACAAATACACCCAATCCTCGGCTGCTATACGAGAGTTCATACATGCCTTACAAATGGTTGTACTCGCATGTTCACCTAATATCCTCACAACAGACCCTGGTGCATATTCTTTAGTTGGTTCAGATGATGGGGAGCAGTCTACTGTATCGGGGATTGGAACCAAACCAATCAACATATACATGCCTCTTGTGCGGAAGCTTGATCATGACGACAAAGCAAAACAGGTACATTAGTCAATTGCAATTATGTATCCATTAGTCAGTTGCAATTCAGGTACATTAGTCAGTTGCAATTAGTCATGTACATTAGTCAGTTGCAATTAGTCAGGTATATTAGTCAGTTGCAATTTATTCAGGTACATTAATCGGATACATTAGTCAGTTGCAATTCGGTAAGTATCCATTCTCCACACAAAATTAAAACAACTATCATAGCTCCCTATTTATACAATAAAATTACATAGAATCAAGAACAATAAATGAAACCCGCCATTAATGGAAGCTTGCAATAAATGTGAGAGAAATAAATAATCACTCCGTTTCAGTTTATTTGATGTTTAAGGTAATGACACACAAATTAAGAAAGCCTATAAAATCTCTATTTTAACTTTCTTTGTCATTATAATATGGTTGATCCCAAATCACATTAATCCCAAAGAGTTTCAAAAGTTATAGTTTCCATGACGTAGTCAAAATTTTATGTGGGCATAAATGATCAATTTATTTAATGCAATCAAGTGTTATTTTAATGACTTGAATTTGTATAACACACGTAAAAATCAAATTTCACGTTAACAAAGAGATTTTACAAAAATTAAAACATGGAATTATAACACTAGTAAGAAAGTTATATAGACATGTTATTTATTTTAGGAATTTTGACCACATGTGTTACAAGGACAAAACAGGAAAAATATGTTTGTATTGGTAAGTGAGAACATCCCTTATTTTGAAACAAAAAATTCTTTAAACCATCAATTAAACTCAAACGGAGGGAGTATATTCTAGAACACAATACCTGTTTTTTCTTAAAAGTAGATTGTAAATCTATTATCTTCTCGGATTGTTTGATATATAGGCATAATCTTTTTACAACAGTATGTTAATTTGCTAGTTTAGACATATAGATATTTATTTTATTTGGCTTTTGAAGAAAGTTACTCGAGTGTTTTTGATTCTACTCTGACAAGCCGTCGAAAAATTGGAGATAACACATCACGTCATCTAGCTCGAGAAGATTGAGGTCAAAATCGGAATACAAAAAAATTTCCATCACAAATCATCAAATCAGTTTATTTTAGCATATAAGAGCATGTGCATTAGTAAAACCATATTTGTGGTTCTTAGCCAAAAAAATAATATTATAAAAAATTAAGAAATTTGATTAAGATATTAATGAAAAATGAGTATTATTGGTAGAACAATTAAGGGGTTCTTAAAAAAATGAAGTACTTGCTTTGTGAGATTGATAACCGAGCTTAAATGCAGAGCCATGAAACCCGATCCGAGAATCCAAACCCGTATAACGACCATAAGAGGAATTTGTGTTACTAGAAGATAGTCATGACGAGGAACATTGAGATGAGAATGGATGTAGCTACAAACCCAAAAGAGACGACGTTAACTGAGTCGTCGAATCGAGATTTCTGCGGCGGCTCTTCCCGCCGGAGATTCATCGGAGCTCCGATCGGTGGCCATTGATGGTTCAAGCTCAAATCTCATATACCTCTCAAAAATCTCTTATGCCCCTTTTTTATTTTTTTAATTAAATTTTTTTTTAAAAAACCGAAAATTGACAAATCTAAACCCTAAGCTAATCCAGGGGTCTTGGTTTAGGGTTTGCGAACCCAAATGGTAAGATTTTAGTTTCTAAACCTTAAAAATTTTGAAAAAATCAAATTTATAATCATATTTTGATGATTTTCGGAAAACCCTTTTAAATTGGTTTTTTAATTTTTGAAATATTTTTATATAATTCTTAAAACTAAATAAAAAATATTGTCATTTTCAGATTTTAAAAATAATTTTTTTGTGGCCTATAAAATTAAAAAAAAATTAAAGAGTGTCCTTATTAGATTAGAAGTATAGAGATAGGAGTTTTTGAGAAGATGTTTCAGCTCGTCTTCAATCTCTCAAGCTCTCTCATTTTCAGTAGAAAAATTATTACAAGTTCTATGTTTCTTTTTTTGTGAAGTGAAACAGAGAGGAAGATGAAGAAGGAAGGAGAAGAAGAAAAGGGGCTGATTTCGTCGGATCGATGGTGACTCTGATTTGAGCAAAGAGAGAAAAATAAAACTTTTTGTTTTCGGATGCGGTCCTGGAATAAGAGACGAAAGAAGTCGTCTCTTAGAATTTTTGGTTATTAATTTTTTTAAAAATAAAACTAAAACCCACTTTAACGCCCGCGATTTTCATGGTCTAAGCCTCCTAATTTGTTACCGTGCCCAATTTTTGGCCCCAGTTCTCATATTCACCCAATTTGTCCTATATTTAAATGACAAAAAATTACACTTATTAAAGATATCAATGTTGGAATAAGATAATTACGAATTTTAAGAGTAAAAAAGTGAATATAACTTTATTAGTTTTTATGTAAAAATCCTTGTACATTAGTAAATTTTTAAGTAACAAAATAGCTCCACTCTCTTCTTAAACTTTTACATAAACTCTCTCTCTTTCTCCAAACAATCTTCTCTCTCCTTCTTCACCGTCAAATGGACAAAACAAAACCAAAACGTGGCAACATATGCCGCCAAACCGGAGACCACGTCCACTATCCACCCACGCGCCGAACAAAACCGACGCGTCCATCTCACGCGCCGTCGCAAAATTTATACACAATACTCAAATCAACCTTCAAAATCACACCACAATACGGCGCATGCAGGAAGAATCAAGTCGTTGATAACACGAAGACGGAGACGTACGACGGATGTCGCGAGTTTGTCTCCGGGGAAGAAGATGATCCTATGATGTGCGCCGCGTGTGGATGTCACCGGAGATTTCACTGTGAAGAATCTAATAGATATGATCATAATAATCAGATCTCGAAGGCGATGATACTTGATGCTTTGAAGATTTCATCGGATCAGTTTCGTTAGATCTTTTGCTCGCCTTACGACGATGAAGGAGATTACGATTTGAAGGAGAAGGAAGAGATCCATGGAAGAGAGAAGAAAGTTGTTGTGGATAGATCTAACGGTAGAGATTCAAAGGCGGAGGAGAAGGTTATTGTCGATGGATCTAACGGTGGAGATTCAACGAAGATTGTTGTAGACAGATCTGACGGTGGAGGTTCATCGGGCGAATATTTACAGATCTAACGGTTGAGATTCAACGAAGGAGAAGGAGATCTATGGACGAGATAAGAGAAAGGTTGTTGTAGATGGATCTAACGGCGTAGATTTAACGGCGGCAAAGAGGTTGAGGACGAAGTTCACGGCGGAGCAAATGGAGAAAATGAGGAGTAAAGCAGAGAAGCAGACGTGGAAATTAGGACCCGGGAATAAAAAGGAAATTGAGAGGTTTTGTGAAGAAATTGTTGTTAATATTAAGAGTTTTAGGATGTGGGTTAATAATCACAAGGATAATCAATAATTGATGATGATAATGTTTGTGTGAATAGTTTTTTAAGCTTATTTTATGTTAGTTAATTAAGTACTAAGTGTAGTGGAATAATTTTAAAAATGTAATGGTAGAAAAACGTATACATAAGGTGGAAAAATAATAAGTGTATGGATGATAAAGTTTTCATTTGAATTTTCGATTTACAATTAAATTTGGTGGTATTTCAAGAAATTTCACTTAAATTTAATTAAATCAAATTATCCAAATAAGTATAATTCATTCTTAAATATATGTTATTGTACTCTACAGCAAAGCCTAACACAATAAAATATTTTAAAATTAAGACTCACACTCTTTAGAATTAGTGGTTAAAAATTATAATAATATGTATGGTAAATTATGCTTTATAATTTGAAATTACTTAAACTAAAGATATTTGATTATGTATGATTCATTTTGTAGTAAAAGTATATACTTTTTCGTCTCCGAAGTTTAACTAGTATATATTATAAACGATTAAATTAATCAAATTCCACTAAGAATCTCACCAAGACTCTATAATCCGTTATTTAAAGTGCTTTGTATACTTAATTGTTATATTGGTGATACAATGCTACATCTTTCAATTATAATACAGATGATTATTATTTTTTATTACAACGATACATATGATAATTTAATATTGGTAAATTTAACATCATTTAAAAAATTAATCATTTTTAGAATATAGTTAAAGTAATTTTTGACTAATAGGCAAATTGTATATATGATATTTCTCGCATCTTAAGAGCATCCCATCAAGGGTGCTTGATGTATTTTTAAAGGTTGCTTGTGTATTAAAATGAGTATTTAGGGTATTAAAATAAAAAGGGACAATCACAAAAATACACCATCTGAAAGTGAATTCACAAAACTACATCTTCTGAAAGTGACTTTTTAATTCTACACCTCTTTCATGACCAAAAAGACAATGTTACCCTCTGTATTATTATTATTCTTCTTCTTCTTCCTCTGAATCTCGATCTCGATATACATTCTTCTTCTTCTTCTTCCTCCTCTAATTTTTTATCTCGATCTCGATTTCTCCATTGATCTCGTCGTCTAGATCTCGCCGTTTTTCAATCTCTCCGTCGATCTCGCCGTCTGGATCTCGCCGTTTCAAGGTAATAATTGATGTGTTTAATGGATTTTTCATACAGTTATAAGAGTTATTAGTGATCCATAAGTGATTTCCCATTTAGTGATTGATGTGTTTTAATGGATTTTACTTTTTGGCAGATGAATGCATATTTAGTCAATGAAAAACTAGATATCCTTATCAATATTGTTACCAGCCTAACCATTAGGATTGATAACATCCATAATCTTTTGGAAGAGAGAAACAAGAAAGAGGTAAAAATGTTATAAATGTTAAAAAGAGAATAATACCTTAAATTGATGGTTTGTGTTAATGACTCAACTATTTCACCAGCTAATATGTTACAACGTTTTAATGGTAAGTATAATAAGTATTATAAAGCACAAGTTGTATAGAATCAAGTGTTACAATATCATAAAGTATTAGTTATAAAGTGTAATTCAGAACCTAACTTGATTCAGAGTTATGATAGTTATAATACATCACCGTATATAATAGTCATTGGTAACTTAATGATTAAACTGTTTCCGCATATTTTTAGCAGATTGACTTAATGACTTTATATAACAGTTATAACATTATTGTTTTGTGTTTTGTGATTCAGCCATTGGAAGAAAATAACAATGGCAAATATGACAACACCCTTGCTCCTAATGAAGAAGTTGAAAGAGATACTGAAATTGAACATACTCAACGTTTGTATGAAGATACTCCAGAAACCCAAAAGACTGAAGTGAAAACAAGAAACTTACTTTAAAATTGATCATTATTGTATTGAAATTGTAATCATGCATTATGCAGGTTATAACGCAATCTGTTGATATGACGCCACCTCAAAATTTCTAAATCCCAACTTTCAATTTGCTTTCACTAGATTATACACGTACACAAGTTCTTGAAGTTCTTGACACTGGTTCTTCTTCCTTTAAAATTGCAGAACCAACCAATGAGGTAACACTTATACATGTTTATTTTCTATCTGCAAGTGATTTTAATACTATGTTTCTTCATAAACAGGACATAAATCCAACCCTTGTTCCTGACATAACAACAACGCAAGAGGTTAATGATCCTAAAGTTGGTTCCCCTTCTTTAAAAAGAAAGGAAAAAATTTCAGATCCAAAGGTTGTTGAGATAAAAAAAAACTGTGAATATCATCAAAAAGATTGTTTTTGAAGAACTGTAAATGACGAGTGTTTTATGTGTTACAACTTGCAGGACAATAGAGCAGAAGATGATCACAAGGCCAAGAAGGCCAAAATGAATCCAAGCGATCAAGACAATGCTCCATTCATTGTCTTCAAGCCAAGAAACGAGAGAGAACAAGTGCCTTCAAGGCACACTACATAACCATACACCGAAGAGAAGAAGAAGCATCCTATCTATTATCCGTTTCACATTGCGGATAAAGAAAGGATGAAAAATTACAATGAATGGAAAGCTTCAAAAAAACACACGTAAGAGATATAATTGTTATAACAGTTACAAATGGTTATAACAATTACAAATGGTTATAATGTTAGGTTATCCATAAAAATATATGTTGTCTCTATGTAGGAAACAAAGGATTCTAAACCTTCCTGTAGACAGAAATTGGTTCTCCACGCTGGAGACTCATGGTAAATGCCTCACAGAAACGGTAATAAAACAGTTTTGTTTTACAATACTTTTTTAAAATATATTATAACAGTTATAAGACTTATAAATGGTTATAATAGTAGATATATAATTGTTATTCTTCTCTATGTTTTACAGCATATGGATGCAGCATTGTTGCTATTGAAGAGCAGAAAAAGTATAATGTCAGATATGTTCTTTAGTAGGAAGACTGTGGTGCTTGGGAAATATTTTCTTAATAAGATTGATGATGGGTTTATTGAGTTTTTAGAAGATCCCCAACACCTTGGACATCAAAGACGAGCTAGTTGAGAACGAGATCATAAATAGCACTGACTACATCTACACTTTGGCAAGGATAGGTAAGAAGTTGTGGATAGTGGCGCTAATAGATATGGACAAGAAGAGTATCACAACTTTTAATGTTTGTGAAAAATACTTGGATGATCAAGTCATCATGGACCACTTCAGAGCTTACTCAAAAGTGTTGTCATACATAAGAAAAACTTATCTAAGACCAGAAGAGCAATGTGATTTTAAGAATCATTTCAAGATTCGTATAGAGAAAAAAATCCTTACCTCAGGTTTGTATGCTTCACTTATATGCTATTATAACACTTATAATATTGGGATGAATGACTTGTATGTATTTTTTTTTTTTTGAATATGATAGGTTTGTTAGACAAATTCAGGAATTGTGTCCTTGAAGATCTTGGAATGCATTGCTATGAGGATCTCTTACACATTAAAGCTCAAGGATGCGAAGATATCGGATTTGAGGAAGAAACTAGCAGCAAATATCTTTGCTGAAATCTTAACATTTATCTGATGTCTGAGCTTCTCTTCTTGATTAGGTCTGAACTTTTTTGAAATCTCAACAGTTGTTGGTTTATAACACTTATAACACTTATTACATTTATCTGATATTTTTGAGATGTTTGTTCTATAACACTTATTACAAAAAACAACAAACGTTATAATATTTATAATATTTATAACACTTATAATAAACGGAGCCCATTTTAAAACGATAGAATGAATTATAACACTTATAATATTTTTAATAAACGGAGCCCATTTTAAAAGGCCAAATAAAGAGCCCATATCGTAAAATATCAAAAGATCTAGAGTTTCTCTTCGACGACGGTTTCCTCTACAGATTCATCTCTTCTTCCGATTCTAGGGTTTCTCTTCGTCGGCGGTTTCTCGTCGGTAGTTTCGTCGGTTGTTGCTCTTTGTCGGTGGTTTCTCTTCGTCAAATCGATTTCAAATCCTATTTCAAAGGTCAGATTAAGTGCGATTTTAGGGTTTTTAACGGATATGAAATTGTTTCGATTAATATAGTTTAAAGTGTTTTTTATGTATAGAGAAGTTGGATTGTAGGACCACTCGTTATTTTCCAAGTGTATATCCTATTTTTATTCCCTGAGTATTTTATTCCATTTTTTTGTTCCCTTATATGTTTATGTATTGATTGTCCTGTAGATTTGATTTTATTCAGATTTGTCATGTAGTCACAAACTTGGTTTCAAACTTGGTTTCTTATCTATTGTTTATTTGTTATATGACTTATACAAGTTTCAGAATTTATATATGTGTGTTTATTACAGGTGAAAAGATGAGTTCTTCTAGAATCATACTTTCCCCAAGGATGTTTGTTCCAGACACAGAACCAACAAAACTAAACAGGATCAACAAACATTTGAAATTTGGTCATGTGGGCATAGTGAAGGCAGCATTGGGCAGATAAGACTTCAAGAAGATTGAAGACTCTTTCTTGGGTCCAATTATAAAGCTAGCAGAGATGGAAGAAGACATCAAGTTCTCGAGGTGTTTAATACATCATCTTCTTGTGAGAAGGATTATTACAAGCAACGATGAGTTGTGGTTTGTGTTTGGAGACAACAAATGAGGTTTTCACTTAGAGAATTCTTCTTAACAAGAGGGGTGCCGTGTAAAGTTAAAGACAAATTGTTAGAAAGTTCAACAAAGACAAAAAACCAAAAGATTCGTGGATGAAGGATGGTCTGCTTCTGAAGGATCTGATAAATCAGAATTTTTGGAGATGGCTTCGGATTTTGAAGAATTCTGCAATTATCCTTGGTGGAAAGTTGCATACGAAGCTCTGTTGAAGAATGTTCAATCACTTACTGTTGATGTGTTATCGATGAATCAGTTCCAATTAGGTGGAATGTCTATAACAATTCAATTATGGTTGCTTTCTTCAGTTGAAAAACTAGGCAACTTGTTTGGCATTAAATCGAATGTGATGGAAGGCCCATTGTGTTTAAGGTCGAAGAGAACAGATAGTCCTACTGCATCTGCTACTAACAAAGTTGTCAATGACAACGAGGTAAAACAGTTTCTGTTAGCTTATAAATTTTAGAAGTTTTATAATTTTTCGTAAGTTCTGTGGATTTAGACTAGTCTTATAAGCTTTATAATATATTTTAAAAAGTGTTTGATTTTCTTTGTTTAATGCATGTTTTTGTCATATCTATCATTGGAGATCCAAACTTGCATGAAGACTTGGTAGATGAACCGATTGACATGGAGTTTGAAAGAGTGATTCAACTAGTCAAACAAGGATTCAAGTTTTCGAAGCAAGATTGGATAAATCTTTATATCGAGACTGATCAATCAAATGTAGAAAGTGTTATGCCATCAACTACAACTAGATAAGAACAATCAGCTGGATTTTTTGATGATGAGAAATTTGAAAGAGTCATCAATATGATGACTCTATTGGAAAAGAAAGTTGAAAGGATTGAGATAATGTTGGAAATAAAGAAAGATGAAACAAAGGTAAAAATTGAAAACAATTTCAATACATATTACATTGGATTATGTGTTGAAAAAGGAAAACTAATTGCAGTTAAAAGAAAAAGAAGACAAAAAAGAAGACAAAGAAGAAGACGATGATGAAAGAGATGAGCAATTTGAGGATAAAACAGGAGCTGGTGAAGAAACGGATTAATGGCTTATATGCCACCTTTTTTGAAAATACGATCGCTGGTGCCACCTTCAGTATTTTCTATTTTTTTAATTAAATTTTAAATGCATTTTTTATTTAAAAGACAAGAAAGCCCTTACTCATTAACCTAATTTTCTAAGTTGAAAGATTCATCTCTCTTTTTCCTCCAACGCCACTTCTCTTTTTTCTCCAATGTCTATTTTCTTTTTTTCTTTTCCTCTCATTGAAAAAACCCTAATGAAAATCAGCCGAAAAATAAGAATCAATCGTAGAAGAATTAGACGAAAAAGAAAAATCATATATGATGAGAAGAAAAATCAGATCCGACATAGAAGAAAAAGAATCAGATCCGACGTAGAAGAAGAAGAATCAGATCTGATGGGAGAAAAAGAAGAAGAAGAAGCAGATCTGATGGGAGAAAAAGAAGAAGAAGCAGATCTGATGGGAGAAAAAGAAGAATCAGATCCGACGGGAGAAGAAGATGAATCAGATCCGACGGGAGAAGAAAAAACGGAGAAGAAAACAGAGAATAAGATAAACCATGCGAAGAAACAGGTGAAGAAGAAAACGAAGAAGACAAAGAAAAAATTGTTTTTTTTATGTATTTTGATTCAATTATTTTTTGTGATTTTGCGTTTTCGTGTTTTCGTGTTTTTGGTACAATTGATGTACAACTAATAGTAATCATTATTTTTTGGACAACTGATAACAAATTTGGACAATTGATATCAATTGTCCAGACAACTGAGTACAACTGATATCAATTGTCCAGACAACTGAGTACAACTGATATCAAGTTGTCCGGACAACTAAAGACAACTGATACCAAGTTGTTCGGACAATTGAGGACAACTGATAACAAGTTATCCGGATAACTGAGGACAACTGATAGGACAACTAAATTTGATATTTAATTTTTTAAAATATAATTTTATTAATAAATTACGACTTTAACAACGAAATCACGACTTTAATAAATTACAAGAAAAAGACACTACAAGAAATCACGACTTTAACAACGACCATAATCGTTGTAAAATCTTGGTAAAACGCAATTTACCACGATTTAACGACGATTTCAATTTCGTCGTTAATCGATCGAAGTAAAAACCAAATCGTCGTAAAATCGTGGTAAATTTTACGACGATGGTTCGTCGTAAATTCGTGATAAAATGTTCGTTGTAAAATCGTCGTAAACATTACAACGATTTTACAACGAATATTTGGTTGTAAATTTATAATTATAATAAATTGAAATTTTTTATAATCGATGTAAATTCGTCCCTAATTAGGATGAGGAAAAAGAATAAGAAGGAGCTAGACAAGGAGGTAAAATTGTTTTGTTATACCTATTATAATGGTTGTATATTGTTGTGTTATAAGTATTATAAGTATTATAAGAACGTGATAGTTTTAATTGTTTTGTTTTGTTTTGTGTTTTTCAATTTCATAAGATAAAGATGTGGAAGAAGACAAAACTGGGGGAGAGAAAAAGAAAATGAAGAGACTGAGGAAGAAGTTCAAGGTGAAACTGTGGAAGAGAAAAAAAAAGAAGCAGAAACTGAACAAAAAGGTAAAATTGTTTTGTTATACCTATTATAATGGTTGTAATAGTATTGTTCTGTATTTTTTCAGTTTTTTCAATTTTTGTTGCTTCCTGGACTGTTGTAGCACTACAAGAAAACAGGGTAATTTCCTACCACATTTCCGACCGTAAAAACGTGGTCGGAAATTTCCGACCACTTTCCGACCGATTTCCGACTACATGCATATTGGTCGGTAATCGGTCAGAAATTTCCGACCAAATTCCGACACAAAATTTTGGTCGGAATTTGGTAGGAAATCGGTCGGATTTCCGTCGGAATTTATTTTGGTCGGATTTCCGTCGAAAATTTCCTACCGATTTCCGACCGATTTCCTACCACAATTGATCCGTTGCACAACGGTAACGAAACGTTAAAATATCGGTCGGAAATCGGTCGGAAAACTAATCCGTCGGAAATTGGTAGGAAATTTCCTACCACTTTCCGACCAATTTCCGACGGACATGGTGTACGTACAGACAAGTTTGGTGTTACTACAATACATTCTCGGAGGAGGTTACAAAAATATTATCCGTTCATTCTTGGATCGCAGGCCAACCAAGTATCATACATGACTTATCCGCGACCACACAGCAGACAGGATCTTTGGATAGTTGTTACAGAAATAAACCCGAGGGGAAGAGTTCATGGTAGTTCTTCAGAGGTCGATCCTCCTTTGCAAGCGACAACAGTTGGGCATTTGGGAGAAGTCGATGTTTCATTACAAGTGGATTTGGTTGTAGATTTAACAGAAGATGCTGATTTTGTTGTACATGAAGAGTCCGAAGAAGAGGTTGGAGAATTTGAGGAGGGATCTGATTCTGCCACTGAAGACTCAACCGAATCCGAATGAAATGTTTGAAAAAAAGTTCAAATTTTTTAAAAATATTTTTAAAACACTTTTCAAAGACTTTTCAAATTAAGAGTTTTGAAATAGTTTTTGAAGATTTTACAATAAGTTTTCAACAAGTTTTTTAAATATTTTACACTTTTTCAAAGAGTTTTCAAAGAGTTTTAAATTCTTTAACACTTTTTCAAAGAGTTTTCAAAGATTTTTCAAATAGTTTTCAACGAATTTTCAAATATTTTACAATTTTTCAAAGAGTTTTCAAAGAGTTTTAAAAAAAGTTTTCAAAGAGTTTTAAATTCTTTTACACTTTTTGAAAGAGTTTTCAATTAAATAGTTTTCAACGAGTTTTCAAAAATTTTACACTTTTTCAAAGAGTTTTAAGTGAAAAGAGTTTTTGAAAAGAGTTTTCAACGAGTTTTCAAAAATTTTAAACGTTTTCAAATTTTTAAATGTTTTTTTTATTTTTTTACAATGCGGTCGGAATTCGGTCGGAAATCGGTCGGTAGCCGGCGAAACTCGATTACCTAGTACCAAATCGAGTAATTTTAAAAAAATTAAATTACCTCGTACTAAATTGAAACCCCAAATTCGGTCGGAATTCGGTAGGAAATTTCCGACCGATTTCCTACCGTTTTTTTATTTGTGGTCGGAAATCGGTAGGAAATTTTCGACCGAATTCCGACCGTTATAGGGTTTCATTTCAAAATGATGTTTTTTTGTCGAATCAATGAAATACCTTTATACAATACGTTTTAGAAATAAAATAAACTCTACAAATGTCTAAAATGATCATAAAATGCAAAATAGTTTTAATTTTTATAAATATATGTTTCATTACAACTTAGTTATGTAACTTTCATATGTTTTTTCAAAATTTTGGTATTTTCATAAAAACATTTGAAAACGTGAAACATATTATACTTATATATTGTTATGTTCAAGAAATCTTATATAAACACTCCATTAAACCTATTCGAAATACGTTTTTATGCGAAACACTAAATATACACTAAATCACGAACTTCGGTCGGAAATCGGTAGGAATTTCCTACCGATTTCCGACCGTAGTTCTTGAAATTTACCCGAAACTGCTAAGTGTTCGCATGGATTAAATGACATGCATATTCCGTCGGAATTCGGTCGGAAATTCCTACCGTTTTTTGATTTGTGGTCGGAAATCGGTAGGAATTTCCTACCGATTTCCGACCGTAGTTCTTGAAATTTACCCGAAATTGCTAAGTGTTCGCATGGATTAAATGACATGCATATTCCGTCGGAATTCGGTCGGAAATTCCTACCGAATTCCGACCACATTTAAATTTTAATATAATTAATTTATTGTGGTCGGAAATTGGTAGGAATTTCCTACCAATTTCCGACCACAATTAAATTTTAAAATAATTAATTTATTGTCGTCGGAATTCGGTCGGAATTTCCTACCGAATTCCGACCACAATAATTTTGACCGCTCTTTTTTCGCCAAATGTTTCAGTTTGGCGGTCAATTAATTATTTTGGTCGGAAATCGGTAGGAAATTCCGACCGATTTCCGACCACAATAATTAATTATATTAAAATTTAATTGTGGTCGGAAATCGGTCGGAAATTCCTACCGATTTCCGACCACAATGAATTTTGACCGCTCTTTTTCCGCCAAATTTTTCACTTTGGCGGTCAATTTTCATTTCCTACCGTTTTCCGACCGAAAATTCGGTCGGAAATTTTCGTATATATACCCCCCTTCCCTTTCATTTTTTCACAACTCAAACAACAAACAACTCTCTAAAAAAAAAACACTTCCGAAAATTCTCCAAAATCTCTCCAAAAAATGTAATTATATTCTTATAAATCATTTTTTAAAAAATATTATTTATATTTGTTTTTTGAATTAATACTAATTTGTTTTTTCTTATATGTTTTTAATATATTAGGTCTAATGATGGTATTGGATCCTCACAATCCGTGAGAATGTCTGTTGAAGATTTGGTCCAGCAGAGAGGACGGGAGAAACCGATTCGGCTCGATCCCAACTTTGAAGTCATTCCCAATAACCGAGTCACTTGGTAAATATTTACAAACATTTAAATTTACAAAAAAATAATACCTAAAAATATTAATTATTAGTTATAAAATAATTTAAGGTTTAAACATGAGGGAAAAATCCCAAAAGCTATTCTTAAATGCATCCACGGAATGTTACCCGCTCCGTATCCAAGATACCGATATTTCCCAGCCGAACTTCGGGAAATATGGTTCCGTTCTTTTGCGGTTAGTAAATAAATTTTTTTATTTACTCAAAAAATTATTAAATAAATTAAAAAAACTTATGAAATTTATTTATAAACTTTAAATTTCCAAGCAAGAGTTTAATTGGGAACCACAACTCACTAGTCAAATTCAAGAAGAATTTGACAAGGCTTGTGCGACTTCCTACTCGAATCATATGTTCGAGTGGAAGGAAAAATGGCGTTTGGGTGGGGACAAACCTTTGTTCCTAAACCCTTCTGTTTGGGACGGGTTTCAAAACTATTGGACGACGGAAGCGGCCGGAAAAAAAGCCAAGCGAAACGCCACAAACCGCAGAGGTGGGGACGGGTCCATCGAGAAGGCGCCTCCAACTCACAATGCCGGCGCAAACACTTCCGAACAAATCTCGGATGGTATGGTATATTTTAAACCAGCTAAATATATACAAATTATAATAATTATGATTAATCATACTAACATTTAAATTTTAATTCCATAATAGAGAGTCCGAGAGGGTGGTCACGAACCTCATTGGTTGAAGGTTATGGAGACCACCCATACCAACAAAAAGACGGGCGAAATTATACCAAAGGTTCGTAACGTCGTCGAACGGGTGCAAACGAAAGTTACCCACTTAACTCAATCTTCCGACGAATCAACCAGTTCCAACACCCTAACCAATTCGGAAATAAACCGATTGGTTCTCGAGGTAATATTTTATATTTAAATAGTTTTAAAAAAAAATATAATTATATTAATAATTTAAATTTCCGATCCTAGGAGACTCCTATGTATCGAGGTAAACCTTTCGGTTTAGGGACCCTTCCTGAATCCCAAGAGACGTCTTTGCCTTACGTACCAACCACCGATCCATCGCTTCTTCTCGAGATCTCTCGACTCGAAAGATGCGCTTCGAAATGCGAATAAAGAAAAAGATGAAGCAATTGATAAGATCCGGCAAGAAACAAGCGCCGAAATCCGGAAGATGAATGCGTATTTGATGAGCCGTTTCCCAGATTATCCTCCAGGATCTGGATCGGGGTCGGGAACAGGAATTTAGTTTTTATTTTCATTATTTGTTTTTTTCTCTTTTTTGTAATTTTTTTTAATTTTCGTTTTTTAATTTTCGTTTTTTTTAATTTTCGTTTTTTGTAATTTTTTTTTAATATTCGTATTTTTAATAATTTTTTTTTTAATTAAAAATTTACTTCCGTCGGAAATCCGTCGGAAATATTTATTTATTTTTTTAAAAAAAATATTCATTTCCGTCGGAAATCCGTCGGAAATGTAATTTAATTTTTTAAAAAAATTTATTTATTTCCGTCGGATTTCCGTCGGAAATGTAATTTATTTTTTTATAAACAATTATTTGATTCCGTCGGAAATCCGTCGGAAATGTAATTAAATTTTTTTTAAAATTTATTTATTTCCGTCGGATTTCCGTCGGAAATCCGTAGGAAATAGAATTTAATTTTTTTAAAAAAAAATTTATTTCCGTTGGAAATTCCCGATCACTTTCCGACCAAAACCGGTTTCCGACCATCTGAAACCGACGACACAATTTTGGTCGGAAATCCGTCGGAAATAGCCTGCATTCTTGTAGTGTAGGTCCTGAAGTAACAAAGGCTATTCGTGAATTCTTCTCCGCAGGGCGTATTCTCAAGCAATGGAACGCAACGCTTATGGTCTTAATTCCCAAAAAATCCAACGCTGAGAGAGCGACAGATTTCCGGCCGATTTCTTTCCTTAACACGCTTTACAAAGTAATAGCTAGACTTCTCACAAAGAGACTTCAACGTCTTCTCTCAAAGATCATCTCCCCAGCGCAATCGGCTTTCCTTCCAGGGTCGTCTTCTCGCGGAGAATGTTCCTTGGCGACTGAGTTTGTTCACGGGTACAACTGGCAAAACATCACTCAAAGAGGTATGTTAAAGGTGGATTTAAAAAAGGCTTTTGATTCGGTCCGTTGGGAATTCATCGTTTCTGCGTTGAAAGCGCTGAATATCCCGGACAGGTTTGTTAATTGGATTTATCAATGCATCTCAACACCTACTTTCTCGTTAGCGGTTAATGGAGTTTCAGGTGGGTTCTTCAGAAGTTCTCGTGGTCTACGGCAAGGCGATCCACTTTCTCCATACTTCTTTGTTTTGGCTATGGAAGTCTTCTCAAACCTACTCAAAGGACGGTTTGACTCTGGTTACATTAAATATCACCCGAAAACGTTAGATCTTTCGATATCGCATCTTATGTTCGTGAACGATGTAATGGTTTTTTTCGATGGTGGTAGCTCTTCTCTTCACGGCATTATAGAAGCGTTAGATGATTTTGAATCATGGTCTGGACTTTCAATAAATAAAGAAAAGAGCCAATTGTTCTATGCTGGTTTAACACAATCAGAGAAGGTAGTTGTTGAGAGCTATGGTTTTCCGATAGGCAAACTGCCAATAAGATATCTCGGACTCCCTCTCATGAGCCGAAAACTCTGTATTTTTGAATATGAGCCTCTCTTGGATAAGCTTATACAAAAATTCCGTTCATGGGCAGTTAAGAGTTTGTCCTTTGCGGGTCGGGTTCAACTCATATTTTCGGATTTTGGATGTCTTCTTTTATGCTCCCAATTGGCTGCATTAGGAAGTTGGAGTCACTTTTCTCGCGTTTTTTGTGGTCAGGAAACATCGACATGGGAAAAGGTGGTAAAGTCTCTTGGAATCGCCTTTGTTTACCAAAGAATGAAGGTGGAATTGGACTAAGAAGACTTGCCCATTGGAACAAAACATTATGTCTTCGTTTTATTTGACAGTTAATGAGCAACTCCGACTCTCTTTGGGCTTCTTGGCATAGGCATCACCACTTGAATATTGTCTCTTTCTGGGCTATTGAAGACTCCATCTCTTATCCTTCGACTTGACGCATGCTCCTAAAACTTCGGCCTTTGGCTGAAAATTTTATCAAAGTCAAGATAGGAAATGGGCGCGGAACTTACTTTTGGTATGATTATTGGACCACTCTTGGGCCATTGATCAAGCTTCTCCCAACTGCTGACACACGAAATCTGCGCATATCGCTCTCGGCGAAAGTGGCCACAGCTCATAACGCAGACGGTTGGACAGTAAGGAGATCTCGTTATCGCGCTTTGCAAACCATTAGCGATCATTTATCTAACATCCCGTTACCAAACTCACTTGCTATTGATGATTATTCTGTTTGGAATGTGGCAAATGTTGATTTAAATGTTTTCTCTACTTCAAAAACATGGGAGGAACTAAGGCCAAGAGATGTACACCAAGTGTGGGCTGAATCGGTGTGGTTCAAAGGGGCAATCCCCAAACACGCATTTACAATGTGGGTAGCGCACCTAGTGATGTGCCCCAGTACGTGGAACCAAGCCGGCTTGAAGATCGGGAACCAGGCGTGGAACCAAGCCGATATGAAGATCGGGAACCTGGCCGATATGAGGATCAGGAACCAGGCTGATATGAAGATCAGGACGCCCCGGACATATCAGCCAATGTGCATTCCTCGGATCATGCTTCACAATCTAGCCGAGCCGTGTACCGGATCGACCCACGGACGTCCGGATCAAAACTTCAGCAAGTTCCTCGATCAAACGACCGAGCTGACCAAACTGGAAGTCATCCTCGACGATCAACTAGATCTTCCAAGACCAACGGATCCGAGTCCGACCGAGGTTTCTCCCTTCTAAACCATTTGGCCCGTACCGCATGTGCTGATGGCCGTGTTGATGAACTGACCGGGCCCTTTGATCCGATCTCGCATTTTGATCGTCTTGATTTCTCTAAGGCCAAGCTTCTCAAGCTTTCAAGAGACTTAGGCCGCGTTTGGACCGAGTCAGTCCGTGAAGAATTTCCTTCCGAACGTACTTACCGTCCCGCGTGCGTACTACTCCTTACCGCGGCTCATGATACATCGAGCATGGACCAAGTAGCCGAAAAGACATAAGTAGCCGAAAGGTCATTCTTGGCTAAGTCAACATTAATTTCCGCGCCATCATTAAATTTAGTCAAAGACCTATTTTCTATGCATTGTTTTCCACATTTTCTATTTATGTCTTTGACTAGAAAACTCTATAAATGTGTAATCCTTTCTTTGGAATAAGATCATCGAATTTTGTATTAACTTTTCATAGTTTAACTCTTTGTTCTTCAAAGAACTTGTCTTGTTTCTTAGTGAGTCATATCCAAGCAAACATTACCTCAAATCGTTGGTCTTGTGAGATCATATCAAGCAACGACGAGAGATCCTTCACTTGGTGGTCTTCTGCGTCATATCAAGCATCATTTGGAGTCGGGAATATCAAAGGCTTTTCCGCAACCTTTGTGCGACCCTTCAATCCACTCAGTTCTCCATCCGGAGTTCATATCCAAACCATACCATTAGAGTGATCCGTTCCTAGGGTCCTTCAAGTGGTATCAGAGCCACTCTTCTGGTATTTTCTAAATCATTTCATCTTCTCATCTTCCTCTTTCTTCAATAAACACTTCTTTTCTATCTATCTTGAATCCGGGCCCCTCATTACCATCCAATTAAAAAAAAAAAAAAAAAAAAAAACAAAACAAAAGAATAGTTTCAAAGTTATATTTGCGGATTGGTGGTGGAAGAGAAAGCCTGCTGGCTGAGGAGAAATCCAGCCTTTGAGGTGGTTAAAACGGATTCCAAAACACTAAAAATTTCTTATCTTTCTATCTTGAGAAAATTCCCTTGTGTTTGCTTAGACTTGTCCATTGGGATTCCTAGACTCGTTCTTCTTAGAACCTTGAGTGCAAACTCGTTTGTGAGATCACCAAAATTTGAGGGAAACACTTGAGTGGACGAGGATCAAACACTTGAGAGAGTGAGAATTTTTATCTAACGTTTGTTGTTTAAGAAATTTCAGGAACCATGAGTTGTGACGAAGAAAGAAACCGACCGGAAATTTCTAACCATGGATTATCTAATTTTCAAATGCGTGCTTTGAATGATTCTATGACTAATATGATGAATGCAGGATTAGAACATATCCACCAAAGGCTTGATGAGCTTCAAACAAGCCGACAAACTCATAATAGGACCGAAGCAAGAAGAGGTCGCCCAAGTAGGCGTTACCGGTCCAATGATGACATCCACGAGGAAGACTTCCAAGAGGATGAAGACCGATCAACCAACCGGCCTAGGAGAGGTCAAAGAAACCGAGAGCAAGGTGATTTCAATCCATTTGATAGAAATGATAACGTTAATAATCACCTAGGAGGATTAAAACTGAAAATCCCAACTTTTGGTGGTAAAAATGATCCGGATGCCTTCCTTGAGTGGGAAAGAAAAATTGAATTGGTTTTTGATTGCCAAAACTTGTCTGAACTTAAGAAGGTTAGATTGGCTGCCACTGAATTCACGGGCTATGCTATTAATTGGTATGATCAAGTTGTGACTCATAGGAGGAGAACAGGTGAGAGGCCAATCGAGACATGGGCCGAGCTTTCCATGCTGATGAGGAGGCGATTTGTTCCTACTCACTACCACCGTGACCTACACCAGAAGCTGAGGCGTTTGCTTCAAGGCACCAAGTCCGTAGAAGACTACTACCAAGAGATGGAAATCTTGATGATCAAAGCAGATGTAGAAGAACCTTTGGAAGCCACTATGGCACGATTTCTTTCAGGACTCAACCGTGACATCCAAGATCGAATGGAGCTTCAAGAGTATGTTACTATTGAGCAGATGCTACACAAGGCCATCTTGATCGAACAACAAGTCAAAAGAAAAGGCTACTCAAAACCGACCTTTACTCCTAAACCAAGCTATCAAGACAAGGGTAAGTCTCCTACCACAACAAATAACGCTTTTAAAACTGACGTCCCTGCTCGTTTTGACAAAGGAAAGGCGGTAGATACTTCCGGCCGAGCAAGAGACATTAGGTGTTTCAAATGTCAGGGCCTAGGACACTATGCTAAGAGTTGCCCAAACCAACGTGTGATGGTTCTCATGGAGAATGGTGAAATTGAGTCTGAGGAGGAAGAGGAAAGTAAGGAAGATTCGGGTCCTATCTTTGATGAGGAAGAAGACGCTTTTGATTATCCCCATCACGGACCACTTCTTGTTACTAGAAGATCATTGAGTGTACAACCCAAAACCAACGACAAAGAACAAAGGGAGAATCTCTTTCACTCTCGTTGTTTAATCTCGGAAAAAGTTTGTTCTTTGATCATTGATGGAGGTAGTTGCACTAACGTGGCTAGTGACACCCTTGTAAAGAAACTCGGGCTCGTTACTCGGCCTCTTTCTCATCCTTTCAGGTTGGAATGGCTCAATGATACTGGAGAACAATATGTCAAAGAACAAGTCACCGTCCCCCTTACTATTGGACGATATGAGGATGAGGTCGTCTGCAATGTTCTTCCTATGGACGCCTGCCATATCCTTTTGGGACGCCCATGGCAATTTGATAAAAAAGCTGTTCATGATGGCTTCACCAACCGGCACTCCTTTGACCATAAGGGGAAAAAGATCACACTAGTACCTTTGACACCTTCGGAAGTTCACCAAGACCAGATCCAACTCAAAAAGAACCGCGACAAAGAAACCAAACCGGCTGAACCAGAATCCTCTAAAAGAAACTCCAATTTCTTTATCAAAGAAAACCAGGTCAGGAAATCTCTTTACTCTCAAAAGCCATTTCTTTTACTTGTGTACAAAGAATCCTTGATGGCTTCATCTTCTGACCTTGCACCGGAGGTTCCGAGTGAGCTTTTAGATGTTTTGCAGAATTTTTCTGATGTTTTTCCAGATGAAAATCCTAAGGGATTGCCACCAGTACGAGGCATTGAGCATCAGATAGATTTTGTTCCAGGCGCATCTTTGCCGAACCGGCCAGCCTATCGTACCAATCCGGTGGAGACCAAGGAGCTTCAAAAACAGATTGGAGACCTTCTTGAGAAAGGCTATATCCGAGAAAGCCTCAGTCCTTGTGTCGTGCCCGTACTCCTTGTGCCCAAAAAGGATGGGACTTGGCGAATGTGTGTGGACTGCCGCGCCATCAACAACATCACGGTAAAGTATAGGCATCCCATTCCTAGACTAGACGATATGCTAGATGAGTTGCATGGTTCATGTGTTTTCTCTAAGATTGATTTGAAAAGTGGTTATCATCAGATAAGGATGAAAGAGGGTGATGAATGGAAAACGACATTTAAAACCAAACTAGGATTATATGAATGGCTTGTAATGCCATTTGGGCTTACTAATGCACCTAGTACTTTCATGCGGTTGATGAATCACGTTTTGAGATCTTTTATAGGTCATTTTGTTGTAGTTTACTTTGATGACATTCTTATTTATAGCAAAAACCTTGAAGATCATAGGAAGCACTTGAAATCTGTTCTTGAAATCCTTAGGAAAGAAAGACTCTTTGCAAATCTTGGTAAATGCTCTTTTGGAACAGATCACGTGGTGTTCCTAGGTTTTGTTGTAGGTGCTGATGGACTTAGGGTGGACGAGGAAAAGATCAAGGCCATCCGTGATTGGCCAAGTCCAACAACCGTGAGTGAAGTAAGAAGTTTCCATGGACTTGCTGGGTTCTATAGGCGGTTTGTCCCAAACTTCAGTACCATTGCAGCCCCATTGACTGAAGTGATCAAGAAGAATGTCGGGTTCAAATGGGAACAAGGTCAACAAGAGGCATTTCAGATTCTCAAAGGGAAGTTGACCCAAGCTCCTTTACTTGTACTTCCTGATTTTTCTAAAGCTTTTGAAATTGAATGTGATGCCTCAGGCGTGGGTATTGGTGCTGTTTTGATGCAGGAAAAGAAGCCCATTGCCTATTTCAGTGAAAAGCTTGGAGGAGCCACGCTTAACTATCCCACTTATGACCAAGAGTTGTATGCTTTGGTGAGAGCTCTTCAAACGTGGCAACACTATCTTTGGCCAAAGGAGTTTATCATCCACACCGACCACCAGTCGCTAAAACACCTCAAAGGTCAGCAAAAGTTAAACAAAAGGCATGCCCGTTGGGTAGAGTTCATTGAGACATTTCCATATGTCATAAAGTACAAGCAAGGTAAGGAAAATGTTGTGGCTGATGCCTTGTCTCGGAGGTACACTCTTCTCTCAGCCCTTGAAACTAAATTGCTTGGTTTTGAATTTATCAAGGATTTGTATGCAACCGACCATGATCTCAAGGAGATTTTTCAAAAATGTTCCAAAACGGCTTATGGAAAATATTTTCAAAATTCTGGTTTTTTATTCTTTGATAACCGTTTGTGTGTGCCCCAATGTTCTTTGAGGGAGTTGTTTCTTAGGGAAGCTCATGGCGGAGGACTCATGGGACACTTTGGAATAAAGAAAACATACAAGGCAGTTTATGACCATTTCTACTGGCCGAGCTTGAAAAAGGACGTAGAAAGGATTTGTGATCGTTGTGTGGCTTGCAAGAAATCAAAGACTAAAGCATCAAATCACGGTTTGTATTCAGCCCTACCTATTCCCTCTCATCCATGGGTAGACATTTCTATGGATTTTGTGCTTGGTTTGCCTAGATCGAAAGCTCGGACGAGATTCTATCTTTGTGGTCGTAGATAGATTTTCGAAAATGGCTCATTTCATTCCATGCCATAAAACTGATGATGCTGTTCAAGTTGCTGATTTATTCTTTAGAGAAATAGTTAGGTTGCATGGAATGCCTAGAACCATTGTCTCTGATCGTGATGCTAAGTTCCTTAGCTATTTCTGGAAAACTTTATGGTCTAAGTTAGGAACGAGATTGATGTTTTCAACAACTTGTCATCCTCAAACTGATGGTCAAACTGAGGTTGTGAATCGAACTTTATCCGCATTACTTAGATCATTGGTTAAAAATAATCTTAGACTTTGGGAAGAATGTTTGCCTCATGTGGAATTTGCTTATAATCATGCTATGCATTCGGCTACCAAGTTCTCTCCATTTGAGGTTGTTTACGGGTTTAATCCTTTATCTCCACTTGATCTTTTACCTTTGCCTTTGAGTGAAAGAGTTAGCACAGATGGTAAAAGGAAGGCTGATACTATCAAGAAGCTGCATGAGCAAGTTCATGCCAACATTAAAACCAGAACCGAAATCTACAAGAGATATGCCGACAAGAAAAGAAAGGAGGTAGTCTTTAAGGAAGGTGATCTTGTTTGGGTCCACCTACGGAAAGAACGATTTCCAGAAGAAAGAAAGTCAAAACTCATGCCTAGGGTTGATGGTCCATTTCAGATCCTTAGGAATATCAACGACAATGCTTATCAACTTGATTTACAAGGTAAGTATGACATTTCTTCAAGCTTTAATGTTGCTGATCTTTCTCCTTTTCATGTAGATGATCCGGATTTGTGGACAAATCCTTTTGAAGAAGGAGGGAATGATGTGCCCCAGTACGTGGAACCAAGCCGGCTTGAAGATCGGGAACCAGGCGTGGAACCAAGCCGATATGAAGATCGGGAACCTGGCAGATATGAGGATCAGGAACCAGGCCGATATGAAGATCAGGACGCCCCGGACATATCAGCCAATGTGCATTCCTCGGATCATGCTTCACAATCTAGCCGAGCCGTGTACCGGATCGACCCACGGACGTCCGGATCAAAACTTCAGCAAGTTCCTCGATCAAACGACCGAGCTGACCAAACTGGAAGTCATCCTCGACGATCAACTCGATCTTCCAAGACCAACGGATCCGAGTCCGACCGAGGTTTCTCCCTTCTAAACCATTTGGCCCGTACCGCATGTGCTGATGGCCGTGTTGATGAACTGACCGGGCCCTTTGATCCGATCTCGCATTTTGATCGTCTTGATTTCTCTAAGGCCAAGCTTCTCAAGCTTTCAAGAGACTTAGGCCGCGTTTGGACCGAGTCAGTCCGTGAAGAATTTCCTTCCGAACGTACTTACCGTCCCGCGTGCGTACTACTCCTTACCGCGGCTCATGATACATCGAGCATGGACCAAGTAGCCGAAAAGACATAAGTAGCCGAAAGGTCATTCTTGGCTAAGTCAACATTAATTTCCGCGCCATCATTAAATTTAGTCAAAGACCTATTTTCTATGCATTGTTTTCCACATTTTCTATTTATGTCTTTGACTAGAAAACTCTATAAATGTGTAATCCTTTCTTTGGAATAAGATCATCGAATTTTGTATTAACTTTTCATAGTTTAACTCTTTGTTCTTCAAAGAACTTGTCTTGTTTCTTGGTGAGTCATATCCAAGCAAACATTACCTCAAATCGTTGGTCTTGTGAGTCATATCAAGCAACGACGAGAGATCCTTCACTTGGTGGTCTTGTGCGTCATATCAAGCATCATTTGGAGTCGGGAATATCAAAGGCTTTTCCGCAACCTTTGTGCGACCCTTCAATCCACTCAGTTCTCCATCCGGAGTTCATATCCAAACCATACCATTAGAGTGATCCGTTCCTAGGGTCCTTCACCTAGATCGTTTGCCGACGCGGTCGCGTCTTGCTTCTTGGGGTACCATCCAGAATGTTGGTGTTCAAATTAATATATGGGCCCACTAAAGATGTAGATCGAGGCCCAGCAGGAAATCGAGTATGTGTCCCTGGAGGGCCTAAAAATTGATGGGCCGAAGGGGGCCCATATTCGATCATTACCAGTTCGACAAGAGGACGAGGGGAGATGAGCAGACTTCGGCGGTTAAAGAGTTTGATGACGACATAACGGTCGTCTTAATTGTATTAAATGCGTACTTATGAGCTAGGGCTTAAATGCCATTTATTTGTAAGTCATAGTATAAATGGTGGGAAGGATGGAAGAGAAAAGGTCATGTCTTTTTCCCAGATAGAAACCCATATCAACATTAGAAATAAACCTCTCTTATTCTAAATTTGCCTTTTCTCTCTCTTGTTATTGTGTTCTATCGAGCTTTCGATTCCCAGTTTTTATCCCATTCAAATCGTCGTATCCACAATTTGGCGCTAGAAGGAGGGGGAATCGATAGATCACCTTTGATTCATAACAGAAGAAAATCAAATCTCTTTCCATGGATACCACCAACCCTCAGAACGTCTCATCTGTCGACTTCGCCCAGTTGCTCACTGACCTCTAGAAGGTAATCACCGAACAACAGAAGGCGACCTCCACCCTAACTGAACGCTTCGACAAAATAGAAGGCGTGCTTACCAGTCTCCAGCCTCCTAACGAGCAGAACACCGATGGTACCCCCACTCGGCTGGCAACGGCGAATGACGGACAAAACTCCGAGGAGCCAACGCCGAGTTACGCGACCCGCATCGAAGCCTTGCGCGGAGCAGACCTCGTCGAGAAAGATTTCGAGGAGATCCGAACCGAGATCCGAGGAATAAACTCAAAGATCCACGAAGCAATAAGCTCCGCTCCAGAGATCAACCGAGTTATTGAAGAAACCAGGCGAACCCCGTTTACTCGGAGGATCGCATCGTTGCGTGTCCGCGATACGAGAAAGATCAAACTCCCGTCCTACGACGGAGTCGGAGATCCCAAGACACATCTCACCGCGTTCCGCATCGCCGCTGGGCGGGTACAGTTCGAGGAGCATGAGCAAGACGACGACCTTTGTAGGTTGTTCGCCGAGAACCTTTCCGGACCGTCCTTAGTCTGGTTCACCCACCTCGAACCCGGCTCGATCGATAGCTTCACCGATTCACCACCGCCTTCATCAAACAATATTCTATTTTCATAGACCAGGGACTCTCCGACGTTCAGGAGCAGGCCGAGCCCCTGAGAAAATACATAACCAAGTTCAAGGAAATCCTGTCCAGATTACCCGGAATCACCGATTCCACGGCGATCTCCCGCCTCAAACATGGCCTCTGGCACGAGTCGCGCTTCCGCGAGGAAATCGTGATCAACAAGCCCACCAGTATCCACGATGCACTTCACCGGGCCACAGCCTGGATGGAGCTCGAAGAAGACAAGCTCGCGATAAGCAAGAAGTACCGACCGCCTCCTAAGACCACTCCCCAGAGTCCGTCCAAGAAACCTGACAACCGCCGAGCCATTGGGAGGTCGCAAACTTTTGTTGTGGGCAAAGACTCCGGCGGAAAGCGAGGCAGTTCGCTGCCAAGCAACAAATGGGTCAGAGACAAAGATGCTTACTGCGAGCTCCACGAGGTAAAGGGCCACGACACCAAAGTCTGCTACCGTTTGAAAACCATCCTCATGGAGAAGTGGTCAGCTGGTGACCTCGCCGATTTCGACCTCGAAACCATCGCTCAGGCCGAAAGAAGCAGACTTTCCTCCGTCGGAGCCAGTGGCGCACCACCCAAAGGATCGACATGATCATGGGAGGATCCAAGCTTTTCAGCTCTTCGGTGAACTCGATCAAAAAGCACCAGAGGAAAGTCGGGAAACCAAGCCCCGAATACGGGATGCTCGACGGACCGGTCATCACCTTCGAGGAAAAGGAAACACTCCGCCTCGCCAGGCCCCACGACGACGCCCTGGTCATTTCACTGGACATCGCCAACTTCGAGGTGTCCAGAATTCTGATCGACACGGGCAGTTCCGTGGACCTCATCTTCCTCAGCACCCTCTCAAGGATGGGAATCAGCATGGAGGAGGTAGAGGGGGCCCCCGCCCCACTCATCGCCTTCACCAGTGAGACCACGATGTCTCTCGGAACGATCCGTCTTCCCGTCCTCGCCAAAGGAATTTTGAAGCTCGTGGAATTCACGGTCTTCGACCGCCCTGCTGCATACAACGCTATCCTCGGAACTCCTTGGCTGTACCAGATGAAGGCGGTACCCTCGACCTATCATCAGTGCCTCAAATTTCCTACCCCGTCAGGGGTTGAAGAGATACAAGGAAATCAGGAGACCGCACGCTCTTGCTACATGAGCGGACACAAACTCACCGTCAAATAGCAGTTAGCCAACGTCGCTCGACCAAGCGGGGCCGAAAAGAAGCTCCGAGGGGGCGACGCCGTTAGTATCGAAGTATCAATTGATCAGAGCAATCCATCCTGAACCGTCAAAATTGGAGTGCAGCTCTCAGATCCGCAGAAGGTCGAACTGATTCAGTTCCTTACCAGCAACATACACTCATTTGCCTGGGGACCCGAGGATATGACCGGAATCGACCCAACGATAATAACCCATAAGCTGAACGTCGACCCAACTTACAAACCGGTCAGGCAGAAAAGAAGTAAGCTGGGGCCGGACAGAGCCAAGGCTGTAAACGACGAAGTACAAAGACTCCTGAATCTAGGATCGAACAGGGAAGTAAAGTATCCGGAATGGCTCGCAAATCCGGTCGTTGTGAAGAAGAAAAACGGGAAGTGGAGAGTGTGCGTCGATTTCACCGACCTCAACAAAGCATGCCCCAAGGAAAGCTTTCCACTCCCTCACATCGATCGACTTGTGGAAGCAACGACCGGTCACGAGCTCTTGTCTTTCATGGATGCCTTTTCAGGCTATAACCAAATCTCGATGCATCTGGACGATCAGGAGAAGACTTCCTTCATAACAGACAGAGGAACCTACTGTTACAAAGTAATGTCGTTCGGCCTCAAAAACGCAGGAGCGACGTACCAAAGACTCGTCAACAGAATGTTCGAGAAACAATTGGGCGAAGTCATGGAAGTCTATATAGATGACATGCTCGTCAAATCATCAAAACAGGACGAACATATCGAACACCTCCGACAGTGTTTCGATCTCCTCAAAGAATATGGCATGAAGCTTAACCCAGAAAAGTGCACTTTCGCCGTACCCTCCGGAGAATTCCTCGGGTATCTAGTCACCAAGAGAGGGATAGAGGCGAATCCTAGCCAGGTTGACGCCCTCCTAAATATGCCGTCACCTCGAAACGTGAAGGAAACTCAAAGATTAACGGGTCGGATCGCGGCTCTTAACAGGTTCATCTCGCGATCAACAGATCGATGTCTTCCTTTCTACAACCTTCTAAGAGGAAACAAAACCTGGGCTTGGGATGAACAGTGTGAAGAATCGTTCAATTAGTTATAATCATACCTCTCGAAACCACCGATCCTCGCTAAACCGGAGGAAGGAGAAACCCTCTTCCTTTACATCGCGGTATCCCCTTCGGCCGTCAGCTCAGTCCTCATACGAGAAGATCGGGGTGAATAAAAGCCGATTTTTTACACAAGCAAAACTCTAACCGATCCTGAGACTAGGTACCCTATGATGGAAAAGCTCGCCCTCGCAGTTGTAACGGCAGCAAGAAAATTGCGACCCTATTTTCAGTCCCACTCAATCATAGTGCTCACATCGCACCCCCTTAGGACGATTCTGCACAGCCCAAACCAGTTCGGAAGAATTTCTAAGTGGGCGATCGAACTCAGCGAGTATGACATAGAATACAAACCCCGTGTTAGCGCGAAAGCCCAGGTGCTCGCCGACTTCATAATAGAACTCCCCGTACAAGATCCCGAGCCGACAAATACTCTCCCCTGGATCTTACACGTTGATGGGGCCTCATCCAAGCAGGGATCGGGGATCGGCGTCAAGCTGCGATCGCCCAATCAAGAAGTCATCGAGCAATCTTTTCGTTTGCGTTTTCCCGCCTCGAACAACGAAGTAGAATACGAAGCACTGATCGCCGGTCTTCTCCTCTCCATCAACATTGGGGTCAGAAATATCTCAGTTTTCTGCGACTCCCAGCTTATTGTAAGCCAGTTCTCCGGAGAGTATTCCGCCAAAGACGAAAGAATGGAGGCCTACCTCGCCGTCACCAAGGAACTTTGCTAGGAGTTCGACAATTTTGAGCTCATCAAAGTCCCCAGAGGCGAGAACACTTCGGCAGACGCCCTGGCGGCCTTAGCATCAACTTCCGACCCTGACATAAGAAGAAACATTTCCGTAGAATGCATCGACCGACCTAGCATTGATTCAACCGGCTCGATCCTTGCGATCCTGAAAGGGAAGGAGCATGAGGAGTCCGCACCAGCGGCAGAAACGGTCATCGACGACTGGCGGACGCCAATCCGAAACTACATCTCGAAAGGTGAAGTCCCTACCGAAAAATGGGAGCCTCGAAAACTTAAGGTCATCAGCGCCAGGTTTTGCATGATCGAGGGGGAGCTCTACAAGCGGAGCTTCCAGGGGCCTTATCTTCTTTGCGTCCACGGAGCAGTTTCCGACACCGTCATGAGGGAAGTCCTCGAAGGACTCTGCGGGGACCATTCCGGCGGGCGTCTCCTCGCCACCAAGGTTCGCCGACAAAGATATTATTGGCCCACTTTGACCGACGATTGCATTAAATATGCACAACATTGCGAAAAATGCCAGCGCCACGCTCCGTTCATCCACCAGCCGTCTGAACCACTGTCATCCGTCTCCGCCCCCTACCCTTTCATGAGGTGGTCCATGGACATCGTCGGTCCGTTGCACGAGTCAACCAACAGAAGAAAATTCCTCCTCGTTTTGACCGACTATTTTTCGAAATGGGTCGAAGCCGAGGCCTACTTCGCGATCATCGACACAAAGGTCTGCAAATTCTTATGGAAAAACATCATTTGCAGGCATGGACTTCCGTACGAGATCGTCACTGAAAACGGCTCCCAGTTCATATAAAAAAAGTTCGAGAAATTCTGCCAAACCTGGAAAATAAAAGTACAATACTCTACACCTCGCTACCCGCAGGGAAACGGACAAGCAGAAGCAGCAAACAAGTCAATACTCTACAGTCTTAAGAAGCGCCTCGATTCTCGCAAAGGAGGATGGCACGATGAGCTCGAAGGGGTACTTTGGGCCTATCGGACCACACCGCGCAGGGCAACGGGAGAAACACCTTTCTCCCTCGTCTACGGAATCGAGGCGATCGTCCCTGCCGAAGCAGCAGTCCCAGGGATCAGGCGAACTCATAACCCTTTGATCGAAGCGGACAATAACGAGATGCTAAGAGAATCCCTCGATAACTTGGATTCGAAGAGAGATCAAGCAATGATCATGATTCAAAACTATCAGCAATCCGCATCCCGATACTACAACTCGAAGACGAAGCAACGAACCGTATCAGTCGGAGACCTAGTACTAAGAAAGGTCTTTGAGAAAACCGCCGAGTATCGCGCTGGCAAACTCGGAGTCAAGTGGGAAGGACCATACATCGTACACGAAATCATCCGCCCGGGAGTCTACCGCCTCAAAACTTCCGAAGGAAACAACGTCAAAAGACCTTGGAACATCATGAACCTCAAGAAATTTTATGCTTAAATTCGCTCTATTGTAAACCGAACTACGTTTCAGGCTTGATCCCAACTCGGGTACGTAGGCAGCCCGTATCATTTGATCGGGTCCAGCTATATAAATAAATAAAATCTTTTCCCACTACAAAAGATGTTCAAAGGCAAACTATATCTAAGCCATCAAAACAGTTCGACAGAAAGAACTTAACGATGCACGTCAACCCTCAGGGTTCGCAAACGATCAATACAGTTTGACCAGCGAACCGTATTTAAGCCATCTAAACAGTTCGACAGAAAGAACTTAACGATGCACACCGAACCCCAGTGTTCGCGAGCGATCAATATAGTTCAACCAACGAGCCTAAAACGATCACAAAAAGGTCAAACTACGCCTAAGCCATCACAACAGTTCGACAGAAAGAACTTAACGATGCACATCAAACCCCAGTGTCCGCGAACGATCAACACAGCTCTACCAAAGAACTTGAAACGGTCAATACACTAAAAGCCTAGGTCATCAAAATGGTTCGACAAAAATGAGCTCAGCGATACAAATCGACCCCCTAGGTTCTTAACGATCGGCACAGTTCAAACAAAGAACATAAAAACTAGAACAAATTTTAAATCGAACCACCGACGGATCGACCTAAAAGACTTGGATGAGGTGAACCAATTAAAGGTCTGATCGCAATAAATGGCGCTCTTCTGTAAAAATAACTAAGTACGCAGAAACAAGGTTATGTAAAGCCAGGAAATTGATTCCATGGTGCCAAAGTTAGAAAGGGATAATGTACTCAACAAATTCTTTAAAAAAAAAAACAAAACAAAAAAGGGGTTTTTGGGACATTCCCCTGTTTAAAGACATGACTACATTCATGTCTGATCCTCTTCTCCCGTCGAGCTGCTTGTTCCCGCCCCCGGCTGCACCGACTCCTCTTCAGCAAGCGCGACCTCGCGACCCTCCTCCACGGGATCCGCGACCAGCGGCTCGGACCCTTCGGGACGGACGCCCTCCCTGAGACTCTGGGCGTCTTCAACGGATAAACTGGCGGTCATCGATCCGAACTGGTCGAAGGCCGCCGCCGCCAGTGGCGTTACCTCCAACGGCGCAGCATCACCGGCCACATGCGTTTCCACGAGGACCAGAGCCGTTTCGCAGTTGACCGCGTCTCGGGAGGCGGTGAATCATCGAACCTCCTGGATAGCTCGTCCAGGTCTAGAAGGGGGAGCGGCATGGCGGCCAACTTCGCTTCGGCCACCGGGAGGTCCTCGGCCATACTCGCCGCCTCCGCCTCAAGGTCAGGGTAATCACCCCTCTGGATCCCAACCAGAAAATCCTGGTTGGCGCGGATCTCTGCGATCTCACGCTCTACCCGAGAGCGTTTCTTCAGGAGCAGGAGATGGTCCTTCACCTGGTTGACCACCATAACCCCGGCGCCCTTGACGTCGCGCCTGGCTTCGTGGGAGGAGACTCGGAGATCACGGTCGCGAAGCTTGAGGAGAGTCTCGCACTTCATCGACACCGCCCGCGAACTCTCGTCTGTCGCGATCAGTTCCCTCTCAAACCGCGAGCTCTTCTCCTCCGCGATCTCGACCCTTTTTATCATGAGGGCCACCTTGGTCTCCAGCGCAGCAGCCGCCGCCTTCGCCTCGTCGCGCTGACGCCAGTAATCCTCGACCTGCCTCAGCCGGTCGGCGTTCTTCTCAGACGCGATCCTCATAGTTTCGAGGGATCGCTCCGTCAGGACCATCTTTTCCTTGGTCCTCGTCAGGTTAGACTGAAGGGACCCAGGGTCGGTGAGCATTTTCTCGTAACCACACAGCAGGCGGTTAAAGGACGTCGCCGACTGCCACATTACAAACACAAGAAATAAGCAAAATTGCGAGATGGGTACAAGAGGACTTTGCAGTCAACAAAATTTACATACCTCGGCCAAAGCGATCGAGTGGCGGGCATACAAGTCCCTCACGGGCTCGCGCATGTTTTCCAGCGCGGGAATCTCCAGGCCCTGGTAGGAGAACGTGCAGAACAAGTTCGAGACGCGCTCGCGATCTGAAAAGAAACCAAGTTGGTGAGAAATCTTTTTAGATATCTAGGCAGGTTATTTTAATCAACTATAGCAAGAAGGTTACCTCTCCGGTTTTCCGCGTTGACGATTAGGAGCCGCTCCTCCGACACCCGGGCACGGTTGGCTTCCGGCGCAGTAGATCCTCGACCAGCCCCATCACGGCGAGAAGTCTTTCGCTGCGGAGTTGTCCGGTCCGCGGTGTTAGGAGAGATGGAGCGGTCCGAAAGGGCTGGCGGGGGACGCATGATCGGGTCCTTGGCCTTTATCGGGTCCGCGCTCCTGGACCTCGTCCTCTCATCAGCGCGAGGCGATGCATCCGCATCATCGTCGCCTCTCTTTCTCTTCCTCCTTTCGAGGCCTTCTTCCTTTTCTTCTTCCTCCGCGGCATGCTCAAGGCGGGGCAGGGGAGCGATGGTGCCCAGCTCATCCGGAGTCCGCTGGAGGACCCAATCAGCCGCTAAACTGACTTTGGGCTTTTCCCCGCTCGCCTTAAAGACCGAGATCTCCTCCTTTTTGATCTTGGCCAAGGCCGTGAGACGGGCCTCCCTCTCCTTCTTCGCCCGGTAGGTTGGAGGAGACGACTCCGCGGGCGGAGATGCAGGCTCTCTGAGTGTCCGCTCCCTCAGGCGAGCAAAAGCAACATTGATCTTATCCATCGAAAAGGAATTCCACTTGGGGGAGGCCTCGACGGCGACCCGGTAGAAATCCTCGAAGCGCGTAAGATCGTCGAGGCGCGTCTGAGTTTCTGAAACAAAGGAAAATGTGTCAATTTTTAAGAACCCTAAAAGGGGGCCAAGGCGGCGATCTCTTCCCCACAACGAGAAATTCTCAGATTAAGACACAAATACTTACCGCAGGTCGCGGCCCATTTATGACCGACAAACTCATGCATATCCCCAACGGATGACTTCGTAATGCGGAAGAAGAAGTACCGGTCCATCCAGCCCGAATCCTTCTCCGGGAAACCATACACCAAGTTCTAGTTGGTGTTTGGGTAGATGGCGAACGTCCCACTCGTTTTCGAGATACGAACGCTGAATAGCTACATCAGTTTCGGAACGCCAAAGGCGAATCCGGTCTCCTCCGCCACCGTCAGCGTACACAGCACTGACCTGATAAAATTAGGCAGAGCCTGAGGGAAGGCGATCCCGAGCTGATATAGATAGAGTATCAGTGCCTCCGGGATCGGAAAGGATAAACCTGCTCCGGAGAAGTACGCCTCGTAGGCGCAGCAGAATCCTGGGCGAATGCTCTCCGGCGATTCGCCCTCACGGGGTAGCGCTAGTTCCACCGCTTCGGGAATCGCGCATGTACGGCGTAGCAACTCTAGGGATTTCTCCGTCGAGAGGGTACTTTGATATGGGCCGAACTGGTCCCCGGCTTGAGTAACAATGCGTCTTGGTTCTCTGTGGGCCATCGTTTCGTCTAATCGGAATCTCGTGAGTTGTTAAAGAAAAAATTGGGGTTTTTTCTTTCTTTTCTCTCTAGAGGTTGTGAAAAATTTGTGTTTGCAAGGATGAAGAAGAGTCTCTCCATTTTCACTCTATTTATTTAAATCAAATCTAAGGGTGACGTCATCTGACGCTACGAACACCGTGCCGCCCCACCTTTTGAAAAATCGAATCATTACCTTTTAATATAATTAAATTGCTAAGGTATCGTTTGGCGAGATACTCGGGATCTGAGGAGATTTAATTGGCGGATTTTCTTCTTGGCAATCAAGGGGTTCGCTTCTCCGCGTCTCAGTTTGGTGAAACCTTCGGGATCCGCAAAGACCTAACTGGCGACCTCTCAGCGAACAAGGAGTCCTCTCAGCGATCAAGGAGTCCGCTCATATAAATTCGATGAGTTCGACGAGAAAACATCGAACTTAGGGGGCCTTCTGTTGGTGTTCAAATTAATATTTGGGCCCACTAAAGATGTAGATCGAGGCCCAACAGGAAATCGAGTATGTGTCCCTGGAGGGCCTAAAAATTGATGGGCCGAAGGAGGCCCATATTCGATCATTACCAGTTCGACAAGAGGACGAGGGGAGATGAGCAGACTTCGGCGGTTAAAGAGTTCGATGACGACATAACGATCGTCTTAATTGTATTAAATGCGTACTTATGAGCTAGGGCTTAAATGCCATTTATTTGTAAGTCATAGTATAAATGGTGGGAAGGATGGAAGAGAAAAGGGCATGTCTTTTTCCCAGATAGAAACCCATATAAACATTAGAAATAAACCTCTCTTATTCTAAATTTGCCTTTTCTCTCTCTTGTTATTGTGATCTATCGAGCTTCCGATTCCCAGTTTTTATCCCATTCAAATCGTCGTATCCACACAGAACTCGGCTTGTTGTTTATGCACAATATCAACGGAGACGCGCGATCACTTGTTTCTTCACTGTGACTTCGCGGGGAAAATTTGGAGGCTAGTTTTTGCGAGAATCTCTCAGCGACAAAGACTATTCTCCTCTTGGCAAGAATTGTTATCATGGACACTATCGAACTCTCACGAATCTCCGTCGTTACTAAGGAAAACCGTGGCTCAAGCTTCAATATACCATTTATTGAAGCAAAGGAACAACGTTATTCATAACTCTATTTGTGTAGGTCCAAGCTTTGTTTTTGGTATGATCGATCGTGAAGTCAAGAACACGCTATCTTCAAGAAGAAACCGGAAGCGTTGGAGAAACTTCATGCTTCTTTGGATCCGGTAGAAGTTCGAATCTTTTCCAAATCTAGTGTAATCTTGTTTTAATTTTTTTTTGTCAAGATTACTCTTTTCTTAGGCACCATATTTTGTATTGTCTTTTTTTTTTTTTAGTGATATTTACAGATTTAACAAAAAAAAAAAAACATTATAGAGTTGATGAAGATCTTCGTCTTCTTAAATCTGTAACTTGTTCCTGCAAAATTAAAACAAAACCTGCAAAAATACAATACAAAAAGAACAGACAATAACTAATAATCGATAAACTGAAAGAAAAATTAATAAAAAGTTCAAAATATCCAAAATAAAAAATTCAAAAGCAAGAGTTAAACAAAAAAAGAAAGGTTCAACAAAAACAAACTTAAAAAGCTAGAGTTCAATACATGAAGTCAATTTCAAAATGAGCTCAATTGTATTTTTTCACCGGGTTCTGTTTCAAGTCTTCCATAATCTCCTTCTTCTCTTCTTCAAGGGTGTGGATATGACCTTTGATGTTGAAATCAGAGTTCGTCCTTATATATTCAAGGACAGTAAGTTGCCCATCTATAGAGGACAATTCCACCTCTAACGAATTATAAAATTCAAGAGAATCCTTCTCCTCTTTCAACATTCGAAGGAGTGCGATATAACGTTCCTTTGTCTCTATTTTCGCTTTGAACACTGCTGTTTGAATCATCTCTTCAACTTTTTGAGGATCCATCTTTGCGAATGACAAGATAGAAAGGTGAGTTAAGTAAATAATGAGCTAAGTAGATGATTAATAGAAAGATGAAAATAAAAAAAACTTACCTTATATATGTGAAAAAGATTCAGATCTACTTATGAGAGGCGGGAGTGAAAATGTTGAGTGAAAAGATGCTCTGTATTTTTATTTAAATGAGAATAACTAGGGTTTACTAGGGAATGAGATCTGCTGGGACTAGGTGTATGTTGTTATCGTAAACCATACATGTACACGTGGAAAGTAAAAGACGGAAAGAGAATAGGATAACATACATGTACACGTGGAAAGTAAAAAACGGAGAGAGAGTGACCTAATGGAAAGTAAAAGACGAAGAGAGAATAGGGCAACATACATGTACACGTGGAAAGTAAACGACGGAGAGAGAGTGAGTTAATGGATATTAAAAGACAGAGATATAAATAGGGCAACATACATGTACACGTGGAAAGTAAAAGACATTAAGCTAATGGAGTTTATAACATTTATTATAAGTGTTATAAGTGTTATAAAATCTGAATCATTTGGAAGTCTTACTAGTATCTTATGACAAGTCTTGCATTAAAAATTGAATGAAACCACATAAATGGTGAAAATAAATCAAATTGCAGCTACACAACTAGTCTTGTTGTGACCGACTTTTCCACATCTACCACATTTGTATGATTTCCTCGTGCTTCCAGATGGATAAAATGTCTCCCACATTGATTGAGCACGCTTTTTCTTCGACCGTCCACTAGGAATCCGAGTTGATGGAGGTAAACACACAAAACTAGATACATGTTCAGGAATCTCCCAGAATGTTGTATCACCAAGTGGGTAAATGCTTTCTGAATAAACTTGAATCCACCTGCAAAAGTTGAAAGCATTAAAACAACAATGAATATATGCATAAACAACATTATGAATATTATAATATGAAAACATTTACCTTTCGTTTGAGTAATACTCTGCAACAAAAGTGTTTTCGTTTAGGTTAACATGTTTAACTGCTGCAATTGCATGAGAACAAGGGATCTTCTCAACATCAAATACAAAACACGTACATTGTATTGTCTCTAAGTTGACTTGATGATTCCTCAGATCTCCTTTAACTTCAAACTCAAACTGATTCACTTGAGTTACCTCAAACCAACGTGAATGTTTATCATATGCAGCCTTCAGCTTCTTTTCAACCTCAATAGTGGTAAGGTGCATGTGATTGGGACCTGTAGATTATTATAAGAATTATAAAGTATAGGTAGAAACTAGGTTGTAATAAGAAGGAAATAGTAGTTATAATAATTATAATATATAACCCTAGATATTAGATAATATAGTTGGATTAAACGGATAATTAACCTTTTTCTCGTCGTTCAAGAAACCATCTAGTGAGTGTGGTCCTGATTGTCTCAAACAAGCAGGCAATAGGATACTCGCGGCTTTCTTTCAACATTGCATTCAAAGACTCAGTGATATTGCTAGTCATTATGTTGTACCTGTTTGAAGGGGAATATGCCCAACTCCATTTTCTAATATCAGCTGCAACCAGGTATTCTGCAAGTTTAGCATCCGAGTTTTTTATCTGGTCAAACAGATAGTCAAAGTCAACTCTTAAAAAAGAGCGAGCTGCTGAATCAACCAATGCAAGCAGTGTTGAATCCTTGCACTTTTTCTGAACGTTCTTCTCAAAATGGAAAGCACAAATCCCATGATGTGCAAGCGGATAGTTAGTAGAGAGTGTTGCCGCAATGGATGGTGCACGGTCTGACACAAACACAAGGTCTTGTTCGTCAGGAATTATAAGAAGCAAACATTTCAGAAACCAATCCCAAGAAGCTTCGTTTTCAGAATCAACCACAGCAAATGCAACCGGATAAAGCTGGAAATTACCATCTTGCGCCGTAGCACCAAGCAAAGTGCCTTTAATCTTTGACTTTAGGAAAGCACCATCAATTGCTATAACTTTACGCATCAGTTTTTAACCTCTGATAGAAGGACCAAATGCAAGAAATGCATACTTGAACCGGCATGATGAATCAACCTCAATGTGGGCGACTGTCCTTGGATTCTTTAGACTTGCCATATGTAACCACTTTGGTAAAAATTCATAGCTTTCAGAAGGTGTACCTCTTGCTAAACCCTCTGCGTGTTCTTGAGCCATCCATGCTTTTGAGTAAGATATATTGACCCCGTGATCTTTCCTAACAGTCTCTATAATCTGTTTGGGTTTAAGACCAAGCTTTCCTGGCTCATAAAAGTTACTAACCATATTACCTAACACGTGAGAGCTAGCCTGTCTATGGTTGACATTTCTTAATGATGTGTCGCATCTATGATGTTCAACATACTTCCGAACAATAAAACTTGGGGAAACAAGCACTCTAGTTGCACGAAATCTCCATGTGCAGTTTTTATCCACACAACGTAGAACAAATCTTCTGTTGTCTGAAAACTGAACCCTAAATTCAAAAATGTGCCTAATTGAAAACATCTTAAGCCTCAACGCCATTGATTTCTTATCCGGGAAGTGCTTACCCACATATATACCATCAGAATCGACAACATAAGAAGTATTTGAACTTGAAACAGCCATAGATTCTTGATTAGGAGCATCAGAGTAGTTCCTTGCATTATTGCCTTGTCTGTTAGAAAAAGAAGGTAATTCTTATCCACTTGAAATTGTAACATGCTGCAAATGTTATAAGTATTATAAATGTTATAAGTGTTATAAATGTTATAAAGTATAAATTGTCCAGAAGAAAATACAATGACAGATTCTAAAAGCACAAACTAGGTTGTTTCAGAGTTATAATATTTGTAATATAGCAACATAGCTATTAGCTGTTGTAATTATTGCTAACCTCATTTGCAACATGGACAAGCGGAACACCTTCAGTACTCCGGAAAGTGGATTGTTGTAAGTTTGGGTTTGAATTTAATGGTACTTGTATTTAGTATAAAAGAGAGAGTAAGTGTTATAAGTATTATAAAGTATAAGTTGTACATAATAAATACAATGACAAAGTCTAAGAGCAGAAACTAGTTTGATTCATAGTTATAACAGTTATAATACATCACTATACCTCATTTGCAAGCGGAACACCTTCAGTAGTACATAAATTCAATTGTTGTAAGATTGGGGTTGAATGTAATGGTACATGTATTGAATATTATAAGTATTATAAAGTATAAGTTGTACAGAAGAAAAACAATGACAAATTCTAAGAGCATAAAGTAACTTATAATAGTTATAAGATATAACCCTAGCTAATAGATGTTGTAGTTGTATAAAACATATAAGTTGTACCTTATCAGGTAAGACAACAGGAGTATTAGGGAGAGTGCTACTCTCATCATCAACAACATTGTTGTTGCGTTGAATTGCTGGTGAAGTGAACTCTCCGTGACCCTACAACAAAACATTTAAATGTTAACTATAAGAAAAAACAAATAAGAATGCATAATAAAAAAATTATGTTGAATAACCACCTCGTAATCAATTAATAATTGAGCAGCATGAGGTACCAAACATGTTTGAAGCTGTTTATTCACTGTCACATAAAGCTTGACTTCCTCGGTATGCTCTTGAAGCTTCCTGATAAACAACTTCAGTTGTTTATCATTCTTGATATACATTGGAGCTAGACATGTTGAAGTTTTGCTTTGAGGAAGACAGTAGCTAAGCTTCACAGAATGAAGAGTAGCATCAACTGCAAGATCTTCATTGACCATAGTCAGAAAGTCTGCATAAGACATTTCTTGGCTGATGGAGGTAAGAGAACCACATCTATCAACATCAATAACAAATTCCCAAGAAGAATTTGTTGACTTCCACTCCCCACAAACACAGTAGAGATCAAGCATCTGCCCTGTAGAGAATAATGGTTCAACATCAACAATAGTACTTATCAACATCAAACAATGGTTCAGCTTATAATACTTATAATAGTAGGATTGTGAAATTTATAATATATCAAAAAGGTATGACATCAAAATGCTCTTGAACCTAATCTAAGCTTCTGCTCATACTCCTAATCTCTTAATTATCAATCTCTTAATTATTCAATCTATTTCATTCACATGGAGAACCCATGAAAAGAAGGAGTAATTACCTTTAATTATAAATCGGAGAAGCTACTTTCAGATCTTAGAGATTGTCGTATGTGAAGCTTCGTCTTCTCTATCTTCGTTTTAAAGCATGTGCCATGTAGAGAATAATGGTTCAGCATCAACAATAGTACTTATAATACTACTTATCAACATCAAACAATGGTTCAGCTTATAATACTTATAATTGTAGATTGTGAAATTTATAATATATCAAAAAGGTATGACAACAAATGCTCTTGAACCTAATCCAAGCTTCTGCTCATACGCCTAATCTCTTAATTATCAATTTCTTAGTTATTCAATCTATTTCATTAACATGGAGAATCCATGAAAAGGAGGAGTAATTACCTTTAATTATAAATCTGAGAAAATAGTTTCAGATCTTAGAGATAGTCGTATGTGAAACTCTTCTTCTTCTTAGGCTTATTCGTCTTCTCTATCTTAAGAAGATGACGAATTCGTGATCGGAGTGGTTGATACCGACGACTGCGACGGAGAAGATGCTTTCAGATTTCGAGATCGTCGTTTGAATATCGGCGATTATAGGCTGTCTCCTTCTCCTTCTCCGGATTCTACGTCTTATGTATCGGCAAAATAAGAAAAGAAGAACCCTAATTAAATGGGGTTAATGTGGTTTTTTTACAGAGGAATGAGGTGTAGTTTTGTGAATATTTTAAATTGGGTGTAAAGTTGTAAAGGAATGGAGTTTTTTGTGTAGTTCTGTGAATTTCTCAAATAAAAATAAGTTTGAATAGCTTAAGTGGACTTGCTTTCTCAAACAACCTTTTTCCATGTGTGTCATCATCTAAGATAGAATTTAAAGCAAAAATTAAATTTAAAGCAAAAATTAAATTTAAAGCAAAAATTAGAAAATACACGGTTAAACAACTCCAATTAAATATCCTTAATGAATATGGTCTAAGATAGAATAAACCAAAAGTCCAATCAAATCGATTAAATTTTATAATAGAAAACTCCGACATACGATTTTATTTACTAAAGATTTTACTGGAAGAAGATGTCGGTAGTAGTGGATGTTATAATAAGATTATGGGCTATAAAATAATATTTTTCACATAATAACCTTCATATTTACACAAATATGACTTATAATATTATATATTTTCAAAATTGTAATGTTTCATATAAACAATTAATTAAAGGAAACATTAAATAAATCAATACTTTAAGATTATATGTCCAAAATATAATTGAATGAATTATTATATTTAAACTAGGAAAGAACTCGTGATACTTGCGGTGTATTCAATATTATATATATATATAAGTTTTAATATATTTAATATATTATATTTTTATTTCCTTGATGACTATAACAATGTTTTCAATCATTATATGTAGGATTCACGTAAATAATGTTGCACTAATTTTTACTTTTTAAGTTCTTTTTAGTATAGATTTCCTCTAATTTTAAATAGTTTGTATGTTTTTTAGTTTTTTTATTTTATTTTTTATATTTCATGTTTTTCTTTTTTTGTGTATTATGGTTTTCTTTATTTATATTGATATATTTTTCATATTTTTTCTGACCTAAATGGATGTTATAATATATATTTTAAGTGTTTGTTTGCGTAGCGTGCTAAATTGTATGTTTTTGATTTTTTTTCTTTTCTTGTTTTCTAATTAATTTTATAAATTTTGTGTACCTTTTTTATTTATATAATGTGATTTTACATATATTAAGTTTAAATTACTTTTATGTATTCAAAGTCCAACGAGAACTAAAAAAATAACACATATTTAAAAATTATAATTAATTGTTATTTATAGGATGATATATTTAATGCATTTGATATTATAATATAATAATATTTTAAAAATTAAGCTGATATTTTAACAATTTCTATGAATTAATAATTAAAATTGTCACATAGATTTTTCAAAATTAATTAATTTATGAATTAAAATAAATTTGGAGTGATGAAGTATCATCATTAGGAGAGTTCCCCTCATCTTTTATATATAGGATATAAGACCATCTTTATCGGGTGAAAAACTCAAACTCTTAAGGCCCATTAAATTTTTTTTAAAAAAAGCGTAAGAGGCGTGATTTTTTTCTCTTAGGTAAGAGAACCTCTTAGCCGATTCTTCCCCTTTTTCTCTCTCTCTCTCTCCGATGAAAAAACCTCACAAATCCGGCCATCTTTTCCCTTCCGACCACCGTAAAATCATCTCCATGTCTGTCTTCGATCACGAACCAACCTAATCCGAGTGTCTCTCTCTCTCTCCCACATCGAATCGAATCCATCGAGTCTCAAATCAAAATCGAACATAATTCTCTTCTGCAAGGTTTGTTCTTCCTCTTTCTTCTTCAGTTTAAGACGTGCATGTGTGGAAAATGATGTGTTTGTGTTGTTTCTTATCAGGTTTAAGTCGACCTATTTGAAGACAGTCGGACCGAGAAGAAGACAAAGAAGAATCGAAACAAAACACCACCTAGTAAGATGAATCTTAGCAATACACCACCTGGTAGATGTTTAGGTTGATCTATTAAGCTATGTTTATGTTGTGTATATGAAGAATTGTTAAAAGTCTTAAACATGTTTGAGGATTTGTTAAAATTCTGAACATATTGTTAGTAAAAAATGTTAAAAAGTCTGAAACTTGTCTTGAGTAAGCAGTTGAAATGTATGAGTGAACTTTGATAAATGTGTGGTTTAATGAACGTAATTAATAACTGGAAGATAAACTAATTAAGGCTACCTTCAATACAAATTTAAGCGTTGAATCCCTAATGTGAGTTACTTGTGCAGGGTCTTGTTGACTCCGACACATTGCCATTAAACGTATCGCGAGAAATGCTTCAACTACACAGCAGCTTAAAGGCAATAAAGAAGCTAATCCGAAAGGCCCTTGATATGATCCGAAAGCTTGCTGAAGAAGACCCTGGTGAGGTCCATGATGATGACAAAAAAGGTATTTCATATAACAAGCTTCTTGGTATCGAACACTTTGATTGTTCCAGAGTTTATTTACCATGACAGTTTTGACATTCTGAAATTTGTTTTCTACTTATTCAATTGTTGGTACACATATGTGGAGAAGTCTGGTGAGAATGATGAGAAGAAGGGTCAATACACCAAGTTCGGGAACGAGTTTGGCAACTCTATCAAACTTGGTATCATTGAAGATGCTTCTAACAGGAGCCGCCTTGCGAAACTTCTTCGTTTTGAGACGTGTGTGCTTCTGTTACCTTTTTGTTACACATCTAATTAAGTTTTTACTAATATATAATGTGATTGAAATTCAAAAATGAATTAATATTTTTTTTTCAAATTTCTTTTTTTTTTTTTAAGAATCTGAGCGGATTCTACCTATAATCACATGTTTTCATTACAGTTCTTAACAAATTTCTTAACCACCTTTTATTAATAAAAAATTGCTTAAGAGAAAAAATAAGTTTCTATTGATAATGATTATCAATAATGCTCCACACTAAGTATTATCAAATATAATAGTTCCACATTATTATATCTAATATCGTCGATGACTTAAATATATCGTCGATGACTTAAATATATTATTAGATTAATGTACTAGTCCATTAACTTTCATTGATTTTTTGTGTGTGTTAATTAAATGTTCAATATTTATATATCCCTTGTTTAATTTTAATGACAAAACGACAAAGGACATATTTGCGTTCGAGTAAACGGTAACACATTCTCTCTCTCTCCCTAACATTCATCGGAGAAAGCGAAAGATCTGGAGATTTCATGGCATTCGCGAAGGTAAAATCAATCTTCATAAACCCTAATTACTTAAGGATCTTGTTTTGTTAAATCGAGTTAGGGTTTACTAGTTAATCGCACTTGAATATGAAATCGAAGATCTGTTTCCCCTTTTTCTGAATTGAAACGAGATTAGGGTTTCGTCTCTTATGCGTCTTCTGGGTTTTTTTTAATGGAAATTACCAAAAAATTGGATTCTTGTGGTCGGATTTGGTTATAATTGTTGTTTGTATTCACTTGCTATTATTGGTAATTTTGTGTAGGAACCAAGACTAGGTAGAGATGATAATATCTTTGCAAATCGAGGAGGTAAAGAGACTATTATATATTGTATAGTTGTTGCTTTTAGGTCTTAAACAATTGTGTTCACTTGTAAAAGTATATATATTTGTGAAACAAAGGGTACTAAGAGCTTCAAAATCTTCTCTGATAATCAAAAAATTGATCTTGCGTGTACACTGTTAAGTGCATCTCTTTCTATTAGTCTTGTAATTGTCTTTTTTGTCATTCTTATTGATCTGAAATTATATTGTTCGCTAATTTGTTGTAGACTTACTTCACAGAACACGAGTCTTAAGATATTAATCTCCTGGTTTTACTTTGTTTAGGGGTAAATCTGTGACTGTTAGGAGCGGAGCAACTTCGAAGACTAACGATATGAAGGTTCTTTTCCCTCTTAACCTATGTTTTAGTTCATTGCAAAGTTGGATGTTAAGTAGTTATTCAACATTTAAAATCTATGTTTTTTTGTTTTTATTGAAAAGAAGGGAGATTCGTGAATCACGTGCAAGGGCAAAATCAGTAGTGACAATTGTGATAAGTTTATAGCAGATATTTTTTTAATTAAATTTCTGTGATGTAGTGTTGAAAGTTGACTTAATATTTTTGTCTCCTTTACAGAGGAATTTGTTAAGGTCACAAGAAAAGCATTGGCTGATATAAGTAATGTTGGTGGGAAAACTTTAAGGATTCCAACGCCTTGTGGCAGTAGTACAAAGTAAGTTTTCCTTTTGTGATTTCTCATGGAAAATATTTTTAGATTTCCCATTGTTTTCCTGCTAATACTTTAAGTTAGTTTTTTATTTTACCGATTATGTCTTAAAAATATTCTATTGAACATGAAACAATGCAGGAAATGGTAGGGTGTAAAATGTACGAAATCACAAAGGTATGATTAGTATTCTTTGTTTCTAACGCTTTTTCTGTGTATCGTCTTTTTTATCAATTGTTTTTTCATTAAGGTACGATGTCTTACACAAACAGTTTGTTGCTTACTTCCACATAAAAAATGAGAGATTTTTGAGATCAGTTCCTGCAGAGAATCTGACTTTTTTACTTTTGCATTTGTAGGATTTATGTTCGTCCAGCAAGAGTTCTTGATAATTCTTTGAAAATACATACCAAGGTACAACATACGTATTGAGAAATTATATTTAGCCTGAATACTTGCAAATTCTTATAAGATTGGTTAGAATATCGTAATGAATCTGTATATGAGTTAAAGCAAATATCACATACGATGCGTCTTACATAATTGGTTTTATTAGTTAAGCTACATTATCGCTAGTCTCTTCATCTTTCTTGTTGGCCTTGATTTATTTTTTTTTCCGATAGGAGCACGAGATTAAAAGAACGTCTAAAGTTGGAAACAATCGCATTTATAAGACAAGTGAGTTCATAAATGTTATGTGTGTTTTGTATCTCTAACTTCTGTTGATGTTAAACATTTTAACTAATTTTGGTTTATTTAATTCATATATTAGGTCAGAAGTTCATCGATAACAAAATTCTGAGCCTTGGAACAACTGCTGGTGGAACAAGGTATTTTCAGAATAGCGAAAACATATCTCATCCTACTAGACGTTTTCTTTGTATGCTGAAATGAATTTTTTATCTTTACCGGTTGTCAAGAGAACAAGCCTTACAGATCAGAGCTTAAATAAGGAAATAAGGTTGTTATCAATGTTTGACATTTTTTGTCTTACAACTAGCTGGTTGTATAACTGCTTGCGAGGCTAATCATTTAGGGATGTTATACGCAGGCTAGCTGAGTTTTTTTTCACTTATTTACGCAGGAAATGTCTCAAGCTTGGATTCAAAACAATTGGGTTATGGTCCAGGTAAAAGAGATTTGATATTTTTCTTCTGACTTTTATTTGTTAGTTCAATACTTGATATGAATGAGGTTGCATTGTTTCAGCTGGTAAAGTCAACAACAAAGCTATCCCACAGTTGAGTAGTGGCAGATATTCATGGAAAACTCGGACAAGTGTTGGTTCTATACTATCGTAAGTAAATTTGTTTGTCTCTGATATCTCCTTTCAACTATCCAACAATGTCTACACTTACATAATCCTTGTTTGCATTTTCGTTAAATTTTACACCTTGGAGGACCATAATATTTTTGGTCATTGTGGGCAGCAACATGAGATATAATCATCTAATATGATTTTCTTTGCGTGTTCAGGGACCGCAAAAGCCAGAATAAAAATATTGTTTGTATAGCAAGGAAATCTGTCAAGGTATATACATGAGTTCCTCTTATCTGTTTGTGTAGGTGGTTCTTTCCCATAGAAGACTCTCTCTTTGAATCTCTCTCAATATCTTTTCCTTTTCTTTATTTTCATATTTTGTTTCTGATTACCTTGTGTTTAGTAAATATGTGATAAGTTTTCCCTTTCTCACTCAAGATTCAGAAAACTGTGACGACCTCTCTACGAAACAGTAGCGCTCCTAAGAAGCCTCCGGTGGGTAGAAGTAAATCAAGATCTATCTCTTCGATCCCTTCCGAAGAAGCTGCTTCGGCATTGACACTTCCAGAAAAGGTTGAAACAGAAAGCCTCAAAGAAGATACTCAAGGAGAGAGTTCGTCTAATGACAAAGCCGATCCAACAACAAAAGTGTTGGATGTTACAGATAAGCCCAAATCAGAACGTAGAAAGTCTTTCACATCTCTGCTAGTGTCATGATCAAAGGTTCACAATTCTACAAGCTATTATGTTCTTTGTGACTACTTCCTTTTCTCCAACATTTGCTTACTTGGTAATTTTATTTGAAGTTCGATGAGAAAAATGGTGATATTGCACAATCTGAAAAGCTTCCTAGCATTGATGATGAATCCAATGAGCTGGAAGTTGCAGAATACGTGGAGGACATATATCAGTTCTATTGGGTTGCAGAGGTCATCCACATACACACAACGAATATTGAATAAACTTCACAAGATGAATTTAAGCTTTCCAGTAGCTTAACGTGGAATGTTGATGTAGGCATTAAATCCAGCTGTAGGATGTTACTTGTCAGCTCAGACAGAAGTTACTCCGATTTTGCGTGGTATTATGATCAACTGGCTTATCGAAGTGAGTGCAGGATTTATACTGTTTCTATTTCAACTTAGGATATGATGCTAACTCAAAAGTTATTCTTCTCCATTTGGGTTCCTATATCTCGGTATTGCCTATCTGTTTGCAGGTTCATCTCACATTTCATCTTATGCACGAGAATATCTTCCTCACAATGAACTTACTAGACCGTTATCTCTCCCAAGTTACAATAAAGAAAAATGAGTTGCAGTTGATTGGTGTTACCGCACTCTTACTAGCTTCGAAATACGAGGACTATTGGCATCCAAGGGTAAGTGACAATTCTCCTGAAAGCTAAATCCTTTTCCTTCTGAATTTAAACTTATATATCAATAAACTATTCTTTATGTTTGTGTTCAGATCGAAGACTTGATTAGCATCTCCGGGTACACTAGAGACCAAATCCTTGGAATGGTACCAATAATATGTTTCTATAATCTTCTCTATCCGTGATTGTTGTTTGCGTAACAGTTTTAAGTTTCCCTTTTTATTTCAGGAGAGGATTATGCTTAAACAGTTAGATTTCCGTTTAAATGCACCTACCCCCTACGTTTTCATGTTGAGGTTCCTAAAAGCTGCGCAGTCCAACAAAAAGGTATAACCGAATCTCGCATCTTAAAACTTATATTGCATGTAAAAGATCAGCATGTTTGATCGGACATACACTGAACTCTGTTACTTTTACTTGTCTCAGCTTGAACAACTCGCTTTTTACCTTATCGAGTTGACCTTAGTTGAGTACGAAGCTTTGAAGTTCAAGTCGTCGCTGCTATGTGCATCAGCCGTCTACGTTGCCCGGTGCACTGTTCATTTGACTCAAGCCTGGACCTCTCTCTTAAAGAAACATACCCACTACAATGTTCGAGAGATGAGGTAAGTAATATTTCTTTAACACCACCTCCTCGCAATACATTACTTGACTGTTCTACACTCGTTTCATCACAGGGAGTGTTCAGACATGATTTTGAAGTTCCACAAAGCTGCAAAGACGGGAAAGCTGGGAGTCGTTTATGAAAAATACATGAACCCAGACCGGGGCAATGTCGCAGTTTTTACACCCTTAGATAAGCTCCCTCGGGTATATATGTAACTGTAAAATTGTTATTTGTTAACTATTATTTGTTGAACTAATCGTGTTTGTTTGTTCGTGCTTACTCTGATATTGACTAGGCCAAGCTTATACAAAGAAGAGAAAAAGGCACGTGCAGAGTAGGTGGAAGGAGCTTGCGGTCAGAAGAAAATAAGAGGATAAGAAGAAGATGGAATCAGCGAGAGATGGTCGTTGAGAATCCTAACTAGTATATAAATACAGAGTAGGAGGTTTGAAATATTCTATGTAAAAATTTGTGAATATTTTAACGATTGAAGTTGACTAATGAGCCTCAGATGTGTACATACGAAGATTTATAAGTGGTAACAAATGAAAATAAAATGACTTGGTTCTCTTTTGACCAAAAAATGACTTGGTTATCTTTTGACAAAAAAATGACTTGGTTATCTCATTTATTTCACATATAATTAAACTAGTATATATTAAATTAATATATAGTTAGGGTGGTATGTTGTAAGGAATAAGCTTTTCTTAATTGAAAATAATGTATATTTCACGGTTTATTTAATCGTATTATTTATTTATTTATTTTTTGACAAAAAACATCTCACTGTGATAATCATCCTAAGTTTTATCATTAGTTCTCAACATGATATTGGGTGATCAATATTATTATAACACATATATATATTTAACTTCTTACAGATTTTATATTTAAATTGTCCTTTAGTATGTGGAATACGAATTTATCATATAAATTACATTACAAACACTTTATAATTAGATAAATGGTAATTGTATATCTATATACAATTAAAACTAAATTTACCCCTTTTATATTTGTTTATGTATAAAGGTTTTATTAATTAATGTACTAAACACTCGTACATGTAGTGATTTTTTTACAAAAAAATTTAGACAAATTTTCATTTACCAAGAAATTTGTTCAAGAAAATTTATCATAAGAGTAACAATGAATAATTTTAGAAAACACCAGAGAAATACATACCGTCTATATATAGGCTACTGTGATGGAACAAAAACTATAGTAAACTAGGATGGAACCCGCGCGTTGCGCGGGATATTTGCCTCATAATAATTTCAGAAAATATTTACAGTTAATTTTTCATTGTAATATGTATTATTATTGTAATTCGAATATACGCATTTTATATTTTACCAAATATGTGAAAATTAGTTTGTTTGCATATACATTTTGTCTACATCGTTTAGTTTATTATCAAATTGTGGGGATATTAATATGCTAAGACATCTATATTTCAAACTTTTTCTTAAAAAATATTGAAGATTGTCGTGCATCCCTTTCAATTTTTGACTTTTAATTGATTTTTATCTTTCTGTAATATGTTTACTACGGTTTTATTTAAAGATTTTAACCCATTTTTTAAATTGTATCATATTTTTGTATGGTTTTTCTATGGAACATTATTGAAATATTTATATATGTTATTGTTTATTTTGTATAAGGTTTCTTTGTTGCAGTGGATATTTTTAATCTTCTCCCGTAAAGTTGGTATTAATTTTATGTTTTAAAAGATCATTGTGAACAATTTATGTATTATTTCTATGTATAAATATAGAATATTTGCATCCCAAGTTTTTTTTTTGGTATGATATTTGCATCCCAAGTTAGAATTGTTGAACTTTTTATTTATTGATAAAAAGATTTTTTCTTGACCATTTTTAATAATTATTTAAATTGATACACATATTATTTTATTAATGTTAGAAATTACATTGAATATCTTTTTTTGAATTTTAATAAGAGAAATTCACAAAACTACATCATTTTATCCATTCCTTTACAAAACTCTACCTAATTCAATTTTTTCTCATATTTAAACCCTTTTAAAATTTTAAATGGTTGATTTACCCTTTCAAAATTTACCAAAATTAAAATTTTCATTTGGGTTTGCTAATTAGTGTTTAGGGTTTAGTGAAAATATTGGTAGGATTGTGTGGGTAGACTTAATTAGTGTTTAATTTTTAATGTTTAGGTGTAGTTTTATGAAAAAAAATTAAATGGTGTAGTTTTGTGAAATTTAATTCAAAATTAGTAGTTTTGTAATTCCCCCTTTCATTAATATTAAAGAGAGAATTACAAAACTACACCATTTGAATTACATTTCACAAAACTACATCATTTCAAAATTACTTCACAAAACTACACCTAAACACTCAAAATTAAATCCAAATAAACCCTACCTACACAATCATACTCCCTTAATACTATACCCTAAACACTAATTAGCGAAGCCAAATAAAAAAAAAATTTGGTAATTTTAGGGTAAATCAAGCTTTTAAAACTTTGCAAATGTGTAAATATGAGAAAAATTGAATAAGGTAGAATTTTGTAAATGAAAGATTGAAAGAGTGTAGTTTTGTGAATTCCCCAATATTAAATTAGGTGTGTTTTCTTTATTATTTGTGTTTCTTGATTAAGCTTATTAGTAATAATGATTTTATTATATTTTTATTTTAAATATGTTGTGTTAAATATTTAAGATGATGAGGTGTCACTCATATGGAGAGAGAGTTATTCTTCTTTTATAGTATAGATTTATTTAGTTTTGAAGAAGAAATCTAGGAATAATTGTTATAATTAGTATCCTAGTTTTGGTAGTTATATATGTAACTCATATTAAGTGCAATTTAATCAAAATTTATAATATTTTCTCTTAAAACATCTAAATACTATTTATAACTATTGTTATAGTTTAAAATTTGTCTATATCATATATGTGTCACAAGGAGAGAAAATTAAGGAGCTTTTAGATTTATAATTAATTTATATTATGATTTTCGCTTTACATAATTCAATATTTATAAATTTAGTCTTCGTTATCTTTTCTATTATATTAAATAATTTTTTTAAAAAAGTGAGAAGATTTTTATTTAATTTATCTTATGATTTTTCGTTTTTTAATATATAATAAATGACAAGTAATTTGACTTATGTGTCACAAGGAGAGAAAATTAAGGAGCTTTTAGATTTATAATTAATTTATATTATGATTTCGCTTTACATAATTCAATATTTATAAATTTATTCTTCATTATCTTTTCTATTATATTAAATAATTTTTTTAAAAAATTGAGAAGATTTTTATTTAATTTATCTTATGATTTTTCGTTTTTTATAAATTTAACATTTCCTAAATTTAGTCTTCATATAATAAATAGAAAATAATTTGACTTATATGTAACAATGAGACAAAATCAAAGAGATGTTAGATTTATAATTTATTTATGTTATGATTTTCTGTTTTTTATAAATTCAATATTTTCTTAATTCATTAATTATTATCTCTACGTACTTTGATTTTTTTTAACAGGGTTATATTTTCTAAAACAATTTTCAAAATAAAGATTTACAATTAGAGGATTATATTTTTTAACAAATTACATTTTGGGCAAATATAAAATTTATATTTTTGGAGTTGTAGTTTACTTCTACTCTAAGAGTCATAAGACTCAATATAAACCCATTCTCGAGGAGAGCTCACAACATGTGTTTTAAACCTATAAACTACAAAAACATCAAATTATATAAATTTAAAACTTAGAATAAACACTTTAAACGAAAAATCAATCAAACTTCAATAAAAATCGCAATCAAAATGTTACGATCTCTCTGTGTAGGGTACATTCACATATCCCATAAAACATATGAATTCAAATCATTTAAATAGAATTCAGATAAATGCACAAGACGCTATGAAAACCAAATAACATGAGAAGAGAAAAGATAAACCACATTCCTTATTACACTAGGTGGTTTGACCCGATATAAATAGTTTTCTAATTAAAAATACCTAATAAATATATAGTGTTTATATTGAATGAATTCAAAAGTTATATTTTCTTATTTTTCCAATATATTAATGATTTCAACCATACGACAATATCATAATTATTATTTAATTATAAAAAATAAAACAAAATGTTGAAAGCCAAACCAAAAAACAGAATATGTTATCAATGAAAATACAAAAACATAAAACGGAACAAATGCACTATAAAAATGATTAAAATATATTTTGGAATACTTTGTTGAAGACAACATTTGTAAAAACTATGTTCTTTGGATATCGATCATAGTATTTAATATTTTCAAAAATATTGAAAACATGATCCAAAATTTTAAAAATATTTATTAAATTAATAGAAAATCAATATTTTATTTAATAGTCTTTTTGTGACACATCACATATATGTTATAAACTAATTTGGTTATCATAATTATACAATATTTATACATCATTAATATGTTATCTATATACACATTTTTAATAAAGAACAAAATAAAAATACAATCTAAAATTTAAAAAATTAAAAAATAAATTAAAATCATATATATAAATACATATATATGTATATAAAAGTATTATATATACATATATATTGAATACTTTATATATTAAATATGCTATATAATTAATAATATATAATAAGCATTGACGAAAAATATATAATATATGTATAAATAAAAAATCGACGTAATATTAGGCATAATATATTAAAAATGAAAACTATATTATCTTATTATATAAAAGTGAGCGCGTTTAATTATAACTCACCAGATCGTGACACGTGTCACAATTAAAAAAAGAAGAATGTTAATAATTTCTAGGAAAAATGTTAATAATGTTTAGGAAAATGTTAATAATGTTTAGGAAAAAATGTTAATAATTTTAGGAAAATGTTAATAATGTTTAGGAAAAATATTAATAATTTTAAAAGAAGAAAAAATGTAACGTTTAGGAAAAAAAGACAATGTTTAAGAAAAAAGGCAAAACAAAAAGTAAGAAAAAAGAGAAAGTAAAAAAAAAGTAATCAAACGGAAAGTTTTCACTACATCTATATATACATATCTAGAATCACTAAATTTCATTGTGCTCTCTCTTTTTTCTATTTATTATTATTAAATTTCTTGTTTTAACTCAAACATTTCTTTTTTTAACTCAAACAGAGAAAAAGATGAGTTTCATAGTTTCTAAAAGTAAACAATCTTATTTCACACTAAATCAAGATTGAGAAAAAATAGAAATAAAGAAAATAATTTTAAAATAAAAAAATTAACATTAATTATCAAATAATTAGAAATAAAATAAGTTAATCCGATATATAGAAAAATAAAATAATCACAAATAAGGAAAATAACATAGAAAATGAAAAATTTAAGAATATTTTAAAAAATAATCAATAAAAAAATAGAAATAAGAAAAAATAAAAACGAGAAATTACAAATCTTTATGATAAATTATTTGTTATCTTCATGGATCCACTATCTAATTATTAATTTAAAATAAATGTTTTTACATGTAAATAACAAAAGCAATGTAATAAAACAAAAATGTGTTATTTATATTTCTTAATAGATGAAAAAAGTAAAAATCACTTATTTACTATTACCATATATTGTTGTGTTTCTTTTATATTTATTTGTTAATAAAATAACGGGTATAATATTAGTCCCGTTTAAATCTAACTATAACTATACAAATTTACTAACAATATTAATATATAATTATAAAATATTTTTATGTAATTTGTCCGCGTATTACGCGGAATTTTATCTAGTTATTTGATATGATTCATCAAAAAGAGAGGAAAAGGCCAAAATAAGTGCAATTAGCATAAAGAAATTCACTAGTTTGATGTTTTGCTTAAAAACAAATATTAAAAGGTAGAGAACATTGTGAGTTTTCAAGAAATATTGGAAGTAATATAGTTTTTTTCTACTTTTGATATCTTTTATATTTACTTCCCAAATGGGAGATTATATTATCTTTGGTCACTAGTCAAATATCTCTTATTAAATTGGGAAAAATCTTATTTAAATCCTCAACTATTTGGTTTACTCAATTTAAATCCTGAACTTCACGGAGGCCCATTTAAATACAAACTTTTGTTGACTTCCCAAATTAAATCCAAAACTTTCGTTGACTCATGATTTTAGGCACGTTGACCGTTGACTTAACGGATTATTTAACGTTGTTAAGCAGGCGTTAAACTGCAGTTTAAGTCTCCGTTTAAGGACAAAACGACGACGTTTTGTGTTTAATAAAAACCTAAACCTAAACCTAAGTCTCATTACCCCATTCCCAAATCAATTTTATTCTTTTCCTCTCCTTCAAACCCTAGAAATCGATCAATAGTCGTGAGAGATGAATGAAGATAACGAAGCAGTTAATGCTACTCGTCGACCCAGAAAGAAGAAGTATCGAAGGAAGAACAAACGGAAGATTCAAGCCGAAGAAGATGAAGATCGAGAGCCGATTAGTGGAGATGACTGTGAGGTATTCGAAGACGATGATTATGATGAAGTTCGATACCTTGATGAAGAACCCGATGCAATTATTACTTATAATGATGCAGAAGGGCACTTGAGTGAAAGAGAAGAACCGATAGTCTTAGGATTTGAGGAACATGAGTGTCTTGACTTTGAAGCAGAGTTTGGAGATGGTGCGAGAGATGATGCTGATGTCACTGATGCAGACAATGGTGATGATATATGGGATGATGATAAAATACCGGATCCATTATCAAAGAGTGATGACGAAGATGAGTTTGAGAAATATGGTCGTCCTCCTCCATGTGAAGAACCAGAAAAGTTGCTCAAGTTAGGGAAGACTTTCAGTTGTCAAGAGGATTTCAATACAACTGTGTTGATGTATTCTCTTAAAACTAGGTATGATGTGAAGTTATATAGGTCTCAAGCTTTGAAAATTGGTGTAAAGTGCAATGACAAAGAGAAGAAGTGTGAATGGAGGTGATACTGCTCTTATGATAAGAAGAAACACAAAATGCAAATCAAGGTGTATGAGGATCATCACATTTGTGTAAGGTCAGGGTACTCTAAGATGTTGAAGCAAGGAACTATAGCTAGATTGTTTGCGGATAGGCTAAGAAAGAACACAAAGATCACAAAGAATGACATGGTTGATGAGATCAAAAGAGAGTACAACCTTGAAGTTACTTCTGCACAATGTGCAAATGCTAAGACGATGATCATGAAACAGAGGCAAGCTTCACACGAAGAGCACTTCTCTAAGATTTGGGATTATCAAGCTGAGATCTTTAGGTCAAATCCAGGGACCACATTTGAGATCGAGACAATTCCAGGACCAACAATTGGAAGCAAACAAAGGTTTTTTCGTCTCTTTATATGCTTCAAATCACAAAGAGAATCCTGGAAAAACACATGTAGACCAATAATAGGAATAGATGGAGCTTTCCTCAAATGGGACATTAAAGGTCATCTCTTAGCAGCAACTGGTAGAGATGGGGATAATAGAATTGTTCCCATAGCTTGGGCAGTGGTTGAGATTAAAAATGACGATAATTGGGATTGGTTCATGAAAATGTTGGCTAAGGATTTGGAGCTTGGAGATGGAAAAAAAGTAGCAATCATATTAGACAAACAATCGGTTAGATTCTACACTTAAATTGATAATGTATAATGTGGTGAGTGTTAGTTATTGATAATATGCTAATGTATGCTTGTTTATATATGTAGCGGTTAGTGAAAGTTATTCATACTGTGATTCCAGAAGCTGAACATAGGCAATGTTCTTGACAACTGGAAGAGAAAAAGTCATGATATGGAGTTGCAAAAGATGTTATGGAAAATTGCAAGAAGTTACACTACAGGGGAATATGCTAATCATATGCAAGAATTGAAAGCTTACAATCCAGGTGCTTTTGCTTCTCTATTAACTACTCAGCCTCTTACATGGTCTAGAGCATTCTTTAGAGCAGATAGTTGTTGCAATGACATTCTAAACAACCTCAGTGAATCCTTTAACAAAACAATTAGATTAGCTAGGAAGAAACCTCTCTTAGACATGTTAGAAGATATAAGGAGACAGTGAATGGTTCGTAACGAGAAAAGATATGTGCTTGTTGGAAGAATGCAAACTAGGTTCACAAAAAGAGCTCATGAAGAGATAGAGAAGATGATAGCAGGTTCACAGTTTTGTGTGAGATGGATGGCCAGAAACAATATGCATGAGATACAACTTGGAGATGATCAATTCTGTGTTGATATGAATAACAACATATGTGGATGTAGGAAATGGCAGATGACAGGGATACATTGTGTTCATGCTGCTTCCGTTGTTATAGGAAAGAAACAGAAGGTTGAAGACTATGTGAGTGACTGGTTCACAATACTGAAGTGGAGGCATACGTATGCAGATGGTATAAAACCTGTCCAAGGAATCAAAGTGTGGCCTATAACAAACAGACTACATGTCATGCCGCCACCTTGGAGAAGAGGCAATCCAGGAAGACCTAGCAATTATGATAGGAGAAAGAGTCACAATGAAACTGCATCTTCATCAACAAGTCTCACAAGACACAACAGGGTTATGACATGTTCAAATTGCAAGAGAGAAGGCCACAATATAGCTAGATGCCCAAATGAGGCTGTGGATAATCCACCAAAAAGACCAAGAGGTCGTCCAAGAAAGACAGCGATTTGTTTTCTTCCCATTTATTTGATATATTGATGTTATGTGTAGTATTTTGATTTGCTTTTATGAACTCTATTTTCTGTTGAACCAGGAACCTAGGAACATCTTGTTTGGACAAGGACAATCCTCTCAAGCTCCTCAAGCTTCTCAAGGACAAAAACAAGCTTCTCAAACTTCTCAAGCCTCACAAGCACAAGCCTCTCAAACCTCACAAGCACAAGCCTCTCAAACCTCTCAAAGACAACCCTCTCAAAGACAAGCTTCTCAACCGCAAGCCTCACAAGGAGTAGCCTCTCAAGCCTCGCAAAGACAAGCTTCTCAACCACAAAACTCACACGACTTTGAAGCTTGGTTTAATTCTTCAACATGATTAAGTTATCTTTCTGATTTGCAAAACCTTTTGTGTAATGACTTTTTTCTTGTTCGGGTTTAAGACTTTTCTCTTGTCCGGCTTTAAGACTTTTCTCTTTTATGAAATGAACCCTTTATGTCAAACATCTCTTTTGTATAATGAAAGTGGGTTAACTTCTTTATTTGTGTAATGAACCATTGTAGTAATCGTTACACAAAACACCAACAATCAATTACAAACTTAAACACAAACCAAGTCATTACAAAACCAAGACATTACCAACAAAGTCATTATAAATAAAAACAGAAACCAAGTCATTAAACAACATCATAAGTCATTACAAACAAAGACATTACCAAAGTAATAAGCTATGATCATTTCTCATACCAAACATTAGGTACAAGACCATAACTGTAATGAAGCAAAGTCATACAACAATCACTAAAGACATTACCAAAGTGATACGTTTCCACTTCACAACTTGCATCTTATTCATTGATGAATCTTCTTTTAGCTCTTCCATCATACCTTTTAAGTCATTAATCTCATCGGACATGTTGTTTATTCTTGGTATAGCATCTTCAACTTGTTCAAGAACACTTTCCTCAACCCATTTAAACAAGTGACCCTGTCATAATTTACACAAGTGACTTAACACTTTTGCATCGGTTTCAATCAAATAAATCGTACACAAGTGACTTTACACAAACTTTCAGATTTTAGCCATAGAAAACATTAAAAACAGTGTAAGATTAATCAAAATATAGTGTCTTAACTTACATCATTTTTTTCCCAAGAACTTGGATCTCGTTTGCTTATACACCTATAGAAAGGTCTCCCTCGGTTTTCTTTCGTTTTAGACGTACACAACATCACACCTAATCTACATAAACATTTCGAAGGCATTCAGCGATATAATTTCACCGAATTGAAGACGAAGAAATCATCGTTGAGAGATTTGGGGGAAATCGCAAAATAGGGTTCCAGCTTTTGATTTGGGGGAAATCGATTTTGTGTGAGGTTTATAAACAAAACGACGTCATGTTATTAAACACAAAACGTCGTCGTTTTGTCCTTAAACGGAGACTTAAAATGCAGTTTAACGCCTGCTTAACAACGTTAAATAATCCGTCAAGTCAACGGTCAACGTGCCTAAAATCACGAGTCAACGAAAGTTTTGGATTTAATTTGGGAAGTCAATAAAAGTTTGTATTTAAATGGGCTTCGGTGAAGTTCATGATTTAAATTGAGTAAACCAAATAGTTGAAGATTTAAATAAGATTTTTCCCTTATTAAATTGGCAACTTTAATGTTAAATATTCACGTTAAAAATATATAATAACCGTTAGTGTATAAGAGTAATTATTCGATTAAATTAAAATAAAATGGTATCTTTGTAACAAGATCGTGCTTGGTCATGATTGTTTCCCGAAATCTATGAGTCGGCGTGTGTTGGTATTAAACGAGCAAAGTAATCCGACATTTTAGACGGATACTTAAAACCGTATAAATAAAATGAATTATATGGTTTTAAGTATCCATATAGTTTGTGGAGAAAGTGAAGATCTTCCTTAAGCTTATTAGATACACTAATCACAAACACACTCTCTCTTATTGTTGGAACTTATGTTTTCAACACAACCAACATGCAACATCCCATGTACTTATTATCCATGATTACTACAAATAATTACTTTATACCAATTATTTTTTATTTGTTTTGCCAACCTCACATTTAAAGTAAACTAAATTTCGGTTACTAAGAATTTATCAAAATTAATTTATATTAATTTCCCCTAGCCACATACTATCTTAGTATCACTTAAGTAAATTTAAACATTTCTGTTGTTATTTTAATTTAATTTATATTTTCAACTTTTAACGCGGAATTAAATTGTGGTGCTTTGTTTCTCAAGAGTGATAAAGAGGATGATGGTGAGAGCGATCTCTCCCATTGGGAGGAAACTGATGGAAATGGAAGACGAGTCTCCTTGTCGAAGAATGATGGTAAAAGTGATCTCTCCCATAGGGAGGAAATTGATGGTGATGGAAGACGACTCTCCTTGCCGGAGGATTGTGATGGTGGTGGAAGTGATCTCTCCCGTTGGGAGGAAATTATGTTAAAGCCCATAAAGATATTGAGGATAAGTCCAATATTAGGCCCATTACGGCAGCTCAAGATAAGATAGAATCTCTATCTTCTCCTTCCTCTCTAACGGTCAAGTCTCCTCACACCATTACCATGTCTTATCGTACAAAGCAGCCTTCATCAATCCCAATCTCTAACAGATTTGATGCTTTATCGAGTGATGACATGTCATGTGACAGATGTCAGAATGTTATGGTCAGTAGAATTAGTATAAAACCTATCATGATGTAATAACAATCTTTAAAGAAAATAATATCAAAGAAAGTTTTCATCTTTTCCTCTTTTCTCTCTGTTTTATCAGAGCTTACATGGTATCACAGCCACTCGGTTATGAAACATGGACGGTAATACTGACTCTTTGTCATCTCCTACTCTCACCATCTCTCAATTTGTAACTCTTAAACTCAATTATAAGAATTATCTTCCATGGAAACTTCAGTTTGAACAATTTCTGTCAAGCCAGATGCTTCTTGGTTTCGTTAATGGTGATTTTGTTCGTCCTTCTCCGACAGTAACAGTAATGAATGGTGACCACATGTCTGAGACCAGCAACCCGGAGTTTCTCAACTGGATGAGGTCAGACTAGCTGGTCATGGCCTGGCTTTTTGGCTCGTTGACAAAGAATGCGCTAAAAGTTGTCTATGGTCTGCGTTCTTCTCAAGAGGTATGGTTTGCTTTAAGCAAAAAATATAATAGGGTTTCAGCTACTAGAAAACTAGATCTACAAAGAAGGATACAAACAACTCTTAAAGGCAATAAATCTATGACTTAATATCTAGGAGAGATTAAGACTTTGTGTGATCAACTTGACTCTATTGGCTCTCCTATATCTGAGCAAGAGAAGATTTATGGTGTTCTTAATTGGTTAGGCAAAGAATATGAGTCAATATGTACTGTAATTGAGAATGCTATGGATTCATTCCCTGGACCTTACCTAGATGATATCGTGTTCAAGCTCACTGGTTTTGAAGATAAGCTTCAAGCTTATACTGTTTCCACTGAAGTCTCTCCCCATCAAGCCTTCTATGTGGAAAGAGGAGGCTACACTTACAGGGGAAGAGGCCAAAACAGAGGAGGTTACAGAGGCAGAGGTTTCTACCAAAACCAAGGCAGAGGTTCTTATTCAACACAAGGAAGGGGCTTTCATCAACATATTAGCCAAGGGATACACAGAGACAACTACTCCAATGATGACAATCGTTCTAAATGTCAAATATGTGGCAAGAACAATCACTTGGCAAATAGATGCTACAGGCGTTTTGACCATGCTTTCCAGATAGATGAACCTCCTCAAGCCATGAACACTATGAGGGTTTCTGAGGGCAATGATTATTCTGGAAATGAGTGGTATCCTGACACAGGAGCTACTCACCATGTTACTAACTCAGTTCAGAATCTACAGTCTTCTCAACATTATGATGGAATTGACTCTGTCATGGTAGGCAATGGTTATTTCCTTCCTATTACTCACATTGGTTCAATAGCTCTCCCTGCTTTGTTAGGTACGTTACCATTGAATGATGTCTTGGTTTGTCCTGCAATGGCTAAATCCTTGTTGTCTGTCTCTAAACTCACTGATGACTATCCTTGTTCCTTCACATTTGATTCTAAAACTGTGTGTGTAAAGGACAAAGAGACAAATCAGCTGCTCAGCCAGGGAGTAAAGCATGAAGGACTCTATAGGTTGGAGAACCCTCAGTTTATGGCCTTTTATTCATCAAGACAACAAGCTACATCAGATACAGTTTAGCATAGCCGTTTGGGACATCCACACCATCAAGTTCTTCAACATCTATCTTCTGTCAAAGCTATTTCATTAAATAAAACTACTATGTCAATGTGTGAACCATGCCAGTTAGGCAAAACTTGTAAGTTACCTTTCTCTAAGTCTGATTTTCAATCTACTAAACCTCTGGAAAGAATTCACACGGATGTTTGGGGACCTTCTCCAATACCATTAGTTCAAGGATTCAAATACTATGTGATTTTCATTGATAACTTCTCAAGATACTGTTGGTTTTATCCTCTGAAGTTGAAATCTGATGTCTTTGTTATTTTCAAAAACTTCCAACAACTTGTAGAAAATCAGTTTCAACAGAAAATCATTATTTTCCAGAGTGATGGTGGTGGAGAGTATGTCAATAAACAGTTCAATGATCACTTAGTTGCATGTGGGATCAGACACTACCTCTCATGTCCACACACTCCTCAGCAAAATGGACTTGCAGAAAGAAAACACAGACATCTTATAGAGTTAGGCCTAGCTATGACGTTTCAAGGTCATGTTCCACATTCTCTATGGGTAGAAGCTCTCTTTTCAGCAAGTTTGCTCAACAATATTCTGCCTACCTCTATTCACAAAGGAATGAATAGTCCTTTTGAGATACTCCATGGCAAGAAACCTATCTACACAACTCTAAGGACTTTTGGGAGCGCCTGTTATCCGTATTTAAGACCATACTCTAATAAAAAATTTGATCCTAGGTCTCTGTTGTGTGTCTTCATTGGATACAATGAGAAATATAGAGGGTATAAATGCTTTCATCCTCCAAGAGGACGTGTCTACATAATTCGTCATGTTCTCTTTGATGAGGAAAGGTTCCCATATAAGGACAACTACAAACAATACTCACTATCCCCTACCACACCTCTCCTCCAAGCTTGGTACTCAAGGCAGACTACTAGTGAATCAGACCAGGAAATTGGGCCAGTAGAGGAAGAGACAGTGACAACACAACAACAAAACATACTATCCATGTCCAAATCAATCAGCCTACTCATATAATATATACTTTTATTCATAACTTATCATAATATACGAATAATCTTAATTTTCTTATTCTTTACTTTTTGTTACCAACCATTAACCCTACCATTTGCCTCTTTTCCTTATATATATAAAACCACACTATAGTTCTATTTTTCAATAGACCACTAGAGAGTTTCACCGGAAAACATTGCATATAGAAAATCATACTTCATAGAAAATTTATATTTTTGTTTCATATTCATATAAAATATTATAAAATGGCTACGTGGGTTTTGCATTATCTTCTTGTGACATTTCTGATCGCTATTAGTTACAACACCAATGAAGCATCTGCAGGAATCACACGACACTACCGGTTAGATGTAATTATAAATTAGTTTTAGACCAAAATATTTATTAGTGTAAATTCTCTAACTTAATTTTTATTTAATACAATAGTATTAAGTTTAACCACTTACTCTAATTTTGTTCCGACATATTCAACTAACAAACATCACAAGATTGTGCAAGACAAAAACAATTGTGACGGTCAACGGAAAATTCCCTGGACCTAAAGTTACTGCAAGAGAAGGAGATAATCTATTGATTAAAGTTGTTAATCATGTCTCCAATAACATTTTTATACATTGGTAATCAAACTACTAATGGCTTATAGTCTTAAAGTGATAATAAACTTATAACACAAGTTTAAAATTTTTCATTGAGCGTCAATAAATAGTTGCATGTATAATTTTTCTAGGCATGGGATCCGGCAGCTAAGGAGTGGATGGGCGGATGGACCGTCGTATGTGACACAATGTTCGATTCAGACAGGACAAAGTTACGTTTACAACTTCACGGTGAGCGGACAAAGAGGAACATTGTGGTGGCATGCTCACATTCAATGGATGAGAGCCACCGTGTACAGTCCCTTGATCATTCTCCCTAAACTCCACCAGCCTTATCCTTTTTTCCAAACCTTACAAACAAGTCCCAATAATCTTTGGTAATTATCTTTAGTACCCGCAAACCTTGTGTTACTTCACATAGGTCTCAAAGAACACTTTTATTTCAAAAGGGATATTCAAATTGTTAATGATTCTAATTCGCATATAGGTGAATGGTTTAATGCTGATCTTCAAGCATTGGTTCAACAAGCTCTTCAGACTGGTGGTGGCCCAAATGCCTATAATGCTCATACTTTTAATGGGCTTCCAGGCCAATTATACAATTGCTCTACAAAAGGTAAATTAATTGGTTATTTTTTAAGTCATGTCTAAAATTGGATGTTGATATCTAACAATTAACTTAGACATATATAAGCTGATGGTGAAACCAGGGAAGACATATCTACTAAGATTGATCAATGTTGCGCTCGATGATGAACTTTTCTTCACCATAGCCAATCATACACTAACTGTGGTGGAAGCCGACGCTAGCTATGTTAAACCATTCCAAACCAATATTGTGCTTCTAGGCCCGGGACAACCCACCAATGTACTACTTAAAACTAAACCTATTTACCCAAATGCAACCTTCTACATGTTGGCCATACCATACTTCACAGGCCAAGGATTCTCAAGTACAATCATAAACCTATGCCAAAACATTTTAACTCTTCTAGCAACCTTCCAATTATTAAACCCTCTCTAACTCCCATCAATAGTACAAGCTATGCCGCAAATTTCACAAAAATGTTTAGAAGTTTGGCTAAACTAAACTATATTATAATTTTAATTTTTAAATAAAATTTTACAATATTATTTACATCATTATCAAACCAATCAGATTTTTTTTCAAAAACTCATGGCCGAAAATCTAGAGTCAAAAATCTTACGGCAGCAAAATCTAGAGCTACAACAAAAAAAAAGCTACAACAAAATTTTTACAGCAAAAAGTCGAAAGCTACAACTTCAATCAATTGGACCCTTAATAAGTAGAAAAATTTAAAAGTGGAAAAATATTAAAAATGGTTTTTTAATAGTAATGGAGCATTTTTAGATGCCCATGTTTCCGAATCATGCATGCTTGTAATAAATCAAACACTAAAACATAGTAATATAGTTTATAAAGTTCAAATCCCAAGATAAAACGCTAAACACAATCACATAAAACAAAAAGAAACCTTAAACCTAAAAGTAACATAAAAATAATTCAATAATGTTTATGCAACAACATATACAAATATATTTTTTAATCTTTTTCTTTTGGCACCCAGATATTTTTTTTTAATTTATATGTGATATTCAGTTTTTCGCTTTGTATTTATTAAATGGATTTACTTATGTATTTGAGATGCTTTACTTCATAGTAGTTTTTTAAAAAAAGTTCTTGCTAGTGTAGTGACAAGTGATCAGTGGCGGAGGTATATTGAGGTGAGGTGGATCAATTGACCCATGTCAAATTTTTGAAAATAGTTTATAGTATATAAAATTTGTGGCGTCGACCATGTTAAAATTAAATATTGACCTATGTGCATTTTATATGGGCAATTCTTATGAATACCACTAAAAAAAGTTTTTAACACAATTAGCACATATTTTTGAAAGTTTTATAAATACCATTAAAAAGTTTTTTTTCTCATAAATACCAAAAAATCTTAAATTTTCAAAATTACACCCAAAACCTTCAAAAACTATACCCTACCCCTTCAGAACTATACCCTAAACACTATATAACGAACCCAAATGAAAAAATCTAAAAGTGTTAAAACTCGTTTTTGGTATTGTGGTATTTTTGTAAACTACTACTTTTTGATGATATTTTTGTTATAAAAACATTTTAATGATATTTTTGTTATAAAAAACTTTGTAATGGTATTTTCAAAACAAAAATTTATTTTGAGGGTATTCTAAGGAATTTATAATCATTTTATATTTAGTAATAGCTCAATAATATATGAAGTTAATTAAATAAAAAACTCATTAAAATTAACAAAACCTAATAATATAGTGAAATCGACAACGAATAATCGCATTATTGATGAACTTTTAAAAGATTGTCTCGTTTCTTTTATTGAAAATGAAGTGTTTGATACCGTGACTAACAAAACATTGATAATTCGATTTCTAAATATAAGTGTGAACCTCGAGTAGTTCTTTAACATACATTTGTAATTTTTTTTAGAGTTTATGCAAAATTTTAAATTAATTAATTATTATGATCATGGTGGATTAAAATCATGTCTCCGCTACTACAATTGATAGTCTTGAAATGCGGTGAAAGCGTTGTAACCATTTGTGGAAGAGCGTTTAAAGCGGTTGATTCTTATTTTGTTTGTGACAATGTGGTTTGTGTGTCTCAATCTACGCAAAATTATTCCACCTGATGGCTTTTTCTTATATAGTAGGGTGATTGCATGCAAATTATGCAGTCCACAATATATACGTTTCTAAAATATTATAATTTTCTCCGTTAACTTTAAAACTAATCATAACTATTTGCCTATATAATTATTTTAAGTTACTTCATCTTGTTATTATTAAAATTTAAAAGAAAAAAACTCGAATAAAGAAACAAAAAAAAAGAGTAAAAAACTTTTTGGTTAACAAATTATTAATTTCAAATCTTCCACAGAATGTTAAATTGTATACTCCTTTTGTGCAATACTTTTTTGATTAACAAATTAGACTTGTTTTTCTTTTATGGATTTTTGGTTCATATTAAATTCCAAATAACAGTTTTTCCTACCGAGATTAATTTTGAATGGTTAATTGTTAGTATTCATAATTTTGTTTCAACAACTAGCAAACAAAACGTAGACATGTCTTAATCTGTGGGTAGATTAACAAACATTATCATCTTGGTTAACTATAAATCTCAGCCGTTGAATATATATATATATATATATATATATATATATATATTTATTTGTTAATTATTTGCATGTTGAATTAATCCACTGGCTCTATTATGCTCTTTTATCCAACGTCCATCATTTTCGTGGCTTCTTACATAATGATAATGCGTTCGTATATTTGTACAATTTTGTCATTGTGGTTGTTACAACATATATATATATATATCAACAGTCATATATATCTACTTATCGAAGAAAGTAACACAAATGATAATGCAATAGTAGCAAGGCTGGCGTAGAACACTAAAATGATTAAATTTTTGGTACATTTAAATTTAATTCATGTCTTATACGTTTATATTTGTTCTAATTTTATTGAGCAATTAGGTAAATATGCGTGATTTTTGAATAAAATAGATTCTGATAAATAAAAGAAGTTTACTTAACAACCATTTAACGAATTTAAAGACAAATAACGGCTCTCATACCTTATACTTCAAATTTTTGTTTATTCCTCATAACTATTATAAAATAGTTATGTTTTAACCACCCGGATATTTTTGTTAATTCCTCATTACAAATAATTAATAAATAAAATTATTTTCTACAAAAGATTTAAATGCTTTTTTTAAACTGAATAGTGTAGAAGATTATTTCATTTTCTAAAGATCATTACATAAACATTTTTGATATTTTTGTTAAACAAGTCTTTCAAAGTTTGCATTGTAAATATTTGAATATTTTAACTATGATTATTCTAAGAAGTCCAAGTAATAACATGCAACCAATATGAACTTTAGAAAGGTAACAAGTACTTTCAAATTTATATATAATAATATGTATGTAAAAAATGTTTTACTATAATTCACAATTTTATTTTTAAACTTTTGGTGGGCTTTAACACTAGTTATTAATAACTTACAAGAAATCGTAGCTAAGATTTTCAATAACATAAAAGTTGTCTATTTTATCAAATTTTTCCAATCTTCTAAGCTTAATAAAATCATATTTTGATAACTTTTTCTCGTAATCTTTTACATTTGTGAATCTCTTAGAACAAAACATTACTTTAATAATCCGAATAATTAGCATGAATTCTTTTCCGTTTCGTTGTGGACATTTACCATGAATTCTTTTTCACACATAATTTCGTACTTCTAAATTTGTAAAAAGACATATATTTTTCTCGCAATACATATTCACGATAATCTCTCTCATTCACTTGATGAAAATAGCAAAAATGTGGTAATACCATCAATCAATAAAGTAAAAGAATCATCCAAATTTTGACTAAACAAACCATAAATATTTACAATCTTGACTACATTTAATTCAAAAAAATTCCATTTTAATGCCAAAAATTCATTACAAAATTTGAGTGCACTGAACAAAAAAAGATTGCAATTAAACTTCCCATATTCCAAAATGATTATAAATAATCATCAAAGGTCTACAAGTTATGAACACCTTTGATTATACACTTTATAAAAATGTCATCAAATATCACATTCTCTTCCTCCTTGCTATGCTTATCTCTTGTAAGTGTCTATAATTAATATCTCTAACAAAACTTTCACCTAAAGCATAACATATGATTTAATTGTGAGTATAATTTTTTAAAACATTTTAGGTACAATAATGGTGAGTATTGAAGCTCGTATATTTCTTCCATGCAAAACAACAAAAGATTGTGAATAACTTCACTGCTCAAGTGGTACACCTTTATGTGTAAAGAGACAATGTAGTTAAAGTCAACGATCAAAAGACAGAACAAAGTTATAAAAAGAAGTGTAAGTTAACAAGTGATTGTGATCCTCGTATGAGATCTACATGTGTGTTCGTGTTCTTACATGTGTGTGTTTTGAAGGTTACTGTACTTGTACCATTAATTAATGGCATAGTATTAATTATAAATATTTATGGTTTGGTTTAGTGAAATGATGATTGATTGTTTTTATATATATACTAGTGGGTAACCCTTGCATAATTTAATTTAGATAACAAAATTAAAACTCGCGATATATAATATCATATTTTTTAAATTAGGGTGTTACATTCACCCTCATCAAAATATTACTTCTTCATTGCATACTAAGACTGTCACTTCGATAGTGTAAAGATTCACGACTACAAATTTATTTGGATTCAGCTTTCGTAATATTTATAATGCCTCAAAAACCATTTTAGTGAGTCTCAACATCTTCTTTTATCTCACAAATTCTATATTACGAATGACAATGACGGAACCAAACAAAATTTTACAGGGGTCATGCATTAAAAGTAGCTACATACTTGAATATTTTTTTAATTTAAATATTAACATATTGCCTTTAATCATGAACGATGAGGTCAAATTTGAAGTCTAATTACTCAATAATCTCAATAAAAATACAACACATACGCATGCAATGAGAAAAAGTCACATGGATAATTGACCCTCTTCGTGACATCATAGATTTGCGACTAACGACTAATTCAAATTCCGGTAGATTCAAAAGAGTTGTTAATATAGTTGCAAGTGTTGGAACTCAAATTCTACAGAGTGAATGCATTAGAAAATTAGTAGTGTGAACTACAATTAAAATGCTCGTATGTAAAAATTTAAGTGTTATTTGAATAAGAAATGGAGTTTCAAATGGGTATCAAAAAATTGAAATTTAAGTGTTATTTGAATAAAAAATTTAAGTTTAATGTTTTGACCAAGTATCAAAAATATTAAAAACCTATGTTGAAATTATGGAATTGGATTTAGATTAAAGAATTGTTATTCTTTGGAATTTGGTTAATGGACTTGGACTAATTGATTTTGACCCACTAAAGTTATTATCAAAAAGTCAAAATCAATATGTTATGGAAACACATTCCATCGATGGTTAGCTTGGAGTGGTGGACAAGTTTTTTTCTTTTATGGCATGTCTTTGTGAGAAATAATTTCTCATTAAATGGGTTGTCTCTTCTCCAACCCATTATTCTTCACTCACTCACAAAAACACAAATCTCAATAACACAAGAAAGTTCAAACACATCTCCCTTTTCATCTAGTAAGTCTCTAGAGTATCGTAGTATTAAAGTTCGTCGGATCCGATTGCAAATCGGATCAAAACGGTTTTATCATGGGATTCTTGATCGATTCATACCGTCATACTACGGGCGATCTTTAGAATTAAGGAAAGAGGTTAGCTCGACTCCGTTAAAAAGTTTTAAAAAGGGTTTTAAAAATACTTTTAGATCGAATTTAATCGTTTATTTACAAAACTATTTTCGCATTATTTGATTCGATTTTTGCACTCCTACAACAAGTGATCACATTCCTATTTTCTCTTGTGTTATTGATAAACGAGTATTTAACCTCGTTATTTTGAATGTCTTCATGTAGTACTTAAGATGTCAAACCAAATCAGGAGGGATGTTTAAGCAACAAACTCAGTTTAAGTGTAATAAAAGGGATGTTTGTTGAGTGTTTTTGAAACCGTATAATGAACAAAACGAAAACGTGAATTAAGAGTTTTAAAGGTTTTATAAAAAGCTAAACAATCAGGTTAAGGTATTTCAAAGGGTGATTAAACTTTCGGATTTTAAATTATCTTTTTACTAAGGTAACTTCAAGGTTTTGAAGACGATTTTAGATTAATTCACCCTCGTGGCAATGATCCTTTTCCTAATAATTAAACTGAAACAATGTCTTGGATAGTTTAATTATTAAGAAACTTTAAGTTCAATTCAATTTTAACAACTAAGCTTATTAACACAGATCTCTCGATTAAGCTAGGCTTAGTTCTAAGGTAATTCGTCAGGAACCTTTATAATATCTCGATTCATAAAAGTTCCTAGGATTCAGTAATCGAATGACCAACTCGATTAAGGCTTTAAACTTGTTACCAAAGACAAAAGTTTTACAATCAATTAACTTCTAGACAATCATCAATCCTAAATTCAACCAACCCCTTTTTTCCCTAACCCAATTGTCTATTTAGATCTACTCACTAAACATGTTGAATCTTAAAACAATCGAAATTAAAGAAGGCATAAACATAAACAAATCAAAGAGGTAAAGGGTTTAAGAAGACTCTTATTATTGAAGATTACAAAGGTGGCAAAAGCAAAACACCAAGAATTCTCCAAAAGTTCCAAAAGCAAAAACAAAAGCGTTGCCACAAAAACAAAAACTAAGATCACTTCAAAAACATTGTTCAAAACCCTAATATAGTCTTAAACCATAAAACAAAGGAAAACCAATTGGTTTAGGAATTATTTTCCTTTTTAAACATGAAAACCGGATTTTCCTTATATTTTCGCAGCCTGTACCGGTCAAGTGAAACCGGTACAGACTAGTCGATACGCGCTCATCGGTACAAGTCTTTTGTCTTCCTTCCTTCTGTATCGGCAAGGTCAAGCCGGTACAACAAGTCGATATCGATCATCAGGTCTCGTGTCCTTTGTACCGGTCCCAGCAGACCGATACAACAAGTCGGTGTTAATCTTCAGGTTCCGCATCTTCTGTATCGGCCACTTGTGACCGATACAACAAGTCGGTACAAGTCCCTTGGCAAAAGTCTCTCTGTATCGGCCACAACAAACCGCTACAACAAGCCGGTATAGCTGTTTCTGCTCCCTTTTGGCTCGAATTCTTCGTCTTTTCCGCTTTAACGCTCTGAAACCTGAAATGCACATAACAAACCCAAATGCAACCTATATGATACTAAATGCAACCTAAATGAGTTAATTCTAATGCATAGAATAATGTAAAACATGTGAAATATGCAAGATATCAACTCCCCCAAACTTATCCTTTGCTTTTCCTCAAGTAAGAGAATTAACATCAAAGTTCGAGAAAGTACAGAGGCGGGGATCTCAGAACTAAAAGCAACGCTGGAAGTGTAATGAACGAGTATCCTAAACATAGTATCCTCTCGCAACCGAGCTAATTCTACTTATTTCTATCCACCTCTAACTCCGTCTAAATCCGCTATTATTACCAAAAGCATGTGATCCACTTGTCTAGTCTAAGCACCTTTCACATTCAATTAAACACAATCAAGCATGAAACATGATCAAGAATTTCCAAGAGTCTTTCTATTTGTTTAGGTAAAAGAGGGATTTCGAATCAAACGAGGAGGTTAACACTCATGCATGTGGTTAATTGTAATGCGGTTTCTCTCGGGGAGTGAAAGGGTTAAGCAAAACCGGGAAAGAGAAGGAGCAATACAAGTCCAGACATCCATCCCTATACAAATCAAATCTCTAACCCATCATCTCATTCTTTTAACACCTAGGCACTTTAACATCGAGTTTCTTTTCTTTTTCTTAACTACCTTATGGGTTTTCTTTTGGCTAAACTTCTTTTTTTCGATTTTTTCTGTTTTTTCTTTCCTTTTTTTATTTGGGTTAAAGTCATTCTTTTACCCCCTAGGCGTTTTACATTTACTCGTGTTTATTTTTGATTTTTCAAAAAATTCAAAGATGTGTTTCCCGTTATCCCGTCTACATACTAGTCCACGATAACCTAGCCAAATGGATGTCCTTTCTTGTCGCTCCCTATACTTTCAAGTTTTTGCGAAACCAAACAATCATTTATTGAAAAGAATTCTCACAAGTGTTTCGGTTTAGGAAGCCGCAATCCGTAGAAATCACAAAGCCATAGAAATTCTCTCGAAAACTATCAATCATGCTAATTAAAAATAAAGTTTAAGTTCATATAATTTTCGAAGGCCACTTAGAACTATCAAGCTTCATAACCACACTATTGGCTTTTTATCATCAATGTCTAGGGTCGAGGTTTCAAGATTTTCAGCGAGTTCTAATTCGTTTGAGGAAGACACTACACCTAAGATACTATTCAAAACAGTAGATGCGTCGCTTTACAAGGTTAACATCATCATAGATCCCCTATGCATATGACCTAAATGCAATGAACTAATCTTAAATGCAGAAAAATTTTGTGTTTTTTTTTTTATTCGAAAGCTAATATGCCTACTCCCCCAAACTTAATTCACACGGTCTCCGTGTGAAACAAGTATCGAAAGAGGTTCCTAAATGAAAAATAAACTAAGAAACTAGATGCAAAACATGTGAAAATGCATATGTACAAGGATGGAGGGGTTACCTCAATAGTAGTAGTTTTTTTGGGTCGGGGTCTTCTTCGTCGGAGGAGAAGGTGGGGGATTCGTTGTCGGAGAGGACTACTGGTGGACGATGGAGGATACGTCGTGGTCTCCTTACTGGCTCGGCGCGGCTCGGGGCATCTTCTTGCGGATCTCGCACTACCAATTGCATGCTCTGTTTCGAGCTGCAGCTCGCGCAAGATAATCCCCTCTTGATAGTCTTCTTAAAAGACTTCACCTCGCGCACTAACTTCCTGATGGTGCGATCTTGGAAACGGTTCCAACGAGTCATCCTCTGCATGTCCATGTACATGTCTTGTAGTGGACCGGGCTGCCTAGGCACGGAGGACGGACATGGATAGTAGCGCTCAGGGCCGTAGGTAGGCATCGGCGTGTAGTCTCGGTACTCGTGCATCCTCGGTCCAGCGGGTCTCGTTGCCTTTCTTGGCCCACGAACAAAAGTTAATGGAGTCGTAGTCACGTCATGAAAATGGCCCCAATCAAGGTCGAAGTGTACCGCGTCGTTGCCATTGAAACTCGTGCACTCTTGGTTAGGCAGAAGGACAATGCGTTGGACGTCATTCTTCTTAAATGAGTATCCGTACTTATCTCCACATTCCCCAACGATGATCAACTACTTAGCAAAATAAGGCATGTCCATGAAGGTCGGGTACTCTTCCTTACCTAATAAGGGTACGCGCATGCGGGTTAGGAGAGGAGTAATCCATCCTCCTATGCTCAGTTTTGGCGTTGCATCCGTGCGCGTCCAAGCTCAATGCTTTAGATCCATCAAACCTTTGAGGAAGAGTTTTAAGACGCTCGGGTAGCGTTCCTCCGTCGTGGGGAATAGGCTGAGGTCGCGACGTGATCGTCGACGTATCGGGGCAATTCCTTGCTGCAAGTACATCATCTCGTTGCTGTTCACCAACCCCGTTTCGCGTCTAGGAAAGAACGCGTGTGACATGAGTTTATGGACGTACCTAATCGTCAGGTGGCGAATCAGCGCGCTCTTTGATCATCCGGGTTGGTAGACCCCGTTAGCGATGAAGTTCCAAAGTTGTACGCTCTCACCCGGTTCGTTAGTGAGCTCGGCCTGTCCATCCGCTGTGAACCCGAGAATCCTTCCTAAAGCGTCGAAACCCGCAATGCAGATTCTCCCGTTGTCGCCTTTGAACGAAACCCTTATTCCTTGCGGTCCTGGCTCAATAAATGAGATCTCGAGGGTGGCTAAAAACTGACATGTTTCCTCCTTGTAGGCGTTGTGAATCATCCCTAGAACGCAATCAAGCCTCATGTTGCGCAAAATTTTCTTGACCTCGTCATAAATCCCAAATTTCTTAAGGGTTTCGGGATCCGGGGAGGCGAGATGGAACGAAAGTTATCTCCATGAGCGCATCGTACAGCTCCCGGGGCGACGGTTGTTTCTTTGGATCACGCACGAGAGGAGTATCGCTTGTCCTCGGTGGGAATGTGAAACAGCGCGGTGCTTCCTCTTCCTCGGTCTCGGACTCGAGCACATACTCGTGCTCTTCCTCTTCCATGACTACGGGTTCATCACGTCTCCTCCTCGCATTGCTCTTTCGCGACTCGCTCCGTCACGGTTCTTCTCTCTGAACCTCATCGGTGGGCTCTCTTATAACAACTGAACTTTATCTCGTCCTACTTCTCGTTGGTTAATCACCAGTCACCTTTCCTTTTTCCTTGTCCGCTCTTGATGCTCTCTTTGGACCCATTGTTACCTTGTGTAGGGTTGGGTGATTCCTGAGAAGATTTGGATTGGATGAATGGTTGATATGATCTGAAAGACAAGGAGTAGACAAAGAGAATGAGCCAAGAAGCAATCGATTTCGTCAAGAAACGAAGGAGAAAGCAGAGTTTTAAAATTCGGTTTCTATGGAGGATAAAGAAGGTGGCCGATATCGTTGGAAGTGATAATGAATAAAACCCTAATTTTTTATTTAACTTTGACCGATATGCGAAAAATCAAGAAGGATTTTCAAGTGTATCGGTTACCTGACCGATACAGACAAGCCAGTATGACACAATACCGGGTTTTCTGTATCGGTGTGTGTTGGCGTTGTCGAGTTTTTTTTCTCCTTGTATCGGTTCCAGCAAACCGATACAACATGTCGATACGACCTTGTCCTCCTTGTATTGGTCCCAGCTGACCGATACAACATGTCGGTATTAAGGAACCAATCCCCTTTTATCCTTGTATCGGTCTCAACAGACCGATACGTCATCCCGATACGGACCTCAACAGGCTCATTGCTCGTGTACCGGTCCTAGCAGACCGGTACAACATCTCGATATGGATTTGTTGCTCGTGTATCAGTCCCAGCAGACCGATACAGCCAGACCGATGTGCAGGGCATAAATCATCGTTGTTCTCGTATTGGTCCCAGCAGACCGATACAACATGTCGACGTTGACAGCTTCGTTTGGATCCCCGTTGTTTAAGCGACGTTGGGATCCGAAAGAGGCAATGAGTCTCCTCCGGTGACAGCTTTGTTTGCAAAATACAGTTTGAGTCTTTGACCGTTTACTACAAACTCCCCTCCGTGCTTGTCCCAAAGAACCACAACTCCGAGTGGTCTTACTTCTTTGATCTTAAAAGGGCCGGACCAACATGACTTAAGCTTTCCCGGGAATATTTTCAGCCTCGAGTTGAATAGAAACACCAAATCGTTCACCTTGAACTCCTTCTTTATGATCTTCTTGTCGTGGAAGGCCCTTGTTCGCTCCTTGTAGATCTTTGAACTCTCATAGGCATGTTGGCGTATTTCCTCCAATTCCTCGAGTTGAAACTCTCTCTTCTCTTTCGCGGTTTTAAGGTCAAAGTTAAGAAGCTTGATTGCCCAGATTGCCTTGTACTTGGTTTTTACCGGTAGGTGACACGCTTTCCCGTACAGCAAGTTGAAAGGCGTTGTCCCTAATGGCGTTTTAAACGCTGTTCTGTACGCCCAAAGAGCGTCATCGAGTTTGATGGACTAGTCCTTCCTCGTTACACTAACCATCTTTTCGAGAATCGCTTTGATCTGTCGGTTCGAAACCTCTACTTGGCCACTGGTTTTGGGATGATAAGGCGTTACGACCTTGTGTTTAACGCCGTGTTTCTCGAGGACGCTCTCGAAGACCTTGTTGATGAAGTGAGATCCCCCGTCACTAATAACAACTCTGGGAACTCCGAACTGAGGAATGATTATCGTCTTGAAAAGACAAACAACAGCTTTTGAGTCACTCGTTGTGCACGCTACAGCTTCCACCCACTTAGAGACATAATCTATGACCACGAGGATGTACTTCTTTCCGTATGAGGATGGTAAAGGGCCCATGAAGTCTATACCCACACGTCGAAGATCTCAACTTCCATGATCGGGTTTTGTGGCATCTCGTTCCGCTTACTTATGTTTCCTTTCCTTTAACAAGGGTCACAGCGTTGAACGAACTCGTGAGCATCCTTAAACATCGTAGGCCACCAAAATCCAGCTTGTAATACCTTGGAAACTGTCTTGAACCTCGCGAAGTGTCCTCTGTAAGCTGAATCGTGGCAATGCATGAGTATGTCGCTTATCTCTTCATCCGCTACACATCTTCTGTATAACCCATCTTTGCTCAAGGTGTAGAGATAAGGTTCGTCCCAATAGAACCGTTTCAAGTCGTGGAAGAACTTCTTCTTTTGATTACCATCCAAATGGTGTGGTTCTTCTCCCGTGACCAAGTAGTTCACAATGTCTGCGTACCACGGTTCCTTCTCGATAGCAAAGAGCTTCTCGATCTCGTGCTCTTTCTCTCCCCGAGATTTATGTATCATAATCGTCATTAGTTGCTCCTCGGGGAACGAATCATCGATGGGGAGTAGATCATCCACGCGAAGTTGTGATAAGTGATCCGCGACTCCATTCTCGATGCCTTCCTTATCCTTGATCTCCAAATCAAATTATTGGAGTAGCAAAATCCACCGTAACAATCGAGGTTTCGCATCCTTCTTCGCCAGCAAGTGTCTCAATGCTGCGTGATCAGTGTAGACTATCACCTTTGAACCAACCAAGTACGACCTAAACTTCTCAAAGGCAAACACGATGGCCATAAGTTCTTTTTCTGTGGTGGCGTACTTGACTTGAGCTTCGTCCATCGTCTTACTAGCGTAGTAAATAACGTGGAGCTTCTTTTCTTTCCTTTGGCCCAACACCGCGCCAACGTCGTAGTCACTAGCATCGCACATGATATCAAAAGGAAGATCCCAATCCGGTGGCTGCACTATAGGATCGCTTATCAACTCTTACTTGATCTTATGGAAGGCTTGGAGACACTCTTCATCGAACAGAAAATCGACGTCTTTGCATAACAATCTTGTGAGCGGTCTAGCTATCTTTGAGAAGTACTTAATGAACCTCCTATAGAAACCCGCGTGACCGAGAAAGCTTCTTATGCTCTTTACCTAATTCGGAGCTCCAAGGTTAGCCATCACGTCGATCTTTGCTCTATCAACCTCAATACCCTTTTCTGAAATCTGATGACCCAAAACAATACCGTCTCTAACCATGAAGTGGCACTTCTCCCAGTTCAGGACCAAATGGCATTCCTCGCACCTTTTGAGTACCCTGCAAAGATTAGACAAACACGAGGCAAACGAAGAACCATACACAGAAAAATCATCTATAAACACCTCAACAATGTTTTCAATTAAATAAGAAAATATGGTCATCATGCATCGTTGGAATGTCGCGGGTGCATTACACAACCCAAAAGGCATTCTACGATAAACAAATGTACCATAGGGGCATGTAAAGGTTGTTTTCTCTTGGTAATATTACTACTCTTATTAGTAGCATGTCATGACTAGAGATAATATACTATTTAGGAGCGGAGAGAAGGTAGTCTCTACTATTCTTTGGGGGACTATCTAGCATGAGTTAGCGTCTTATCAGTATCTTATTGAGATTCTGGTTAGTTTTTATATATTACTCATGGTCTTTGGTAGATAACTTGGAGTCTGATTGAACAAGACTTTGTGGAGTATTTTTTTATTGTTTTTTCTACTTTCAGTATGCATGTTTACCATCTCTGCACTATCATTTTTCAGGTATCTGCATTGATCCTGGAAAATACATTCACATCCTTTAAACCAAATCTCAATCCTACAAAAGTTTGTTAAGGAACAAAGCGTAGACCGGTACTATAGATGGAGATTCTCCGAGGACTCGACTTCACTTGTGAAAACAAGGCTAACTCTAGGCAAGTTCTTGCCTGATCTAACTTGGCTTCTTGTCACATCGGTTTTGAAAGGAGTTGTGTTTCTTATAAGAGTTATTCAAGGGAAGATGGTTTATCATATTGTGCAGCCCGAGATTGATATCGAAGGAGGCTCTAGCAGTAGTAGTGGTTTGTGTGCAATGAATATCGCGGAGGAAGACAGTGTTTTCATGTCAAAAGTTGTTTTGTTCGATCCAAACGAGGACGATACTGATGAAGAACATCTTCTATATATTGAAGAAGAGGTTAAAAAGGAGGTAATGGAGCTTCGTCAGTCCAAGAGAAGAAGCTGTGAGCCAGACACGGTTATGGCTCCGCTTTTTTCAGCTTCCCGTAACAGTCTGGTGATTCTTGGAGTGTAGACGACATCAAAGACAAGTGCATAATGCTTTAATGCATGTTGTGGAAAACAAAGAAAGAAGTTTGGTTACTAATTTGTGTTATTGCTCATTTTGCAGGCGAAGAATAATATAATGGGCGTCCCTCTGCTTGATCATACAGGATCTCAACAAACTCATACTCACGAGGAAAATCAGATTCAGAGGACAAGAAGATGTTCCCGTTCTTCAAAAGTGCCCACTTTTGTCCTTTCTTAGGGAATACCTTAAAGTGTACTCTGCTTCTTGTTTTCTCGTACATCAAATGAGAGAAGATGGAACAACTATCCCCCTAATCAATAAGATAGTGCTAGTGATTCAGAAGGGGGATAGTTGTTTCATCTTCTCTCATTTGATGTACGAGAAAACAAGAAGCAGACTACACTTTAAGGTATTCCCTAAGAAAGGACAAAAGTGGGCACTTTTCAAGAACCAGAACATCTACTTGTCCTCTGAATCTGATTCTCTCGTGAGTGTGAATTTGTTGAGATCTACACCCATTATATTCTTTTTCGCCTGCAAAATGAGCAATAACGCAAATTAGTAACCAAGATTCTTTCTTGTTTTCCACAACATGCATTAAAACATTATGCACTGGTCTTTGATGTCGTCTCCACTCCAAGAATCACCAGACTGTTACGGGAAGCTGAAAAAAGCGGAGCCATAACTCATATAAAATCATTATTTTCTTTATTTTTATTTTTAAAAACTTTTGTTAAAAATCATTGTTGGAGATGCTCTTACTGTTCCTAATTATTTGATGTTCTTTTCAATCTTCCATTGACGCTTTTCTCCAATAGAACAAGAATTTTTTTTGTTTTTCTCTAGTTGTCATTTGTTTTTTAGAAATTATTGTCCGTAGATGAGCATTTGTTTCTCCTATCTCAAATATGTAAAATTGTTGAAATAATATGTCAAAATAATAATAAAAAAATATCATATATGTATTGAACAAAATAAATAAAACAACCTTCATATGTAAAAGGAATGTCTTCGTTTTCTTCAAAAAAATCATTTCATTGTTATGAAGACGGAAATTTAGATCAAAGTTATTAAGATCCGTATATAAAATGGTGTAGTCAAATAGTGTAATGTGGGTTAATATATAGAGTTATTTTCTTGATGGGGCACTTTTGTGTTTTATGTTACAAGTTAAGGCACTTTTGTGCATAGAGGCACTTTTGGTAGTTTTGTTGTGTTATTTGGACAATTATGCCCTTTCTTTTAATGGAGGTTGGTGTGAATTATTAAGCTAAATTATAGGAAATTAGTTTAAATTTAATTAAATTGATTAAATTAATGAATTATTGTAATCATACATATTATAGCATTACATATTATAGTATGTGCGGTTGAGATTAAAAGTTAAAATGGATCATTCTCTATTGTTATTAAGTTTTTAGCGTCTTATTGTTCCCCTTTATTTTATGTATTGTCGATTTTTATTTTGATCTATGGATTTGTATTTGTGGATACATTTTTGTGTACGGAGAACATTGAAATAAGCTTCTGAATAGTTTGATGTATCATTTACAATAATTTTTTCTGTTTTGTGGATTTTGTTTTGTGGATTTGTTCTTGTGGATCCCGTATAAATGTACGTAATTATGTGTACCTATTAATCATATTTAGATGTATAAGTAGACTATTCATGTACATATTTTAACACTTTTTCATTTGTTCTATGGATTTATATTTTGTGGATTATGTACAGATGAAAATATTGTTGTTTCGTGGACTGGTACGTTAGGATCTAATTTGGTGTACAACAAAAATTTCCAAAAATAATTCACGATTCTAGTAATCCATCAAATATTGTTTTTTGTCGAAATTAAAAGTTAGAAAAGTCAGACGATTAGGGTGAATGAAGACGATTAGGGTGAAAAAATTAATAAAAAATCCAAATCAATATAAAATTAAAATTATTTAAAATATGTTTTTAAAAAAATTGTGGGGTAAATTAGTCTAATCACCTATTAAAAGTGCCTTACTTGCCAAAAGTGCCTCAAAATGTCATTTGAAACTCAAAAAGTGTCTACTTAAGTAAAATTCTCTAATATATATTTAGAATTAGTTTAACTTAATTATACTTTTTGGCTCCATTCTAAATTTTAGTTTTTACTTTTTAGGTGTGGCTCCAACTTTAAAAATTTAGAAAATTTCAATTGTTTTCATGAAAAATAAATTACAAATATTTAAAGTAAAAATCTTGAAAGTTAGTTTTCATGTTAAATAAATAAAACAAAAACATAAATTATACATTAAAGAGTGCTAATGCATTAATTATACATTTTAACCGTAAAGAAATATTTTCTTAATCTAACCAAAAATTCTAAGACATCAAGTAGTTAGGAATGATGTTTTGAGATTTTTTTAGATTAGTTATACATGTTTTGAGATTTTCACACTTCTTAAATTTAATTTTTAACTTTCTGTAATTATTTATTACTAGTATTAAACTCATATCTCTCTTATCTCTATTGGTTATAATTGAAAGCAATAATGATGTTGTCTTTAACTTTTAAATTAACAACCAACTAGATGAGGATCCGCACCTACGTGCGGGATTTATATTGTTGTAATTTTTATATAATAAGATATGTTTATAAAGATATATAATATACAATTATTTAGTAAACATGTATATTAAAAATTTCTACATTGAGTTGGATAATATGTTTTTAGTCTTTTGTTTCAAATAGTACATAAAATTTTGTGGAAGGATATTCTAGATACGAAACTATTTTTTCTACATGGATGTAGTTCTACACGGATGTAATATTTGTAAACATATTAACTAACACAATTTTTGGAAAAAATATTTGGTGTACTAAACATAAAATTACGAATCATATTTCATATGTTTTGATATGACGAATAAAATTTGCTTATATTTAATAAATTATATATGATATTTTTTGACACGTTCCAAATACTACATTTATAAGTTTATCTTTTGTGATTTAAAATCATTTCTGAATTACCAAAAAAATCATTAGTGATTTAAATTTTGATCTATGACATTTTATGACCCGTTATAAAATACAAAATATTAGAAACTGATTTTTAATTCCAAATGTTTTTAATTATTGTCCAAATATTTTTATTTTTGAAACTGATTTTATAATTGTTTGTTTTTAATTATTTTCCGGATTTTTTTGTTCCAAAATTGATTTTGAAATTTAAAACGTTTTTCTTGTTTATTGCATAAATATAAGTATTTATTTAATGAAGAAAAAAATCTAATTGTTTGTTTAATTTTCATTTGTTTGGGCTTCGTGATGGGCTTTATGTATTCTATTTGTAATCTACAAACAAAATCAAGATCATAGGTTATGTTAAAAAATGTAGTGGCATTGTATGGTAATTAGAATTTTTTTAAGGGTTCTTTGTAAAAATGTTTTTCTTTTAATATTATAACAATAAAGTTTAACTAATTTTTAAGTAAAAACATAATTAATTACTTCACAAAAAAATCAATCTTTCCGATACAACATAAAAAGCCAAAAATTCAATCTTTTAAAAACAGAATGAGTATATTACAACACCTTGAATTCGTACATGATCACTTCATTAATAGGCGGTGGTGTATATATACAACATCACTTATTACCCTATTTTAACTATAATAATTAATAGTTTTTTGGTTAGCAAATAAAATATTATATTAAATAAAATATTTAGAAACTAGTCTCTGATACATCAACTGTATATCTACATTTTGTAATTAATATTAAATAAATATAATATTAAAAACAAACGTAATATTAAATAAATAAAATATTTAGAAACTAGTCTCTAATACATCAACTGTTCAATGGATGCAAAATTATATTTGTATCGACTTTTTATAAGTGATATAAACAAACGTAATTAGTCTCATTTTCCATTTTTTTATGGAACCGATGCTAATTGAGTCAACAATTGATAACTGAATTTAGACCATTTATTTTGCATTCTTCAGTAATAATTTAATTTTGCATCATTTAGGTGATGAAATACATAAAATATTATTGTCAAAAAAAATTGCGATACAAATTTATAATTTATATCGGTTTTATACAAATTTATAATTTATATCGCTTTTAACAAGTGATACAAAATTATTAATTTTGCATTTTTTTAGTTAAAAGTGATGCCAAACAACCAATTTAGAATTATTATATGATTTCGGTATTATGTGATACAAAAAAAAACCGATTTAATAGCCCCTGTTAATTTTTTGGTAGTTTATGAATGTGATGTCTGAAAATATATGTAAACTTGTATCCATGCTAGTTTTATACTCCCTCCGTTCCAAAATAGATGTAGTTTTAAGAGAAAATATTTGTTCCAAAATAGATGTAGTTTTACAGTTTCAATGTGAAATTTATTGTCATTTAATGTTTTTTGACCAATTAGATTTTGCTTACTATTTTTCTATTGGCTCAAATTAGGCCTAGACATATATTAAATATTGTTTTAGTATTATAAATACACAAATTTAATGAATTCTTAATATGCGTGAAAATTTCTAAAACTACATGTTTTTAGGAATAGAGGGAGTATATACATGATCTCTCCACTAAATAAATAATAAATAATTTAAGATGATTTTTAAGATGATAGATATGGGGCAACCCATATTATGTGGTTAAGTTTCTAATTCTTCAATTTTTAACCATTTGTTCTATAATTTAGTCTTGTACCGTAAAAATCCTCTAAAATGTGTCAACATACGAAAACCAAATGAAAAACTATAAAGGGATTTCAATTTTTAATTATGTTGGAAATTTTATAAAAAGTCACGTTGGAAAGTTTATATAGTTGACTTATTTGGAGAAGTCAATGGAAATGTTTAAACTTTTTGGTAACAAGCTTAGTCAAAGATTTTGGGAATCTCATTTTTTTAAAACATACTAATGTTTTTATTTGTTTACTTTCCAACATTTGACTTGTCCCTAAACAATACGAACTCATAAAAACATAGGGGAATATATAAAACTAAAGAAAGAACCAAAAAGTCAATAAAATCTAAGTATATGCGCAAAAAGAAACTACTTTTGACTTGTTTTGTTTCTTTAAAGAAACTACTTGTGAAGAGCGCTTATGAGTTTTGCTTACTTGAGAAGAAGCCTTGTCTGACCTATGATAACCTTTTTTGACTTTTTTCACTACATCAAGAAAGTCTTTCTCCTTGCCCTTATTGCATACCATACCAGTTTCAGTGCACACACTTCTTATATCAGCTTATGCGCAAAACAGATATAACGAAACAAATCTCGAGATACCTAAAGAGAAAGCATGATAGATGTTTCTGATGGGTGGGATAGGAGTAGATCATTACCGGTCGAGTTTGGGCACAGACGGGTAAGGAGTTCGAAACGAATGTCTCTTTCGCAGTTCATGGGTTCTTATGTTGATCTTGAATATTTGTGTTATGTTCTTCTCTCTCAAGATCAAGAAGACCAAACTCAAATTTTACGGTCAAGACGTAAAAGATCAGGGTCCATCCAGTGTGTACGTCAGGCCTGGAATAAAGAGTAGTAAATACATAATAGTCAAAACTATGTTGTGTAGTTTAACATAAGGCTTACGTAATGTGATTGTCTGTCTGACATGTTTGTCGCCATAAGAACCCATCAAGCTGATTCACAATCTCGAGCATATAGTACGTTGTCCCCTTGTTATCACCACCTACACCGTCATCAAATCTTGCACAACCAATGTCTTCAACTTCTTCAAAGAATAAGATGCAAGCTTTTTCGGACCGTGCACCATCTAGAAAACAAGTATTATACAATTTCATAACAAGATATACAATTATGTAGAACTCTGTCTGAAGCACTGAGAGTTCGACCACCTACACTTAACAACGACAACAAATCCTTTAAGAATTTACTTCCTTGGAAAACAATACCACAAAAATAAGTTTAGTAACTATATGTAAAGAGAGAAGACACTCATGGTAACAAAGTTAAACATACCTCTTGCATCTTTTCAATACGCTCCTTGCATCCATCATTGTAAGTTACATCATGGTTTTTTCTGACTCTATTCATTGAGACACTATGATCGAATTTTGGAGGTAGAGGAATCTGTAAAAGGGGTTGTACTGAACCACCAAGATGAACATAGAAGACAAGCCAAGTTCACAAGCAAGAAAAATACCGCACACGCATGCCTTCTTCAAAACTATAGTCAGCAAAATCAGAACAAAAACAGTTATAACCAAACATCACAAAGTTACACACAATTGGTTATGCAAAAATCTTCAGCTTAGGTATATAATGTACATTAATGACGTATTTGTACTTCTCATTCTATAAATACAAGTAACTAATAGCAGTAAACCTAAAAATTTCAAAAATAAAGAGTGTGCACACAAACCATAGAGATTATGTAAGGACATAAACCTTTTGCAAAATAACAAGATTAGTGAAAATTTATGTTAAAAAAGTGAGATAAATTAGCATATAATTAGTGAAAATATGAATTAGATAGAATAATCAGGCTAATCAACGAGCAATTAAGGACCAAACTAGCTATGATTACAAAACATCAAATTGGAATGAAACCATAGCTAAACAAGCTTCAATAAAATGGAATTCGGACACAAAAGGGTAAAAAGGAACTCAAAATCTACAATGGACCTAATGCCTCAATTTTCTTCACATGTTCGAACAATTCTTGGTCCGCCAACAACTCTTCTCCTGCTATATACGCTTTGATTTCCAAACTCAAAAACATATTTTCCTAACTCTGAACAAACCCACATGCCTACAATTATCATACAAAGTGTAATGAATTTTGCATGTTCATTGACATGACTAGTGAAAAGTTCATTTGGAGACATCTCAAGAATATATGAGTTCAAAAAAAGCCAACGAAGAATATACTATTTATATTTTTTTCTTCGTTCTCGTATCCACATGATTTGTAATTAATTTCTTGATTATTTATTTATTTTAGAAATTTAATTCATTATCAATCATAACTCCTCAATAAATTTGGCAATAAATTACATTGAAGTTTTGAAAACTTGAATAATAAACAAATAAGTTTTTATTAGAAGTTATCTCACACTAATATTACAAAATTAAAAAATAACATCATCTAAAAGTTTGTAATCTTGGAATTTCAAGAATATTGATCACCTCTTGTAGTCTAATAATCTTTGAATCACTCTTAAAATATCTAAAATTAAATGTGCATGATTTTATGGGCCAAGATATCTTTTAGGTTATATAAACAAATCGTAGATTAAGTCCGCTCATGTATTAAGTGAGACAATTTCCTTTTATATAGGAGAGAATAGTGAAAAACGAACAGTCACGCTCTTCACTCTAACTTTTACGCCTCTCTTCTCCGTATCGTAGAGAGAGATGAGACGAGTATATACAACAAATCTCTCTCTCTTTGATTTTCGCCTTCACTAATCTTCAACATATATACTGTCTCTCTCAACATTGAAATAGAGTAAGTGTTCTTGAAACTCTCTATGTAGATTTGGTTCCGTCTCATTTTTCGTGTTGAATAAAACCTTAAATCTCTCACTCGCTAGATCTCAGTTTTCGTGTTTTGTCCACACAACCTACATATGTTCATAAACATATCACAATCAACGAACATACATCATATATTCCTTTTTTGGAATTTCTCAGTTATATATGTTATGAATGACACAAGAAATATTTTTTTTGCAATTTCTCATTTATATATGTTATGGATGACAAAATAAATGTTTGACAAAGTTAAAGACAAACAACAAACAAGTGAACTTATAGAATTTACCAACCTTTTTTGAGAAATTAATGCTCTCCTTCTTCTTTCTTTTACTCTTATGGCCGATATTTTCTGAAAAATAAATATGCAAAAGTTATTGCCTTTTAATTAGTATTTAGTGAATAACCTTAAAAATTAAATCAAAATATAAATAATTTGGAGAGTAATCATGACATTACTTACACCACTCAAATCCTCAATTAATGATAGTAATTAATGTCTTTTCACTCTTGTTTTCTCCGGCCAAAATCTGCCATGAAACCGTATGGTTAATTTCGTCTCTCTACTCAATCAACAATGCCACTGTGTGGCATTTATGGAGACATGTTTTGAAAATGACATATATATAATATTTGAGATAGTTAATGACAGTCATGGCAAATTTCTCTTTTAATAATATTCTAAAATAATATTTCCAATATTTGACTACTAAAAAATCTACCAAATCTTTAAATTTTGGGATATACTCAAAATAATTTGTTTCAAATTAAAAAATTCATTAAATAAATCAAAACCCTAGATATTTCTTCATACATTTTCTTCAATTTTCAATATTCATAATTTAAATATAAAATAAAAATTAGTTTCACAAAGAAACTGTGACAGTACGTGTGACATGAAGATTAATTAAACTTTTTATTTTATTTTTATTTCCCAGAAAAAATAAAGGACCAGTTCGTCTCTACCGATTCTCTGCCATTGTTGATTCATCACCAAGGTTCTGATTTTCTTACGGTAAATTTTTTTTTTTTGCTCTTCCTCTTGTATTTGTTTTATTACGGAACAATGTATATGTGTTCAACATGAGATCTCAGACAAAAAGTTTTGATTTTTCGCAATTTAGGTTTAATTTTGGCGAGATTTGTGTAATTTTCTTAGAAAATTTTTAAAACTATGGCTTTTGTTAGATTATTCTTTAATTAATCTTTTATAAATATTGATTTTATTGGCTTTTAATAAAATATAATTTGTGTTTGTTGGTGTTTTTGTTACTTTACTTCATATACATTTTGTTTAATTGTGTGATTCGGTATCTAAAGAAACAATGGCACATTCCAAATCATCAAAAATTGCTTCATTGCTCAAAAGTAAAGTTTCTTATGAGGCTTTACTTGCAAAGAATCGTAGTTACATTGATCCCACGGGGCAGCGCAAGTCGAAGAGGCTTAAGTTTACAGAGCCATTGTCTGATTCCAGATTTTGAACCGAACATAAAGATGTCTCTTTTGAATCTTGCAAGAACAAGAATGATGTTTCTGATGATTGTGTTGATGGGAAAGTATGTAATGACATGGTTGAAAAAGTTGAATCTCGACGTCAAAAGGTATTTAGCAATTTATTTATACATAATCAAAAATAATGTCAACAAAATTTTGTTTAACTAATGCATAAACTTTTACAATCAACAATAATTCAAGCATTCATATCGGCTAAACGAGTCGGCCATTATGAAACAAACTTAAAGGCATGAACAATTTACAAGATTAACAATTTCTTAGTCATAATCAACAAATCCAGCTACAAGGTATCTTCGCACAAGTTTCTTATCCAAGTCGAAATGGAAGGCTATACAATTGAGAGTTAAAATTTTAGAATTATTTTTTTGCAAAATTCGAAGAAACAGTCAACTAGAACAATGAACTCTATGGTAAAATATCTTCTTTAAACAACGTTCACATTTATTATTTTTTTAGTTAACATCTTCTAACAATTACTACACTCCGTTTAGATGCAATTGGAAAACTGGTTTTGATCGACGATAATGATTACAACTATCAAGTCATGACCGATAAATCTCAAGATGTATTTAATGGTTAAATTAAGAGTATTTTCTTGAGGATAATGTAGTTGTTGAATCATATTATGAAATACAAAAGTTGGTTTATAGTATTGGACTGCCTTCAGAAATGATTGATGTTTGTGTTAACAATTGTATAATTTATTGGAAAGATTATGATAAGCTGCAGGAATGTCGTTTTTGCCGCAACCGACATATAAAGTCCATGGAAAGAGTAAGGTCCCGTATGAACATATGTGGTATTTACCCATTACGGACATTCTCAAGAGATTGTATCAATCGGAAAGAACATCTGATTCAATGAGATGTAGAGTTGTCAAATGGGTTGTCCCTTGTCCGCGTCCATTCTCGGACAAAATTGACCATCTCAATTGTGGACAAAATTTGACTGTGTCCATTAACGACCAATCCCAGTAACGACCATGTCTAAATGGGATGTTCATTGGACAAAATTGATCTACACGACAAAATGCATTTAAATGACAAAATGCATTCAAATTCCCTGAAAGTATTGTTCTATGTCAACATAACGCAAACTTAACATGTGAGAATCAAAAACATGAACTTAGTTATTTTAAAATCCAAACACAAAAAATACCAAATACAAACACAAATAACAAATCTAAATACAAATAACCATATCCAAAACACATTAAAAAACATAGAAGAGAAACTTAAAAGAGCAAAAATAGAGAACTTTTGTATTCTTAAACTTTTTCTTCACCTTCTTTTACTTTCTCAAAGAACTCATATGGATCAACTATACATAAAAGAAATTATGGTTCAACCAAACACAAATGATTCAAAAAATTATGACAAAAGAATACAAACAACACTTACCAATCTCATCAAAGTCCCTTAGCCAATTTTTGCGCATATTAAAGTTTGCACATTTGAAGGAAGAAGAGAACTTATGCACTTATTTAACAGTTTTAATGGGTATGCTCAGAACATCACATGTCATTGAAGACAACTCCTTGCGATGTACCTGCAAAAATCATGATATATGCGACAGTGAAGAATCCTGGGAGAATTTTCTACGGATGCGAACGGTTCAAGGTTAGTGTTCATGTTTACTCCGTTTATAATACAGAGTTTTGAAACAATAAACTTGATCTTGCTACATAAAAATTGTAGACATGTGGTAACTGCAATATCTTTCGTTGATGTGTCAAAGACGACGTCAATAGTCTTTTCAGAAAGCCAAATAAAAAGTTGAAAGTTGTGAAGAAGAAGTTGTAAGAAAACACAAATTATTGCGAACTCTCTGTTGGAATGGGTTATATGGTTGATGTTTGTGAAACTGGAGCTATAAATCATAGAATCTTCACGAAATGAACCAAGATCTATGGCGCAAAATTTGAAACCGAAATTGATTAATTTTTGGACTCCTATTTTTTGTATCAGTCCTGACCGGGATAATGATGAGTCTCCTTTTATAGGGTATGTTGATTGTGTGAAAAGTTTTATGGACAATTTGTCTTTTTGGTCTACCAAGGTTTGACTTTGTATTGCAAAATTAAAATCTTCTACCTAACAACCAACCGACATTAAATGCAAACTCCCAACCATGTAATTTGATCAATATTCTTCTTTATATATAGGATATTTACACTATATGGACATAGAAGATTGCTAAATTAGGTGACAAAAACTTACGTGAATAGTAATGCACTATTCACGAATACAAAGACATTTTTGCCCTTATCTTTTTCTCTCCCAAATCTCTCTCTTTCTCTCTTTTTCTCTCTCATTTCTCTATCATTTCTCTCTCATTTCTCTATCATTTCTCTATCATTTTTCTCTTAAATCTCTCTTTTACTCATTGTTTTCTATTTTTCTCTCATAAATTTTTCTTTATCTCTTGCTCTTTTGAACATCTCTCTTGGATTTTTATTTTTCTCTCGTTCGAATCTCTCTTGGATCTCTCTCGGATCTTTATTTTTCGGTCTATCTCTCTCGATTTCACTCTCGATCTTTCTCGGATATTTATTTTCTGGTCGATCTCTCGGTCGAATTTCTCTCGATCAGATCTCTTAGTTTTTGTTATCGCGATACTTTTTTGTTATCGCAGTTTTTTTGTTATCGCAGTTTTTTTATATCACGATATTTTTTTTGTTATCGCAATATTTTTTTGTTATCGCGGTATTTTTCTTGTTATCACCATTATTTTTCTTGTTATCACGATTATTTTCTTCTTAGCACGATATTTTTTTTGTTAGCGGATACTTTTTTTGTTAGCGGATACTTTTTTTGTTATCACAATTTTTTTTTTTGATAACTCCATTATCGTATAGTTTATATCGCTTAACTTATATATTATCATAATAAATCAATTTAATCGCGTTATTTATTTGATTTAAAATTATAAATAAGTTTACGATAATAACAAAGTTATCTAATAACATTTTACTCAGAACAGAGCAGGGGTATAATGGAACATCATCTTAAGTCTAATAATACAATAGAACCTTCATAAATTGATAATCCGTCGTTCTCGAGTTAGGACAGTATAAAACGTAGCGAAACTCGATAAGCAAATAATTTGTATGTAAAAATGTGGTCTCAATAATATCATAAATGAATAAATGTATGTTTTAAAATATATAGCTAAAGGATAATTTGGTAAGGTAAGATTATAATTTGGTTGCATTTTTTTATAAGACAAAATCTTGTTAAAATTATCACAAAAATGAATTTATTGTAAACTGCTAAATAAGTTATATAATTTAAAGAAAAGTATTTATATAGTGTAATTTTGTGCAAGTACTCCTATAAATCAATAAATATTGATAAATTAATAAAATTTCATAGTTCCAAAATTATTAATTTGTAGATGTTTCACTATATATATATTTTTTTTGTTATAGGTTTTTGAATATATAAATCAAGTGAATAATAATAATAAATTACATAGCCCCTTTGCTAATTTTTTTTCCTTTTGGTTTGCCCATTCTAGCATAATAATATGGAAACATATCTAAAAGAATCAATGACCCAAATAGAGAAACAAGAGAAGGAGAAGCCACCCGTAATAATAACTTGATAGCACATGCCTTATTTCATTAGTATAAAATCTCTCATAACCAAACCTCCCTCATCTTTTTCTAATGTAATGGTTTCCCATTACCAAAATTTGAAATCCCAGCCACTAGAAAAGAGAGAGTGCTTTAATAGAAAAGGTGCCTTAATCAGCTGCTTGCCCTGCTAAGCATATTAGGGAAAGATCTCTGGCAAGTTCCCCTTAGACAACAAAACAAATAATACCAATAAATTGTGTCGAAATCTCGCTTAAACGAGATGCGAATATTTGAAATAGGCTTTAGACAATATCATTCATAAAAGATTTTTTTCGTTGCGGTCCAAATGCGAAAACAAGTAATCATTTGTGGAGTAACATTATTTTGTTTTTATCATTCATATACACCAAGGATTCTACTTTTACTCATACTAAGACATGATAACATCTCAAATCATCCAATGACCATTAAATTTCGGAAAAACAACTTTGACCAAATAGAGATTAAAATAAAACAGAGAACATAATTCCGATAATCATACGATTAGTACATGAACAAGAAGATATCATCTGAAAACATGAAAGAAAAAAACATAAAACATAGACACATATGCACAATATCACACAGCCACATACACACACTTATGCATAACACACACACACTTATGCATAACACACATTCTAGCTGATCTCTCTCCTACGTCTATACACGTAGCGCAGCCATCCCGTGCTTGTCTCGCCTTTGCTTCTTCTTGTTGCTATCCTTATGAGCCTTGTGAAGCTGGATGGAATCGTGAGACTCATCGGTATACGAAACGTCTTCATCTTTCCCATGATGATGTTGGTTTTGTCCCTTGTGTGGTATATGATGATGATGATGATGATGGTGATCTTGAGGCTGATTCTCATGATGATGATGATGTACGTTTCCTTCTATGTTGGTTCTGTTATGGTTCGAACCAAAATGGTCTTGGTACCAATAATAGAATGGATCAAAATATCCCTTTTGGTGCAAGAGCCAGATAAGGACACAAACTTTAAAATGAAAAAAACAATTAATACCGTTAGTCGAATTCATGTTGTTTGCGATAGCGGGGATTATGCGGTTAAAACACTCTTACCGAGCAGGAAGACAGCGAGGAAGAAAGCGAACGAAACCAACCAGACGAAGCAAAGGTATTTCACGTGACAGCTCAAGTCGAAGATACTAGAGCACTTGTGGCTGCGCATATATATTAATTAAAAAGAAAGTCAGGGAAATAGATGTAGGAGTTTTTAGACCATGGTATGAAAATCAAAGCTAGTTAAAAAAAATCAATGTGTAAACCTGCAAGTATCTCCGGTGATGAAATTTGTGAAACCAATCACAAGTTTCTTCCACCAAACTCTAATTGATTCAAAGAAACCTTTAGGAGGAGCCTTTGGATTTTGAAATGTTTCAGTAACCTGCAGGTTAATAAAAAAAAAGATACTAAATCAATACTCAATGATCACATCCATATTATTAAAGAATAGACTGAAACCGTAGAGGAACCAGTTTTGTCACTGTCGCGCTGAACTGACACTCGGATCTGTCTACTTCGTTGTACTGGGAATCCTTGAGTATAACTATACAGACAAATAAAACCTTAAAAACATTTTCTAAGATAAGAGAGTGTGGTACTTGTTATGGTAAAAGTAGACTCGCCAATGCATATATATTTTGCATCTTGATCATTTTCAATGGATAACTTAAAAGATAGAGTTGTAGTTTCTTTCGGTTTCATAGTTAAAACTTGTTCCTGAAACAATGTATATATATCACTTTGTTTCATCTCTCTAACAATGCTTCTTCTTCTTTAGAAGTTTTAATTTGAGAGTTACCTCAACGAAATGTATGCCTTTGGAGCAATTGAACTGTGGTAGATGAAAACTAAATGCCATTAATATAACAAGAAAACTTCCCTGCTACTATTTAAGTACTAGAGAAAGATCAGTTTCAAAGTAATACCGTTAATCTATAAGACCATCTCCAACAGAGAAACCCACAAAATTTCTTAACTATTCAGTGGGGTCCATGAACAGTTGGTTTAAAACAAAATAAAAAAATAAAAAATAAAAACGGACCAATCATGGGTCACCACGTATGCATGAATAGTTAAGATCTGGATCTTAAATAAGAAATATAAGATTCAGATCTTAACTATTTAGGTGGGCTCAACATGCTAAGATCCCGTTAAGAAACACCATTGGACTTGCTATGCTTCTAAGTCACCGGTGTTCTTCGTTGTGACTTTTGCTTCTCCGAATTGTGAAGGTGCCTCGAATGTCGGTATAATAAAGTTTATGATCTCACCAGGACTCCTGCAACCATAAGAAAAGTTGCATCCTTTACTTTAAAAAATAATGTTGAAAACGTTTAGATTTTACCTTTGGAAAACGTATTGGATATCATCGGCACTTAGCTCTATCTTTAGTTCTGATACGAGTGTCTCTGTGACTCCAATGGAGAACGATTGAGGTCCCGCGTTCTATATCATAAAAAAAGTCTGATCCAATAAGCCGGAAACAAATCTTATATTATAAGGAAAAAGATGGAAACATAATTACGGGATGTTGATTAATCCTAACAAATCTTCCTTGCAATAAATTTTCAGGTATTTGGTGGTTTCCAATCCGTCCTTCATCTGCCTGAAATACACTCGTTATTAGAAAAACTATGACTGAATATAACATATATATAGAAGCAATAACCTTGAGATAATCTGATAGTTGTTGTCCTAAGCATCTCTCATATGGTACACCGCAAAAGTCTGGTTGGTTGTTGAAAGCTTCAAAACCAACACCGATTTTATTACATTCTTTACCATCATTTGTAAACCTTACTCTCTCAAGCACCATCCACGTGGAATGTTGTCCACCTAGATTTATCGGTGGTCCATATGGAGCCCCCACCTTTTTATCATGGAAATGTTCTTTTTAGCATCATATTGCGTCCCAAAACCAAGAGTTCGAAAGGATAAGTAGTAAGTTACCTCTCTTGGAATTACAAGATAGAAGCTCTCAAACGAAGGAACATTTTTGTAACTATCAAACTCTCCTATGAGATTAACTTTGAGAGAATTATCATTTGTGGTAACTGTCTTGTTTTCAGGACCAATGATCACTTCCTGCGGAAAAAAATAATAATCGATAGGTCGATTAGTTCAGAGCATGAGTACCAAACAAAACGGACTGTGATGAACTTATAAACATACAGAAACTCTAGTTCCTTTCTCCAACTTAACACGGACGCTAAATCCGATGGACCGCTGTCCAATTTCGAAAACATGGTACCTAGAGCAGAGATATCAAGTGGTCAAATTCTTCAAGAGTGCGCAACTTGTTACAAAAAATCATAAAAGGAATAATTCGTACCAGTCACCAAGAAAACGAAGGCAATGTGCGGTATTTGCTTTCTCGTATCTGATCCTATCAACTAATCAAAGTCAAGAGAATATAAATTCGAGACCAAACTTTCTTTGAAAAAGATACAAAAGTAGAGGATGTTAAACCAAAAAAAAGCACACACATACAATTACTTCCACACGATGTAGGCTTTCTTCGTTGCGGTCCACGTGGACAACAAGTTGGTTGGGTCTCCAGCAAAACATTTCCTTTCTCATCTTTCAAACTATATGATCATCACTAAGAAATTAGTATACTAATCAAAATAAAAACAATACAAATGATCATCATTGCTCTAAGCAAACTAGATTCCACTGAGCAAACTCCTTACCTTTTCCAATATTGTCCTGTTCATCCTCTCCACTACCCCATTCTGTTGTGGCGTATATGGAATTGTCTTGTGTCTAGCTATTCCATTCTCATCACAAAACTCATCAAAACCCTGGTTGCAAAACTCCAAGCCATTGTCTGTTCTCAGTTTCTTCACTTTCAGACCTGACTGATTTTCAGCTAAGACTTTCCATTCCTTAAACTTCTCCAAAGCTTGATCTATGATGGACAAGAAGTAGTGACACTGATGCAGAGAGATATTTGGAAGATTTACAAATATCTTTATTATTTACATTATTTGTTATATATTATTTAGATGTTTTCCTATTTCTATTTAGAATATTTTAGGGTTTTATGATTTATTATAAATACGTCATCTAGACTTATGTTGTAATTCAGATTTTGATTATTAATAAAGAGCTTTGGCTTTTAAGAGAAGAGTATTCTCGTTCCTTGTTATTGATTTGATTAAATTCATCAATACAAGAAGACCGGTCTCAAACGATCCTTACGGATCCTTTGATTGAGCGAAGCAGGTCCCAAGTGAGGATTTTCTAGAATCCCTTGGTTGAGCTGGCAGGTCCCAAGTGTGGATTCTTGAATCCCTTGGTTGAGCTGTGTTATCTTTTATCGTATCTTCCGCTACATCAGTTGGTATCAGAGCCGTGTCTCTTTGGTTTCTCAATCGAAGAACGATTCTGGATGTCATGTTGTTCGGAAACATCTATCATATCATAGGCGTCTCTTTTCCGTAGAAGAAGAAGACTATGAGTTTCATATCGAAGACCGCAGTTAAGATTCGGGACGAATCTTCTCTTCGTCGGAGAGAATGATGCAGAGAGATATTTGGAAGATTTACAAATATCTTTATTATTTACATTATTTGTTATATATTATTTAGATGTTTTCCTAATTCTATTTAGAATATTTTAGGGTTTTATGATTTATTATAAATAGGTCATCTAGACTTATGTTGTAATTCAGATTTTTATTATTAATAAAGAGTTTTGACTTTTAAGAGAAGAGTATTCTCGTTCCTTGTTATTGATTTGATTAAATTCATCAATACAAGAAGACCGGTCTCAAACGATCCTTACGAATCCTTTGATTGAGCGAAGCAGGTCCCAAGTGAGGATTTTCTAGAATCCCTTGGTTGAGCTGACCGGTCCCAAGTGTGGATTCTTGAATCCCTTGGTTGAGCTGTGTTATCTTTTATCGTATCTTCCGCTACATCAGACACTTTCCCAAAGATGGTGGTACAGTCTGAGCCCCCCATAAGTCAGTGTGAACATAGTCTAAACAATTTTGACTACTATGCTTGCCTGAAGAGAAGCTGACCTTATGATCCTTACCAAATATGCAGTTTTCACAGAACTTGAGAATTGATACCTTGTTGGTTTCCAAACATCCTTTCTTCACCAAGGATGTTAAGCCCCTTTGACTCACATGGGCAAGTCTATTGTGCCAAAGCTCTGTCTCGTTCTTAGATGTGACTGCATTTGCCTCCCCTGTGAAACTGCCTCCTTCAAGAAAATACTTCCTTCCATGTCTCTTTGCCTTTAGTATTGTCCTGCAACCTTTCTTGACTTTTAGCAAACCATTTTCTGATTCAAACTTGCAACCTCCACATTCAAAAGTTCCCAAAGATAGCAGATTTCTTGAGAACTAAGGTACATATCTCAATCATGAATGTCCACTAAAGCTCCATCTGATGTCTTTACCCTTATAGTACCCACTCCTTTTACCTTTGAGGTGCTCTCATTTGCCATCCTCACAGCTCCTACTTCATACTCCTTAAGGTCTGTGAACCAATCCTTCCTTGGAGTCCTGTGGTATGTACAAGCAGAATCTAGTATCCATATCTCATTGAAATCATGAGTCTCTGTGATGTTAGCCTCCATTACCGCCAGGGACTCTACAAACTTTACCCCTGAGATGGCTGATGCCTCTGCCATACTTTGAGCTTGATATTTCTGTTTAAATTGTCCCTTCTTTGGACAAGTTATCTTGAAATGACCCTCCTCACCACATGTCCAGCAAGTCAGCTTCTTTGGTTCTCTTGATTTTGACATTGTTTTGTCTTTTCTTTTGAACTGCTTTGAATCTCTGCCATTAAACCTTCCTCTTGTGTTTTACTACTCTTCTGGCTGACTCCTAGCTCAAGCTGCTTTGAGTAGATTGCACTTGTCACTTCTTCAAATGTTAAAGATGTCTTGCCATATCTCAACGTGTCACGTAGGTGATCAAACTGCTTTGGAAGAGACATTAAGAGGAGGATGGACTGGTCCTCATCTGAAATATCCACTTTAACATTTCCCAAGTCTGTGATTACCCTAAGGAAATCATCAGTGTTGCTCTCCATAGTTGTAGCTTCATTCATCTTAAACCCATACAACTTCTGCTTCAGATAGATTCTATTTGGCAAAGATTTAGACATGTACAGTGAGTCTAGCACCTTGAACATACCAACCGCAGTGTCTTCCTTGATAATCTTCCTCAGGACTTGATCATTCACACTCAAGATTATCGGCTGCGAACTTTCCTTTGCTTTTCTGCTATGGTTACGTCCACCTTTGATGATGCCTTTGAAGATTCATCTTCTTTCTCAAGACCTTTCTCTTTGGAATCTTCTTTTTCCTTATCCAGAGTTTCTTTGCCTTCAAGCTCTTTCTCTTGAATTCTTAAAGCTTAACTTAAACCTAGAATCTCAACATGCGCCAAAATCTTCTCCTTCCATAGATTTTAATCATTAGTGCCATTAAACTTCTCGACTTCGATTTTCGCGGAAGCCATCTTTACAGATCTGAAGCTGATACGCGCACAAATCTTACCAAATCTACAATCGCCACCACAATCGCAAGCTTGATCTTCACAACCTAGGCTCTGATACCAATTGTTGTAAATCCAGCTACGATTTGGAATTCCGATCACACGAAGACGACGACTATTGCGAGCTTGATTTTGATCTGAGAAACTACGATGTAAGAAAGAGAAACGACACACACAATTTATCCAATTCGGAAGCCAATAGCTATCCTACGTCTGGCCAGGTTTTCACCGGAATCCACTATCACGGCGACTTGGTTTTACTCCGGCAATATCAAGATCACACACGACCTTTCGCAAATACAAAAAACTCTTTGTATTTCTCTCTCTATACAATGTATTCTCTAGATTCTCTCTTTCTAGATTCTCTCTGTAACAACTTCTCATGTGTATATATTCCCCACACAAATCCGTTGCAACAACCTTCGTCGGAACTTTATTCCGTTACCACGAAGCTTCTTCAAAACGTCACCGTTTTCGTTTTACTGGGCCTGACTCCTAAAAGCCCAAAACCAATCTGCTGCAGGCCTTTGCCTACACCAACATGAAATATGACCAAACAACAATAGTGAACAATCTACAAAGATCTTTTAAGCACTTACAAGCATTCATATTGCATAAAACTAGGGTTTGAGACCTACAAAACGCGTTGTTTCAGGATTCATAAGTTCGTGGTACATGTACAAACATTATTTAGGAAACATATTGCATAAAAATTGTTTTTGGTTGCTAGAAAACACGCTTTCGAGATTTTGTAAGTTTGTGGAACATTTACAAACATCATTTTATAAGTACTCATATTGCATAAAACTTGGGTTTATGTCCTATGAATGCAGTGTTTGAGGTTACGTACGTTCGTGAACAATGTAAAAAGATTATTGTCCACTAAACAATTCATATTGCATAAAACTCTAGTTTGAGTCCTTAAAAACGATTCGTTTGAGGTTGAGTAAGACCGTGAAACACGCTCAAATATACTTTATTTTTTATGAGCATTCATATTGCATAAAATCTCACTAGAAAACCATGTACAAAAATTATTTCTCCACTTAAAATACTCATATGGCATAAAACAGCTCTAGGACTCAAAACCAAGTTATATGCAATATGAGTGCTTGTAAGTGTCTTAATAATTTTTTTACAAGTTTCACGAACTTGCAAAATTTCAAACAATGAGTTCTCTAAGAGTCGAAACATCTAATGATCTTTGTACAAGTTTCATGAACTTACGAAACATCTAATAACGCATAGTCTAGGACTCTAAACAAAATTTCATGCAACATGAATTCTTACAAGTGCCTCGATGATCTTAGTACAAGTTTCACGAACTTACGAAACATCTAGCAACACATATTCTAAGACTCTAAACCAATTTTCATACAACATAAGTGCATATAAATGCCTCAATCTTTGTACAAGTTTCAATAACTTACGAAACATCTAACAATGCATAATCTAGGACTCTAAAACCAAGTTTTATGCAACATAAGTGCTTTTAAGCGCCTCGATGATATTTGTACATGTTTTACGAACTTACAAAACATCTAACAACTTATATTCGAGCACTCTGGACCAAGTTTCATGAAATGTGAGTGGTTATCATTGCAAAAATTATATTTGTACAAGTTTCACGAACTTATGAAACATCTAACAACACACATATTTTAGTACTCTAAACCAAGGTTCATGAAAATGAGTGTTTATAAGTGCATCAATGATGTTTGTACAGGTTTCATGAAATTATCAAACTTCTAACAACACATATTCTAAGACTATAAACCAAGTTTCAAGCAATATGAATTCTTTTGATTTCCTCAATGATCTTTGTATAAGTTATCTAACAACTCATATTCGAGGACTCATTGATATTTCTACAAGATTCACGATTTACGAAACATTTAACAACGCATATTATGGGACTCTAAACCAAGTTTCATTCAACATGAGTGCTTACAAGTTCCTCGATGATCTTCTACAAGTTTCACGAACTTACGAAACATCTAACAACACATATTTTTGGACTCTAACCCAATTTCTATGCAACTTGAGGGCTTATAAGTGCCTCAATGATCTTTGTACAAGTTTTCAAGAATTTACGAAAAATCTAACAACCCATGTTCTAGGACTCTAAACCAAGTTTGAAGCAACATGAGTGCTTACAAGTGCCTCAATGATATTTGTAAAAGCTTCTAGAACTAACGAAACATCTAACAACGCGTATTCTAGGAATCTAAATCAAGTTTCATTCAACATGAGTGCTAATAAATGCCTCAATGATATTTGTACAAGTTTCACGAATTTAGGAAACATCTAACAATGCATAGTCTAGGACTCTTAACCAGGTTTCCTGCAACAGGGGAGCTTCGTAAGACACCCGAATATCCAGAACCAGACTCGTCGATTCACGTAGCTCCCTTTCTCGATTGCTCGGGTAATGGAGTTTATTTCGCTAAGACATTGCTACAAGTTGAGAAACCGGAAACCGTGGTTTTGTCACTTGTTGTTACAGAAACAAAATCTATACACTGGTCTAATAACTATTATGGTAAAATCTCAAAACTTATATATAAACCATTTTCATTTTTGAACTCGCTTTTAAGGTCTAATTAATGATGGGTTTTTACATCTTTTTTTGTATGATCAGATCAAAATTCGAGTTTGTCGTTAGACACAGATCTACAATTTTTTGTAATAGACGAAAGCATTGTTCTTGCGTTTGTCGCAGCTTCTAATTCCGATAACCCTTTTCAATGTACTACCAAGTGCGAGAGGCTATCACGTACCTGTTCTATTGTGGAACCCGAAAAACTTGATGGCGACAAAGACTACATTGCTCGCGAAAGAGGGATAACTTGGTTTATAGTGCTCGGGTTTGTGTTCATTGTTCTCTTGGGGGCATTCCGGAAGATAAAGAAGCTACTTTGTCCCTTAAGTGCTTTCTCGGATAAACTAGTAAGCAATTCATAGCTTGTATAACAAGTATCACGTGTGTGTGTGTTTTTGAAGTAGCTTACATCTAGTTTTGATTTGTTTACAAAGTTGGCTGCATAGGGAGAGGAGAGAACCAACTTTTCATGACATTGAACTCGGGGACGTGGAGAAGGAACTCTATGCTACATACAATCTTGGAAGAGACATAGATGTGCCAAAACCAAAAGATAAGTATTTTAAAGCACCAAGCGGCAATGATGAGTCATCCTCCGAAGATAAGGAACACCAACATTGTGTACTTGACTTGAACCGTAAGCTTAAGGGAAAGCGCATTATTTATTCAGATGACGAAGAAGAATCAAATTTTTATGATATTGAACTCGGGGATGCGAAGAAAGAACTCCGTGCTACATACAATCTTGGAAGAGACATGGATGTGCCAAAGCCAAAAGAGTTTGATCTCAAAAGGTTATCCTACGGGGACGGAGACAAGGAGAGTGCCGCGTATTTTAAAGCACCAAGCGGCGATGAGGAGTCATCCTCAAAAGATAAGGAACACCAACACCAACACCAACATGGTGTAGTTGACTTGAACCGTAAGCTTAAGGCAAAGCGCATAGTTTCGCGTATTAGAAAGCAGAAAGATATGTAGCAAGTTTCGTCAGCTGCAACAACACCTCATCTACAAGTTATTTATATACCTCTTATTCTGCAAATAGATGTCAGAAACCTAATCACTATTTTTCTTACTAATCACAAAAAAACATCATCTAATGATCTTAGTAGGATCAAGAACATGAAGAAGAAACATGACTAGATTGATATTCTAGATGTAATGATTTAAAAGTAATTTTAAGTGATTTCCGGTCTTATAAACCAATCTCTATAGGCAGACATAAAAGCATTAATACACACATATTAAAAGTTGTTACCTCCATGACGTTTCCTTCATATTCATGGACCAAGACATTGAGATGATTGATGATGTAATCACCCATTGCTGTTTGGTGGTGAATACCATACATGGTATCTCATTTTGCTTTGCGAATCTCAAAGCCGGTAAGTTATCGAGAATCATATTCACTTGGTACAATTGGTGGGTCCTCTGTTTCAAGAGCTTGACCTCATGCTCGTCGATAGAACTGGTGGTGCAGAGATAGGGAGACTCGTTTGTGTTCATCGAGAACCTATAAGTAGAGTTATCAATCTTGGTTTGCAGTAAGGAAGGCTATAAAAGCTGAAAAAGAAGCTCGGTTTCGATAGAAGTCAAGGAATTAACTTTGGCTAAGATCGAGTCTCCATTCGAATATATGTGCATATAACTCCCTGGAAGGTAAACACCATTGCAAAGCTGCACAAGAAACACCAGGCAAAAGAAAACTCGGTAGGCATCAAAAATCAGATTCTTCAAATGTAAATCCATCCATATACACCAATGTGTAATAACCAAAAACGATGTAGCTTAACTAAATGTTCTTGCATATATAGATCAAATCAACAACAACACACACAATGCGTAAATCACCAAATTCGGAACTAATGTTATGTATCTAAAGACAGATAGCAAATCAGATCGAAAGAGTCGTTGGAATATCATATCTGGACAGAGTTAAACATACCTATTTGTCTTTGTCCTTAACTCTATGCTCACCCAACAACTTTTTTCTATAAAACCCATCTCAACAGAAAGCATACTTTCGATATTTCCTTCACCAGTTAAAATTGCTTAAGAATCTAACGGTTTTGGTCTGATCATCATTAGCCTCACCTGATCAAATTTCAAAAAAGACATGTAAAAACAAAGAAAGATGTAAACAAAATGTATCAGGAGGAAAGAAATATAAACAAATGTTTTAGACTAGCCTTCGTTCCGTGATAATTCTTTGGCGTTTTGTGCTGCTGATATGACCAGCTCGAATGTTAGAGGAGCCAAAGCCGACCACTTTTCATGTCTTGATGTTGCTATGCCAGCACAAATGCCTACATATCAAAGCCACAAGAAAAAAAAGTAGGGAGATTCTCATGAATATATCACTAAATCAAGTTTCTTTGACAAAAATAACATGCACTATCAAAAGAAAGCATAAAAACTAAACCCTACTGCCTACAAAACTAGACCATAAAAACTATATATTGACCCTGAAATGAAAACAAAAACAGTTAAAAGTGTTGAACCTTGTTTGTTGTAATTGTGGTAATTCTGGGATAAAAACGTTTTAATGGTAATTATGCAACTTGTCTTTGGTTGCACAATGTGCTTTTGTGATGTTGACCAACAACAAGTCTCCTCTCTCTATCTGTTAACATTGAACACACACACATATGACTCTTTTAAAACATAACTCATCTCAGTATTCATACTTTTGATATAGAGAATGTTTCATCAAAGTAGCCAATTATACGAAAAACAAGCTTACAAGGGAAAATTTCGACATGAAAATGGAAACCCTTCACTGTGAATAGAACGGTTTGATTTCACAACAAGTATCTGCATATTATACACATTAAAACCCATGTCAAATATCAAAAAATTAATTAGACACAAGTAAAGGCAAGCAATGAGAAACAATAACTAGGTTACATGAGAATGTTCTCAAAGCCTTCAATTAATTAAAGAGGCTCATAAACAAAAAAACAAAGCACACAAATAAGTTGACATCTTTCTCTGATTCAAAATCAAAACTAAAAACTAGACCCAAAATACTCAAAAAGTCGAAGCCTTTCTCAATTTTCAATTTGTTTGAAGCTAAACCCAAATCAAAAGAAAGCTCAAAATTAATAAAAAGTTCACACCTTTCTCAGTTTTTCTTTTGATTCAATCCTAGAGAGAGAGAGAGCAGAGCAGAGAGAAAGAGTAGATAGAGAGAGAGTGTGTAGAGATAGAGAGAGCAGAGTAGAGAGAGAGAGAGAGTAGAGAGAGTAGAGAGAGAGTGTGTAGAGATAGAGAGAGAGAGAGAGTGTGTAGAGATAGAGAGAGAGTAGAGAGAGAGAGAGTGTGTAGAGATAGAGAGAGAGAGAGAGTAGAGAGAGTGTGGCCGATGAGATTCGAAACCGGGACACCATGATAAACAACGTGCTACTCTTACCAGTAGACTACAACTATTTTACTTGTCTAATTATCACATTAAATATATATATATATATATATATATATATATATATCGTACAAAACATCTCTTTCAAAACAGCTTAACGAAAAACCCTAACTCTTTATTAGAGTCATTTCTTCTTCTTCTGAGTTCTGATCTGATTTTCATATCCTTAAGCTTTTTTGTTGTAAAAAAAAGGTGATTCTGTGAAGTTTGGTGGATAATAAAGAGAGAGAATCTTTCTTGAGAGAGCTCTAATTTCTTCGTCTTCTTCTTAGATTAGGCTTTTGAAACATTTTACTATCCACCAATCTTTTAGAATCACTTTTATTTATACATAGTTTGATGAGTAAACCTCTGATTTTTTGAATTGATAGATAAGCTTAGGATCTTCATTACACAAACTTTGTCTGTTTGATTTGGTTTGGTAAAGATTTTACTCTCTTATTGTTGTTGTTGTTAGCGTTGTTTCAGATTGCAGACAAAGCACAAAGTTTTTCTCTTATTTGAGGATTGTAAGATTGCAGACAATCACTTATTAGACTTTGATCTTTAAGTAGCTTTAGGGTATGGCTCATGGTAAGGGTCTGCTTCTCCTTGCTGAGATGAGCCCTGCGGGTAACCTTACCACACGAGACTGCAACGTAGCAAAAGATGGCTTTACGCTCACTCTGATTTCGGTTAAACATGTGGCTTGGAAGTGCGGGTGCTGTGAAAGGTGGCGATGCAATTGGTTAACAGTAACAACACTCCATACTCTGTAAAGACACCACAAACAAACTTTACATTCATAGATTAGTATCTTTAGGCGAAATATAAAGAGAGTCATGAATGCTCTTTGTTTTGCAGGTGGATTGTTGACTTAGAGGAAAAGTGGGACAAGAAGTCATAAAGGCGGAAAAACCAGCAGAGACAGGTCTTGTTGTCTCTGTAGATTCGAAACGCCAGAATCGGCTTTTGAAACACTTTACTATCCACCAGATTTCTTCAGATTTTGATCTCATATGTGTGAAAAGTTCTCAATTTGATAAATTGTATTATTTTTGTTGATGTTATTTCGATTAGGCTCTGGAGATTGCTGTTTCCGGAGAAGGCGATCTTTGGGTTTCTCTGTGTTCTCTCCGTCGATTCGCAGACTCTTCTTGTTTCCTGTTCAATGATGGTTCAATCACCGGTTTCAAATCCGAGAATGGTTTGATCCCTAATCAATCCTAGCTCTAATCTCAAATCCGCGGAAGAGACGAAAGCTGTTGGTATTGCCCTGTGGATGGCAGTGCGTCGAAAGAGAGAGAGAGAGCACAAGAAAATCTCATAAATGAGACATGACCAGGAAGGAAGAAGGTACTAAGGAATATAAGCACGGTGAATGGAAGCATAAGTGTGGTGCATCGAGTACTTGACGCTTTGGTTGTGAAGGCTTATAAATGTGAGAACGGAGAACAAAAAAAACTTAGTTGGTTGTTTCTTTCTCAAATAACACAAATTATGAAGAAAAATATGCCAACAGAGATATTCAACATTGTATGTGAAATAATCTTTATAAAAATCATTTAAGCATTTCCCATATGATGGATTTAAAGCATCCAAGTGTGAGATCCTACTTACTGTTCATGTAGCACTCAACAAATCAGCTTTAATCGTGTTCGCAATGTTGTAAGTTTTGTTAATAAAACAAGTTAAAAATCAACTTCAACGCTTGCAAAATCGGAGACAATGACAAGGAGCATATATATCCAACAATGTCAAAATCAAGAAACCGAGTGTATAAGAGCTAAAACAACACTGAAAAATTCACAACAAGAGCAGAAACATAGTTATTGACATATATTTTCAAAGTCAATTAATCAAATACTACGTATGCATACAATAAATCAAAAACCTCTATATAAACAAAACATGATCCCATAAAATCTCCTAAAACAACACTGAAAAGTCACAAGCAGAGCATAAACTTAAATATTGATATATCAAGAAATTCACACATTATTATGCAATGATTGTCAAACAAATCTATGACACAAAGCTTCACAAAACTGCTCTGAAATCAGTTAATCAAATACTACAAATGCATACAATCAATCAAAAAAACCTTTCTTCTATAGTCTCTTTCTTTCAATAAAACATGATCCCATTAAATCTCTTACACATCTCCCTATTTTGCCACAAAACTCATACCCTACGCACACATATATATATATATAAGAAAACTACAACAAATCAGCTTTAATCGCGTTCGCAATGTCGTAAATTTAGTTAATAAAACAAGGAGCATATATATGTTGGAAAGTGTGATTCAATGGTTGTAACAATGCAAGAGTTTATAATGTTCAATAAATAAACGTTTTTGAGTTATTATCCTTACTTTACTAATGAGTAACGTATACTTCCTATATCCAAATGTATAACAGAGACAATAAGAAATATCAAGAATATGTATGTTTTATGAAAGCCCTAAAGAGATATTGTTCATGGCAATGAGAAGAAACGTAGAAGAGAGAAAGAAAAGATGTGAAAGTCAATACAAAATCCAACACTACATAATATTTCAAAAATAATTATCCATCAAAACATCGTGCCGTTTCATATTTTATTTTTAAAGACATCGTGTCGTTATTCGACATAAGCTCAATTAAAATATTTTCTTAAAAATCTCATTATTTAATAATTGGGCCCAGCCCATAAATAGCACTAAGCACACAAGTCGTCATCAAAATTAGAATCAAATGTTATAATACCTTTAAATAATTTTGATTTTTTTTTTATTTTTATAAATTTCAAAATAAATCAATTTTATAAACTGAAAACGTGATTATTTTTTATTTAATTTTAAGAATTTGATAAAAATATTTTAAAATTAAAAAAATAAAAATAAAACATTTTTAACAAAATCATTAAAATATGATATAAAATAAAGGGAGAATCACGAAACTACACCATTTGAATTACATTTCACAAAACTACACCATTTCAAAATTACTTCACAAAACTACACCTAAATACTCAAAATTAAATCCAAATAAACTCTACTCACGCAATCCTACCCCCTTAATATTATACCCTAAACACTAATTAGCGAACCCAAATGAAAAGATTTTAATTTTGGTAATTTTTAAAAGTGTAAATCAAACTTTTAAAATTTTGAAAGAATGTAAATAGTTGAAAATATTGAATTAGGTGTAATTTTGTGAAGGGAGGGTTGAAAGGGTGTAGTTTTGTGAATTTCTTTAAAATAAAATATATTTTTGTTGAATTTAAAGGTTTAGAAGTTAAATATTTTCATTTGGGTTCGCAATTCCAAATCCAAGACATTTGTGATTAGTTTAGGGTTTAGATTTGAAAATATTTAGTGTTTTATGTTTTTGGTCTACAAAAGTCAAAGGGTATGTAAACTATATAAAGGTATGAGAGATCTTGACTTTTAGTCAAAGGGTATGAGGCAAAATGTTAAAATGTCGTTTTGGATTTGACAAAATCTCATATACCCACAAAAATCTCATATACCCACAAAAATCTCTTATACCCATTTTTTATTTTTTTTTTAATAAAAAATCAAAAATTTGCAAATCTAAACCCTAAACTAATCGGGGGTCTTAGAGTTGGATTTGCGAACCCAAATGGTGGATTTTTAATTTCTATACCCTAAAAGTTTTCAAAAATATATTTTAAAATCGATTTTATAATCATATTTGGATGATTTTATCAAAAACATTTTAAATTTATTTTTTAATATTTAAAATATGTTTATCAAATCCGTAAAATTAAATAAAAAATACTGACGTTTTCAGATTTTAAAAATATTTTTTTTCAGAATATAAAATTAATAACACAAAAAAATAAAAAAATGTCTTCGCTAAATTACAGTTTAACCAAAACAACCTAAGAGGAGTTGTCTTGTTTTTTACCCTCAAAATTAAAATAAAAAAAAATCAAAAATTTCAGATTAAAAAAATGAGAAATCTAACGGAGAATCTCGACGTCGGCGATTTGATCTGTTATGGAGACGATTTGATCAATTTATTGAAAGTCAAGAATGGATTCGAAGTTGTATCGCAAAGTTTCGACCACTTAAAAGTTCTTCGTCTCGCTTGCGACAATGATTTCAATCAGTTACAGATATCACTTCAAGGTCAGTTTTTTTCGATTTGGGTCACTTTAAAATTTATGGGTATTAATAGTTTATGATATTTATGATATCATTAATAGTTTATGTTTATGGATATCATTAATTATTTATGGATTATCCAAAAACATAAACATAAACAAAACATTAATAGTTTACAATTAGGGCATGGATAGGGATGATATACGTGCAAATACTTCCGTTATGAAAGGTTGGCCTCCATTGAGTACAATGTTTCCAGAGGAGATAAAGATTTGATAAATTACACTCTTGTTCGTATGATATGTCACGTCAAAAGTACTCGCTTGAGTCTCAAGGCTCCTAGAACCCTACAAAAAAAGAAGAAAACCAACCTCCTTTAAGTCTCCATGTCTAATGATGTATGATTGAACATATGTTAAATTAAACTTCTTACTTTGCCTCCATGTTTATCATCTAATAACGGCGTAGTAACTTGGTGATATAATCCAGTCCCTGTTGATTATTTGATGAGATAAGCCAAGACATATACTTACCAAATTATGGAAATAAGAGATAGATGTGTACCATTTAACTCTATAGGCCGAATTGTTGGCAAAATAGACGAAGAATCAACCTCGTTTGTGATTCGAACCCGAAGTCTATCCACTTGGACCGATGAGGGATTATCATTAGCATCATTCAAGTAAATTGAGAAGACACTAGGCTCTCCAGCAAAAGAACCATTGATCCCTGAACCATTTACTATACTTCTTGTTCCATCACAATAGCCTGCATAGACCGTATAAGCATATGGCTAACCCGAGATACTCTTGTTGTTTTTCATATCAGAAAGTGTGAGCGTGAAGTTTCCTTGTTCATTCAAGGTGAAAGACAATAACTGGACTCCTGGCTCAACATACTTAAACTTCAAATCTGATATCGGTATAGTCAAATCGGTTTCTTTCACCACATGAGCATCAAACTGATCATAAACTCCGGATACTAAGTTTCCGAATCGGTCTCGCTGGTGTATCAAGATCTCCATTTTGGAAAATATTTTCCATGTGTTCCATGTGCTTAGCTCGGACTTCCATATTTTCGTGCAACTAAAAACATCTAATGGCCCTGAAGTTAAAAGAATCAAACAAAAATAAGGACAAGTTTCTCATCTTAAGAAACTTTATGAAACTAAAACTTTCCATGTAGCAAATTCTCAATCACCTGAAGTAACCTCTAGAGGTAGTAGAGTACCACCATTCAATTTTTGACCCTCTTTCTCGGCACCAAGTAAGAATTTTCCAGAGGTCACAAGAGCAAACTCAATGGAAACATAACCAGGTGCAAACCATCTTACATATGGTACGAGATTAATGTAGCTATCAATTGTACCATTCTCATTGAGTAGTGACAATGAAAACCCTTCTTGCTCCATATCCGTACCGGAAAACAAAACATTGTTACCAAATGCATCTTTGGGAATAATCGAGATAGATGCATTCGTCCCAGCTTCAAACTCGTTGTTAAAATCCATCCAAGAAACAACACACACAGATGGATAAATTAACCCTTCACAACAAGTAAACAAAAAATATATTCAAATTTTAGTATCTTTCTAATAATTATTAATAATATTTCCAACATACAAACTAAACTTAGTTAGAGTCATAACTAAACTATATAACCATAAAAATAAAATAAAATAAAAATAACATATTTGTGAATCAAAAACCCAAACCTGCTATGGCTTCAAAATTAAGAGAAGAATCTGAAACATTGTAGTTTTTGTCTTCTATAAAGATGTTGAAGAAACCGGTCTTGATAGGTATAAAATAAATCGTCCCAGTGGAATTATGAAAACTAAATTTCATTGAAACATCGTTTATGTAGCTGCTGTTGCCGGTTTTACCGTTCACCGAAAGTGTAGGCTGAAACAAAACGTTGGTTTTGTTTTCGGGAACTCTAATCACCACTGTCGCGGTTTCACCGGCCTTGAACTTGTCTTGATTATATAACCAATAGGATGTATACTTGGATCCAACTACACAATTAAAATAATAATACTAAGTTTTGATTGTGATGGAGTCACGATGGTTCAACTACACAATTAAAAAAAAAACATTATGGTTTTGATTGGCAGCAGATTTTACATTAGTTTTAAGTTAAGATAATTAAACCACTTTAAGAAATAATGTTTTGAGTTTCTTTAATCATATAGCCACTAGACGGTGCTCGTGCCCGTGTCGCCGCCACCGCCGTATGGTGGTCAGAAGCGTCGTGAACCGAGAGAAAGAAGAAGAAGAAAACGAAAGGAGTCATGAGAGAGAATGATCTAGCCATTGTTGTTCCTTTTTATCTTGCCCTTTGGTTTTCTTTGGTGGTGAGAGTATAGAGAGAGAGGTTATAGAGAGAGAGCTAGGTTTAACTTTCCTTTGATCGTGGGATTAAGTTGGTTTTTGTATATTTTTGTTAAGGTTAATCAAATTAACTTAATATATCTTTAAAATAAATCTTTGGTTTATTTATTAGATCTCATACTTTTGGGTTTGCTTTTGGGAATAGAAATTTTAAAACTGCTATATAGAATAACTTCTCGTAATGTTCGATTAAGATCATACTAAATATTGTAGGGAATTTGTTTATTTTTATCAAACAAACTATATAATAAAGAATCAGTCAAAGATTTTCTTATTTAAAATTGAATTTTTTTTTTCAAACTAGCACATCTCTAGACATTATTTGAGAGGTAAATTGCCAAGTGTACTCATTATCGGAGTAATATATAATTTGTTTGATTAAAATAAAAAAATTTGGGAGGTAAACTGAAATTTAAATTAATCACACCATTTATTAAAATATACATTTTGACATAAAAACATACATTTTGATGTTTTATTTAACTTAAAATTTTTAAATTTATTTTCAGCTTTTAGTTTAAGTTTTATATTTTGTTATAACTAGTTATTTGATCCGTGCCATGCGCGGAGTTTTATTTTTATAAACTTTACAGAAACTAAATTTAAAATTGTTGACAATCCATTTTTTATTATTGATCGTAATATTTCTGAAAAAACATTTCAAAATTTTTTTGAACAATAATAACATCGTATGATTTTTTCCGTTGAAAACCACGAACATAATTTTATTAACCAAAATACCATAAAAAATAAATTATATAAAATGAATATAAAATATTTACAATTTATAATAATAATTTTATTTAGAATAAATTGAAAATTGTTTTTCGTTTGGTAAATCCAATAATATAAATTATAGACGTTTTGTATGGACTTTTTATTATATCATATTTATGAGTTTTTTATTAGTAAATTACTACTTGCGCGGGGTAATGATATTCATAAATAATATTAAGTTATATTATGGAAGACCATGAATTGATCAATATAGGGTTAAACATTTAACCCGAGATCCGAAACCAGAAACCGAATCAACCTGAAAAATCCGGTTTGGTCCGGTTTCGGTTCTCATATTATCCTATCGGGTTTTAATATTTTCTAACTCGGGTTTCCATTCTAACCCGAACCGACTGGAGTACCGAATTGTACTCGAATAGACCCGAAGATATACACATGTATATAGTTTTGATAATGTAACTTGGATTTTAGTAGGTTGTTTCAATTTTTTGCGGGTTATAGGAATAAGCCGAACCAAAACCCAAACCGAATCCGAATTACCCGAAATAAGACCGGAAGTTCTTACCAAAAATATGTTAAACCTGGAAATTCGAACCAAAAAATCAAAAAACCCGAAACCAATAATATTTGGCTCCAGGTCAGGTTTTGTTAAATATATGAAACTCGACCTGAACCCGAATGATTCGAACCGAACATAACTGTATTTGTAAATAACCCGAACGGATCCTATATCCTTTAACCCGAAAAAACCAGAACTCGAATGAGCCTGACCTGAAAACCGAATGTCTAGGTTCCAATCCACTAATCAAATTTCCCGATACCCGTTGGCAATTTATGAGACATGCATCTATGAAAGACCATTATCGAAAGTCGAAATAACTAATCAAACTTTGCATGCTTATTGAAAGAAAAAGACCTGCATTATGCATACCCCGATAAATGAAGGCGCGATCCATTTACCGAAATTCGCAGACTCATTAGACGAAGGTCCGCTTTAATGATTTTGTATGTGATAAAGTCTTATTTAATTAGAAGATTTCTTATTTTGTTTCTTATTGTTTTCAATGTGGGAGAAATTTAATTCTTAAAAAGTTTTATATGTGGGCGTGAATTCGTTGGGTATAAAATATAATTTATTAGATTCGCCAAACAAAAATTATTCAAAAATATAAGGACTAAAACGCAAAAAAATAAAAAATATCCTAAAAGCTATCACGTCGCGACACGTAGGCGTTTTGTCTTCTCTTTTAATAGTATAGATGGGCTTTTTAAAATCATATTTTATGAGCTTTTAAAATTTTCATTCAAATTTCAAAAATGTTTTCTCAATTAATATATATACTAGATTTTTTGATCCGCGTCAAGCGCGGATTACAAATTTATAAGTCTATGTATTATATAAAAATATACATAAATACTTTTCATTTTCGGCATATAATTATCTAAAATAAATGTGAAATTATTTTTAACTCGTTTTCACCCGTTTAATCAATTTTAACCCGTTTTCAATATATTAATCCTTCACATCATTACAATGTCAATTGAAATTTAAACTATTGTGGGTTAAACTAATTATGATTATAGAACAAATCACTGATTTTACTTAACTCATTTAACTCTTCAAAACACAAATGACTTATTTAAATGTAGTAGGGGTGGCCGCGGAGCGGATATCGCAAAAAATTCAATATTTGATATTTGCTTTGCCTTTTACGAATATCTATTTTTCTATGGAAAAATACGAATATCCGGACTTTCGGATATCCGGAAATTTTAAGAGTATTTGCGGATATTCGGATCTCTCATTTCGATATAAAACAAAGTTGAAAATGCTAGTATTTTTTATATGTAAAATACTCTTATTTTTTAAATGATCCAACACGTTAAAGATAAGTAAAATTAATTAGTTTTATACTAAAATTAAATAAAAAATGTTACGATTGATTTTTTATTTTGTAAAAAGTAGTAGTAATTAAAAAAAATTTCATCACACTATATTTTGTAATTTTAATATTTATTGGTGCGTATGATCTTTATTTATTTATTTTACTTTACTATTAATTGAGAATATGACCACATATAAAATGTATTATATATTTGTCATCTAATATATAAGATAAATGTGTGATTACATACAATAATTTTTACCAAATATGGCAAATAGTTTTGCAAACAATATTTTTTCCTTAATTTTTGTTTGCACTGGAAAACTAATAACTAATGTGATGAAGAAATAATAATTAATATTATGTATAAGTATATAACTATATTTAATATTTAGTTATTTTTATAAATATGACTATACATATATATATATATATATATTTATGCACGAAGCGGATCGGATACCCGACCTTTAAAATTTTAGTATGTGATATTTTCTTTGTTCTTAACGAATATTTAATTTTAATATTTGCTTCGATTTGTAATGTCACGGATATCCGGATTTTACGAATCAGATCAGGGCAAATAACGAATTGGATCAAATATAACGGATATTTTGCCCAGTCCTAATATGTAGTTTTTACTATCAATGTAGGACTTTTTCAAAAAAAAAAAGTTTTTTTATCAATTTTATGGGCTTTTTATTTCTAATTTTATGGACTTTTAAAATTTCATTCAAATTTTCAAAAGTATCTCCTCAATTAAAAGGAGATATTTTTTTTAATGTTGTAAAAGACTATTTTGTAGCGGTTTGTTAAATAGAAGCGCACAACTGATTTCATTAATTTTGCAAATATTTAGGGATTTTTATATTTAATAATATCTTTATCGATTGAAACATAGTGTATATAATTAAATAGCGTATAAAATAAAACAAATATAAATAAAGTTTTTATAAAAAGTATATTGATATTGGGTGATTTTCCATATGTTTTATATTCATAGATATATACTTTTAATTCTTACGTTTTATTGAAAGAAATCTATAGCATAGTGGTTGGGATACTACCTCACTCTTCGTTTTCAATTAATGGGAGGATTCGAACACGTGAGTTGATATATTGAACTTTTGATGTTTAACCACTAGAGCAATTGAAGTTTTCCATTTTATAGTCGATATGAAAAGAGGAATTCACAAATCTACACCCTTTCAACCCCTTCTTCACAAAAATACTCCTAATTTAATATTTTCACATATTTACACCCTTTCAAAATTTTAAAAGCTTGATTTTACCTTTAAAAAATTACCAAATTTATTTTTTTTTCATTTGGGTTCGCTAATTAGTGTTTAGGGTATAGTATTAAGGGGGTAGGATTGTTTGGGTAGAGTTTATTTGGATTTAATTTTGAGTGTTTAGGTGTAGTTTTGTGAAGTATTTTGGAAATGGTGTAGTTTTGTGAAATGTAATTCAAATGGTGTAGTTTTGTGATTCTCCCATATGAAAATATATATTTAAAGTATTAAAAATCGCGGTGAAAACTATGTTTTTATTCTATTTTAAAAATTTAATATTATATGCCTAGGAGATTTTTTACGTGACAAAATTTTATTAATATAATCCACAAAAATATTTTTCATAAATATGATAATACAAATAATATTAAGGGAGAATTACAAAACTACACCTTTTGAATTACATTTCACAAAACTACATAATTTCAAAATAAATTCACAAAACTATACCTAAACACTCAAATAAAAATATTACATAAATAAATTCACATAAATAAAAATATTACATAAATTCACAAAACTACACCTAAACACTCAAAATAAATTCACAAAAATATTATCAACCATAATTTTTTATTTTTTTATTACATAAATAAAAATATTCAAATAGTTTAAGACTCTTGAAAAAATATATCTAAATTATTTAGTTAATACATCTAAATTATTTGGCCTAAATACATCTAAATTATTTAGTTAATAAGACTCTTGAAAAAATATAAATATTAACATCTTTTGGTTTAGATTAATAATTTTTTTTTGTCAACATTTGGGCCACAAATGGCCGGTCCATTAGCTAAACCTACACTTTCGTAGGCGCGGGGAATCGATCCCGGGTGGGGTGGTGCTACCTGCCTCATGTGGACTTATGACTGTCATTAGACCAAAACCACTTCCCCCTGTTTAGATTAATAATAGAAAAGCATATTCATAAATGAGATTGCATTATCTACCCAAAATTAATGTTAATGGTTCCCAAAATCATCTTGAAGCCTTTGGGTAGAAAACCAAAACACATAAAAATTCATAAATTGCAAAAATTATTTTTACATATAAATGTATTGTGACAAAAATTCTCTTAAATGACTGATAGCTTGCATATTTTACACATTTTACCTTTGTTTATGCATTAGAATTAACTCATTTAGGCTGCATTTAGTGTCATATAGGTTGCATTTTGGTTTGTTTCATGTATTTCAGGTTTCGGAGCGTTAAAACGGCAAAAGACGAAGAATTCAAGCAAAAAAGAAGTGGAAACACTTGCATCGTTTTGTTGTATCGGTTTCCCATGGCCGATATAGAAGAAATTCTTTTGCCGAGACTTGTATCGACCAGTCATATCGGTCACACCTGGCCGATACAAGAGAAAGAGAACCTGAAGATGCGTATCGACATGTTGTACCGGTTTGGAGTGGCCGGTACAGAGAAAAAGGAAACGAAGCACTTGTATCGACATGTCGTATCGGCTTAGCCTGGCCGATACGAAGAAAACTGAGCCGAAGGAAGGTTACCGAAAGCGCATATCGGCCAGACTGTATCGGTTTGCTATGACCGATACAGGCTGCGAAATTAATAAGGAAAATCGGTTTTATGTTGTAAAAAGGAAAACCAATTCCTAAACCAAATTGGTTTCCTTTATTTTCTTTGGTTTTTAATATATTAGGGTTTTTATGTGTTTAGAGAATGATTATTCTATCTTTTGTTTTAGTTTTTCATCGTTTGTTTCTTAAGCTTTTGGACTTGGAGGATTCTTGGTGTTTGCCTTGACCACCTTTGTGATCTTCATCAATAAGATTTTCTTGAACTTTATTCTCTTGTCTTTGTTTATGTTATTGCTTTCTTTCAATTTAATTGCTTTGAATTTCAATATGCTTAGTGAGTAGTTTCCCATAGACAATTAGGTTGGGGAAAAAGGGTGAATCAACCCTAGGGTTGATCGATGTCTAGAACTTAAAACCTGATAAATCTTTAATCTAGTGTAACAATCTTAATGCTTTAATTGACCTGATCAATCAATTGATAGAACCCAAGAAACTTCACAACCGAGAGGTCTGTGAGGATTCCTGAACAATAACCCTAGAACTAAACCTAGCTTAACCGAGAGATCTGTGTTAATAAGTTTAGTGGTTGAATTGATTTGAACTTTAATGTTTTCTAAAATTTAAACTATCCAAGATATTGTTTTAGTTTACTTGTTAGGAAAATGATCTATGTCACGAGAGTGGATTGATCTAAAATCGTTTTCAAAACCTTAAAGTACTTTTATAAAAGACATCGAAAACCATGAAAGTTGATGAACCCGTTAAAGTACCCTGACCTGGTTGTTTAGCTTTTTTAATTTGAATCTTTACAACTTGCAATTTCGATTTATTTCTTTGTTAATCTTTACAAAATTACATAAACAAAACCATCTTTTAAATTGCTTAGACTAAGATTGATTCCTTGCAAACTTTAGTAATTTAATTGCTCCTGATTCGGATTGACCTCAAGTACTACAATTGAGACATTAGATTAAACGGGGTAAAATCTCGTTTACCAAATTGGCGCCGTTGCCGATTCAAGAACTCGATTAAATATTAGAGTTTTGGAATTACTTGGGACTAAGTTTTAGTTACAAGATACTAATCTTTTCTTTTCTTTTGTGGTTTTTCGTGCTCTCAGGTGTATGCAAAGAAGAAGTCACGGACAAAGTGATAGCTTGCTCTTCTACGCCGACATCAAAGCACACGAACGAGCCATCTCTAAGGAAAAGAGACTGGATCACCACTCCGACTCCGAACCACCCGCACTCGACGCTTCAGACTCGGAAACGGAGATGGCAAACAACACCGCACGCGCGATAGGGGACGACGATGTACCTTCAAACATCCCCAATCGCAGCGGCATCGTTCCACCAGCCATTGCGAGCAACAACTTCGAAATCAAGCCTAGCCTCATCAACATGGTGAACAGCAACAAGTTTCACGGGCTGCCTAGTGAGGATCCCATCGACCATCTACATAACTTCGACATGCTCTGCGAAACGGTCAAAGTTAATGGGGTAAATGAGGACATGTTCAAGCTGCGATTGTTCCCTTTCTCACTTGGGGACAAAGCACACACATGGCAAGAAAGCGTTTCTAACCAAGTTCTTCTCAGTGGCTAGAACATCGAAGTTGAGAAACGAGATCTCAAGTTTCTCTCAGCACGACCAAGAGACGTTTAGCGAGGCTTATGAACGTTTCAAGAGCTACACGGTGCGATGCCCACATCACGGTTTCACGGGAGAGAGCTTACTCAGCACGTTCTACCGCGGTCTAAAATCGAAGTTCAGAATGCTTCTTGATTCAGCTAGCCAAGGAAACTTCCTTGGGAAGACGGAAGCCGATGGACAGCTTTTGGTGGAGAACTATGCCCTAAGCGATAGCAACTACGGGGAAGAATATGATCGCAACATCCGCGGCTACTGGGAATGATGATCAATTTCGAAAGGAGATTAAGGCGGTGAATGAGAAGCTTGACAAGCTACTCATGACTCAACATGCGGGAATCAACTTCGTAGGAAGTAGAGAAGAAGAGGCGACCCCACTTCATAGCACTCATGAGGAGATAAACTATGTGGGTAATCAAGGTGATTGGCGTTTCAACAACTATTCTCAACACCCAAACCTCTCCTACCGAAACAACAACGTAGCCAACCCCCAAGACCAGGTCTATCCCCATGCGCAACAAGGAGGTTACCAAGGTAAATCTCAATACAACCAAGGCGGATACGTACCGAGACCACCACCTAATCGTCCTCCAGGTTACAACAACCCTCCTGCTGCTCAAGGAGTGGCTGCATCACCAGCTCCCTAAGGTGATCAAACCACTCAGATGCTAAAACAGATTCTAGACGGCCAAACCCGAAGTCAAATGGAGTTCAGCACGTTCAAGAAAGAAATTCAGGCAAAGGTTGACAACTCTTACCATGATCTCAACGCCAAGTTTGAAACCTTGAGTACACACTTGAAAGCCTTGGATAATCAAGTGACTCAAATTACCTCGGCTTCTAAGCGACCAATGGGCCAACTCCCGGGTAAACCTGAAGCCAATCCTAGAGAGTATGTCAACTCCATAGAACTTAGTAGTGGTACACAAATGCTTTCAAGCGATCTCATTGAGGACAATGCGGATCAGGTCGGGGAGGTGGAACAGACCCACGAGACAGAAACCACGGTCCTAGCCAACGAAAACACCGCAGGCGGTAATGAGAAAGATATAGGGGGCCTATATCGGCCAAGTGTATCGGCCACGACTGGCCGATACCGACCACCTATAACGGCCAGGAACAAAGCCGATGCGAGTGAGAAGGAGACAGGGGACTCGTATCGACCAGGCGTATCGGTTTCGGATGACCGATATCGACCACCTACATCGGCCAAGAACATGGCCGATACAGAGGAAAAATCCGAGAAAAAGAAGAAGCCCGTTTACGTGACGTCTTCTTACGCGCCTAAGCTTCCTTTTCCGGGTCGAGCCAAGATGCATCTCTTGAAGGAGTACTTTAGAGCTAAGCTCGAGAAGCAAATAAACGAGGTGCAAACTCCCATGCCTCTTGTTGACGCTTTCAAGCAAGTCCCTCACTCCACCAAATCTTTGAAAGACACCATCAAAAACAAGTCCAAAAACTTGGAAGACACGGTGAAACTTTCACAAGAGTGCAGCGCGATCATTCAGAAGGATCATTCTCCTAAGAAACTTGGCGATCCAGGGAGTTTTACTTTGCCTTGCACTCTTGGTCCTTTGATCTTTGAAAAGTGCTTGTGCGATCTAGGGGCTAGTGTCAACGTTTTTCCTCTATCTGTTGCTAAACGACTTGGTCTTTCTTCTTTCCAACCTACTAAGATCTCCTTGGTGCTGGCCGATAGATCCGTGAAGGAACCCGTTGGAATCTTAGAAGATATCCCGGTAAAGTTGGGGGACGTTTTCATTCCAACAGATTTTGTCGTCTTGGAGATAGACAAGGAGCTTGATAATCCACTCATCTTTGGAAGACCTTTCTTGGCAACCGCATGAGCCGTCATAGATGTGAAGGTTGGAAAGATAGATTTGCACCTTGGGAAGGACCTTGTTCAGCGGTACAACATCAATGATGTAGTCAAGAAACCCAGGGAGACGGTCCCTTGTGAAGCTTTGGTGATTGGAGTGGAGAAAGATGCTAGCAATGGTAAGTCTAGTGATGATGCAAGGAGCAAACCCAAAGCTCCAAAATTGGAACACCAATCCCCTCCTAGGAAGTTCAGAAAGGTGCATTGGAACATGTCTCAAAACCGCGTCATTAGAAAGTTAATCAACGAGGTTAAATCTTTGAAGAAAGCTTTCAAGAAAGAAGCAAGGAGTGCTCGCTGCGACTCGGATAAGGGCAAACACAAAGATGTAGTCGAGTTTGGTGTGAAAGGAGTAAAACTCAAGCCGCCCCTGGACCACAAAGTTGTCACCGAAGGAGATTCGACATCTCTTTCAAGCCCCAATGTCGTCTAAAAAGAAGGGGGTAAAGTCAAGCTAAGAGACTATAAACAAGCTCACTTGGGAGGAAGTCCCATGTCTATCCTTGTATATACAATTTTAGTTTGCATTTAGATGATAATTTACTTAGAGTTTATGTCGTGTTTGATGGTTTCAGGTGAAAAAGAAGTAGGAAAACGAATTCTGAAAGGGGTATCGGCTCGTTATATCGGTTGCTTGGACCGATATCGGGCAAGAGTATCGGTCCGCCGAGACCGATACGGACGACGTCGACTCGTCGTGTTAGTACTACTGAGGTAACACCTGAACCATGTGCATACGCATTAGTTTTTCATATTAGACTCATTCATACATACATTTAGGAACCTTCTCCAATGCTTGTTTCACACGGAGACCGTGTGATTTAAGTTTGGGGGAGTAGTCATATTAGTTTTCGCATATTAGCATTCATAAACAAAAAAAAAAAAAAAACAAAAAAATCTGCATATAGGATTAGTTCATGGCATTTAGAGCATATGCATAGGGGATCTATGATGACGTTAACCTTGTAAAGCGACGCACTTTGTGTTTTGAACAGTATCTTAGGTGTAGTATCTTCCGTAAACGAATTAGAACTCGCTGAAAATCTTAAAACCGCAACTCTAGACATTGATGTTTAAAAATCCAATTGTGTGGTTATGAAGCTTGATAGTTCTAAGTCACCTTCGAAAAATTATCTGAACTTAAACTTGACTTTTAATTAGCATGATTGATAGTTTTCAAGAGAATTTCTATGGCTTTGTGATTTCTACGGATTGTGGCTTCCTAAACCGAAACACTTAAAGCGCAATCCGGTCATTCTCATTCTAAGGATGATTCCCCTCTCACCCCCTTAACCTTAACCCAAACACTTGTGAGAATTCTTTTCATTTAGTGATTGTTTGGTTTCGCAAAAACTTGAAAGTATAGGGAGCGACAAGAAAGGACATCCATTGGACTAGTTTTTCTTAGACTAGTGATTTAGAAGGGAATAACGGCTAGGTGAGACACGTCTTTGAGTTTTGAAAATTAAGAAAATAAACACGAGTGATTGTAAAACACCTAGGGGGATAAAAATTGGCTAAGTAAAAAAAGAAAAATAAATAAATAAATAAATAAATAAATAAATAATTTTCGATTAAGAAATATATAAAAAAAAAGAAACTTAGCCAAAATAAAATACCCTAAGGTAGTTAAAGAAAAGAAAAGAAGCTCGATGTTTAAGTGTTTGAATGTTTAAAAGAAAGACGATTGGTTAGTGGATAATCTTGAGTATGAATGGATGTCCGGACTTGTATGCATCAGTTGCTTCTTGTCTTTCCTGGTTTTGCTTGACCCTTTCACTCCCCGAGAGAAACCGCGCTACAACTAACCACATGCCTGAGTGTTAACCTCCTCGTTTGATTCGAAATCCCGTTCTTACCTAGACAAATAGAAAAACTCTTGGAAATTTTTAATCATGTTTCATGCTTGATTGTGTTTTAATTGAATGTGAAAGGTGTTTAGACTAGACAAGTGGATCACATACTTTTGGTAATAATAGCGGATTTAGACGGAGTTAAGGTAGATAGAAATAAGTAGAACTAGTTCGGTTGCGAGAGGGTACTATGTTTAGGATACTTGTTCATTACACTTCCGTGTTGCTTTTGGTTCTGAGGTCCCCGCCTCCACACCTTCCTAAACTTTGATGCGAAATTCTCTTACTTGAGGACAAGCAAATGATAAGTTTGGGGGAGTTGATAGCTTGCATATTTTACACATTTTACCTTTGTTTATGCATTAGAATTAACTCATTTAGGCTGCATTTAGTGTCATATAGGTTGCATTTTGGTTTGTTTCATGTATTTCAGGTTTCGGAGCGTTAAAACGGCAAAAGACGAAGAATTCAAGCAAAAAAGAAGTGGAAACACTTGCATCGTTTTGTTGTATCGGTTTCCCATGGCCGATATAGAAGAAATTCTTTTGCCGAGACTTGTATCGACCAGTCATATCGGTCACACCTGGCCGATACAAGAGAAAGAGAACCTGAAGATGCGTATCGACATGCCGTACCGGTTTGGAGTGGCCGGTACAGAGAAAAAGGAAACGAAGCACTTGTATCGACATGTCGTATCGGCTTAGCCTGGCCGATACGAAGAAAACCGAGCCGAAGGAAGGCTACCGAAAGCGCATATCGGCCGATCGTATCGGTTTGCTATGACCGATACAGAGCCGCGAAATTAATAAGGAAAATCGGTTTTATGTTGTAAAAAGGAAAACCAATTCCTAAACCAAATTGGTTTCCTTTATTTTCTTTGGTTTTTAATATATTAGGGTTTTTATGTGTTTAGAGCTAGAATGATTATTCTATCTTTTGTTTTAGTTTTTCATCGTTTGTTTCTTAAGCTTTTGGACTTGGAGGATTCTTGGTGTTTGCCTTGACCACCTTTGTGATCTTCATCAATAAGATTTTCTTGAACTTTATTCTCTTGTCTTTGTTTATGTTATTGCTTTCTTTCAATTTAATTGCTTTGAATATCAATATGTTTAGTGAGTAGTTTCCCATAGACAATTAGGTTGGGGAAAAAGGGTGAATCAACCCTAGGGTTGATCGATGTCTAGAACTTAAAACCTGATAAATCATTAATCTAGTGTAACAATCTTAATGCTTTAATTGACCTGATCAATCAATTGATAGAACCCAGGAAACTTCACAACCGAGAGGTCTGTGAGGATTCCTGAACAATTACCCTAGAACTAAACCTAGCTTAACCGAGAGATCTGTGTTAATAAGTTTAGTGGTTGAATTGATTTGAAGTTTAATGTTTTCTAAAATTTAAACTATCCAAGATATTGTTTTAGTTTACTTGTTAGGAAAAGGATCTCTGTCACGAGAGTGGATTGATCTAAAATCGTTTTCAAAACCTTAAAGTACTTTTATAAAAGACATCGAAAAACCCGAAAGTTGATGAACCCGTTAAAGTACCCCGACCTCGGTTGTTTAGCTTTTTAATTTGAATCTTTACAACTTGCAATTTCGATTTATTTCTTTGTTAATCTTTACAAAATTACATAAACAAAACCATCTTTTAAATTGCTTAGACTAAGATTGATTCCTTGCAAACTTTAGTAATTTAATTGCTCCTGATTCGGATTGACCTCAAGTACTACAATTGAGACATTAGATTAAACGGGGTAAAATCTCGTTTACCAATGACTACATTTCACCTAAAAATAAAGAAAAAATAAATAAATTTATACATCAAAATTTTTTCTATGCCCCATTATGTCTTCACGGGAATAAAAGAGTTAAAGTCGTACAAGATTAATTGTAACAACACTTCCGTTGCAAAAAAACTTAATTTTTTTTCTATTTTTAACTATCTGTCGCAAAACTTCTCCATTCATAATAACAACACCTTTAATATATGCAAATATTTGTATATAATATATATATATATATGTGTGTGTGTGTGCACGTGTAATTTACTCATTTTATCATTTTGAGTACTAATAAATATAGATAATTTGGAACAATTTAGCCAAAATAAATATAATAAATACATGAAGAAGAGAATGAGTATGTGATGACTAATTTCAATGTGAGCAATAAGTTAGAGTTATTATACGTTGATTCATCTTTATACAATAAAATTGTATATGTGAATTATAATGTTTTTTATCTTGATTATGCGATAAATTAATACCTTTTGGCCATATTTAATAGAAATATATGTTGAAGAGGCATCACCTCTCATTTATTTACGTATATGTGTAAAATAGTATTATTTTTTTTAAATGCTTAATTGTATTAATGTTTTATTTTCATTGGTTATTCAATTTTAAAGTTTTTGATGATTTGTCAACTTCTCATAATTTATGAAAGCTTAGGGTGTCAATGCAAGGAGAGACACATCTTCTTTATCTAAAAGATATATTTTTATCATACAACTAGAAACTAAAAAGCAAATATATTTGAAGAGAGAAATAGAAGAAAATAATGTTTATTGAATTGTATTTGTTAATTAAAAACACATAGCTTATTTACACTTATAAAAATTATAAATGTGCTTGAAAAAAAAACTATGAATGTTTGTAAATATGTAGGGAATAATTGAGTTTTATTCATCTACTAAAATTAGGATATATATAGATCCAAACCAAAAAGAGACAAAACTAATTGACCAACCTAAAAGTGAAGCAAATTAGTTTAATTTGTATTATTGGGTGAAATGACCCACCATCCCTTTACGTAGGGTCCATATACCGTCGTCAAAGCCAAAATAAGTCAAGTCGTATTATATATTAAATTTTGATTTTATTCTGCCTAATTTTTTTTTACGCTTCATCATCGATATCATTCTTAAATATTTTCTATGTATTTATTTAGACCTCTAAATATTGCGTTCATTATATGAGTTATTTAAAAAGTCGATTACTACGTAATAGACTCGCAATTAATTAATAAATTAGGGTTTTAATACATAAGTGACATAACTGTTTTTTCTTCCTTACCTTAAAATTCGAAAACGACAATTTGACCATTCCGGCTTCGAGCTAACAAAATTTTCATATTAATCCTAATTTCCCAGTATAAGATAGTTTTTTGTTTGTCATCTAAGTAAAAAAAACGTTTACATAGAATAATATTGTTACGTTTTAGGCGGTTTTACCTAGCTAATTCATTTTCTCTTAGATAATCAATTATGTTCATATTTTTTAACCACCGTGTGGATGAAATAAATTTTCTAATAAATTGTCTGAATTTTATGTGGGCGTTGCGGTTTTCGATTTGGTTTTCTTGGTTTTTTGGTTTTAGAAAAATTGAAACCATACAAAAACCATAAGTATTCGGTCGGTTTCGGTTTGGTTTTTTTCGGTTTTATGGTTTAATGATTTCATAATAAATAAAACCATATTTAAGTCGGTTCGGTTTGGTTCCGGTTTTCTAGTTTATTTCATGATTTATGAACCATATTTTTTTGTTTCTAACCCTATATTATATGTATATCCATGATATCAAATATATGTTGTTGAGAAAAAAGTATCTTTTATCCCAAGTAACACAAGATACAACGATTATATTTTGATTAATTTTACACTACACAAAAAAGGGAATCATTCCAAAGTGATTCTTATTTCCAAATCTTAACTACTTTTCTATTTATCCTAAATAAACGTAAATTTTTTTTCAAAAGCACAATATTTGATTATATATTCGTTTCTAATCACTTTATCATATTCATCTACTATATTTTCAACTTACATATTGTTTATACAATTCTCCATTAATCTCTTCTTCTTTTTAATTAGGTAAGGAAATATTCTGCATCAAAAATCATATTTGTAAAATTGTTCATTGAAATCATTTTTATACCTACATTGTTTTTCTTTTTTTTTTTGGTTAGATTTTTAATTTAAATGGATTCCTCTCTTTGGTGTAACATTAACATGGATCCTCTCCTAAAAAGTTTGGACTTTCAAACTCTACCTAATGAGCAAACCGTCCACACAGGTAGTAATCTTTATGATTAGTTGTTTAATTTATTTTGATTAATGATTTTGAGATGAGTTTCTATGTGATATTTTGATATGCCTTTTGCACAGACCCGTTTACTTATGAACTGGAGAAGCTGCCTGAAGAATTGGAGACCTTAAAGAAAACCTATGAACGAAAAGTTAGATTTCCTAAATACCACATTTTTCTTTTAATTTTTCTTAATTACTGATGCCATACAAAAATCCGAAAATATGCCCCTTTTATATAAAATTTATGACTTTAGTTATCATTATTGTAAATATATAGGGTTTTGAACTTATATACACGAGGCAATTCCTCTATAGGTTGTTTTGGTTAAAGTGAAATTTAATGAGACACTTTTTGATTTTTTTGTGTTTAGAATTTTATATTCCATAAAAAATAATTATTTTTAAAATCTGAAAACGTCAGTATTTTTTATTTAGTTTTACGAATTTGATAAAAATATTTCAAAAATTTTAAAACAAATTTAAAATGTTTTTGATAAAATCATCCAAATATAATTATAAAATATTTTTTTGAAAACTTCTAGGGTATAGAAATTAAAATTCTACCATTTGCGTTCGCAAATCCAAATCTAAGACCCCGATTAGTTTAGGGTTTAGATTTATAAATTTTCGATTTTTTATTAAAAAAAATAAAAATGGGTATAAGAGATTTTTGTGAGTATAAGAGATTTTGTCAAATCCAAAACGACATTTTACAATTTTGCCTCTATATAAACTTTTCAAATCTCATAAAGTATAAGAAATCCTATAATTTTCTAATATTCGTATGAATATGTTACAAAAATTCCATTAAATATGCCAATTAACTATGGATGCCCTAACCGTATGAATTTGTGGTGCATTGACAAAATTGTTTGCTTTGATTGTGAGCAGAAATCAATATTGAAAGCTGAATACGAGAGGAAGATTGCTAAAGTAGAAGCAGAGTATCAAAGAAACCTTCGTGTTGTAGAAGCTGAGTATAAAAGGAGAACAAAGGTTATAGAGACACGTATGAATCTTGTTGTAATGCAAAAAGTGATTTCAAAATCTTTCTTGTCTAAGTGTTCTTAAAATAAGTAGGTTCTGAGTAAAATTTGTTTCTCCCACTATGATTGTGTTCTGAGTAAAATAAGAAGATTTTGAGCTTACAAGAAAATCTGTTTCTCCCACCATGATTGTGTTTTATTTTAGTTTTTTATTTTATTTTACCTTAAAACTAAATGATATTTACGCTTTTTCGACAATGTTTTAGGAATCTATATTAAGACACATTGAATTTAAGTCACTTGTTTTATAAACTCTTATATATGGTGAGGTAAACTGATCAAATATTAAAATATTGTATAATTATATAGTTTTTATTTCATGTGTATAAAATTTACTAAAGGTATACAAACTTACAGAAAACTAAAAACAATTTAATTATAATTTATTTTAATATTAAATAGTAAAAACATAAAGTATACTTTAAAACTATTTTAAAAATAAATTTGTTAGTCCTACGTAGAAGTATAATTAAAACTATTCCTCCATAAAATAACATTTTTTGAAAGAAAAAAAATTACATACTTTTATCAAAACCCCCCCAAACGTGGTTTTTAGTTTTCATGTACAAATTTTAAAAAGATATAAATTTGTGAATAAGAAAATAATATTGGTACAACACATTTTAGTTAATATTTTGTGTTTATTAGTAAATTTTAAACCCGTGAATAAAAACTATTTAGTTATAAATATGAAAATATTTAAATAGTAAAAGCATAAATTATAAGTAAAACTAAAAACCAAAGAAATATACACTAAGAAACCAAAAACTAAAAAAATGTCATTTAAGTTTTCTTAAAACCAAAATCAACCCAAAATCAAAAACCAAAAATTTAAAAACCAAAATCTGAAAACCTGAAACTAAAATCTGTAAACCAAAGACTAAAAACCATACAAACAATCACAGCCTTGAGTAATGTGTTCCATGTGTTATTTTTCAAACTTGTTGAGTTTTCTCAAATTATTTTAGTCTAATCAATTTATGAAGGAAAAACTCATACATACAGTTTTGGTTCCATATATGTAAAAGTAATTTTTACTAGTGGCGAACAATGTTATAACGGAAATATTTATTAGTTATATAAAGGTATAACCGTATAAAGGTAAAGAAGTAAATAAATACATCATTCTCATATTTACAATATTTAAAATAGTATATAGTTGGACCAATTAAGACATGTTAACGGTTGATCGAGTTATATGTTATATCGAATTATATATAACGTATGCTTTTTCCACACAAAAATATTACCTATGTTTTTTACATGTTTTTGGACCTAGTATGATATGTTATGATACTTTTTCTAATTAATTACACAAATCCTATATAAAAGATGAGGGGAACACTCCTTGTGTTGACACATCATCATTCAAAATTTATGTCAATTCATTAATTTATTAATTTTAAAAAATATATGTGAAAATTCTAACTATTAATTCATAAAGTTATTAAATTTCAACTTAATTTTTGTAATATTATTATATTACAATATCAAATGCACTAAATCTATGTGACAATTTTATTTACTAATACATAAAAGTTCTTAAATATGTATTTTTTAATCTTATTGATTTTGAATATATAAAAGCAACTTAAACTCAATATATGTAAAACCACATCACATAAATAATAATTAAAATAAAAGGTATACAAAACTTATAATTTTTTTTGAAAACATGAAAAGCAAAATAAATAAAAAAGAATACAAAAATATACAATTTAAGTCATTGAGTAAACAATACTAAAAACATATATTGCACAATTCATTTAGGTGAGTAAAATATAAGAAAAATATATCGATATAAGTAAAGAAACCATAATACACAAGAAAGAAAAACAAATACAAAAACTAAAGAATATACAAACTATCTAGGATTAGTGAAAAATATACAATACAGAGAATTCGGAAAGTAAAAACTAATCCAACAAACATTATTTAGGTGAATAAGAATAAAAATATCAAAAATAAAATTAATAGATTGAAAACAAAAATATAATATATTAAATTTATTAAAAAATATATAAATATAATATTGACTATAAATCCGTGAGTATCGCGGGCTCTCTCCTAGTTTATATAATATCATTTGCTTCGAGAATAAAATGCGTGAATTTACCAAACAAATAATAGCTTTTTGGTGTTTTGTGTGTGTTGTATTTATAAAGATTAAAAACCATAGAGTAGAGAACAAGAAATAGGTTTGAATTTTGTTTTTTAATTTTGACTAATATTTGATTTTATTATACTTTTCTTTTTTTTCGAGTAAATATTTTAAATGACCAAGTCAAATAAAGTCACTCTTTTTTTAGGAATCAAAACAAAACGTTCCAAATAAAAAGAAATAAAATAAAATAAAATAAAAATTCACCAAAAACCTAAAAATTAGAAAATGAAATTACATAAGTGAGACAAAAAACACATCTTTATGTATAGTCTTCTTCTAATTTACTGTGTTTAGTGTTTGTGTTGTATTCTTTTGGAAAGTTGAATCTTTTGTCGGTTCATAATTATGAGTAATTGGACAAGACAAAACTCAAATAACAACAACAATTATCATAATAAAAATCATAGTCGCCTCTTGGTATGATCTCTTCTTCTCTCTGATTTAAGAATTTATTAGGGTTTGTGTTTATTCATTAGCTAGTGTTGGTGTCTAAATTCTAAACGCTTCTATGTACTTTGGTTTATTGAAATTCGTAATACTAATTGACTTCATTGATGTTAGGTTTTGTGAAATTTTTTGTCTTAATCTTATAGATACATTTTGATTATGAACACTTCATGGTTAAACCAAAATTTTATTAATCTACCCTAATAACTTGGTTAATTATTAAAGTAAAATACTCTTAATTTCTTCAGAGAATGATTTGTTTCTAAACCCTGAGATCCTATTTTGGACTATTTTGTCTTGGCATGTATGTTATTATATACTTAATATACCCTTAGAACATATATAGTTTTGAACACCTCAGATTCTTATGTTTCCGCAGATAATAACAACAAGCTCTCTGTTCCTTCGTGGGAGAAGCGCTTCTGTTTTGTGGTTGGGTCAATTCCATGGTATAAAGTCCTCGAAGCAAAGCGGTATACTTATACTTCAATGGGACGACTCGGCAGGCGAAGAAGCATTCAAGGAAGCTAAATCAAGGTTCTGGTCAAAGATAAACGGGCTCGACTGCGACTTATCTTTGCATGATCCCGATAAATACATTGATGATGTTGATTGGGAAGCTGAAGTTGGCACCGAGCTGATTCTTGATCTTGAAAGTGGTTTGGATCCGGTAACAGAACAAGGAGAAGAGCATATTGTGAATCTTGATTGTTTGCTTCCATCATCATCGGGACTCGATAGTGGGATAGGTTGGGGAACGGGATGGGGAGACGATGAAGGGATTCATAAGGAGACTAATAAACCGGAGAACTCATGGAATGATCGTAAATGCGATGGATGGATCAAGGAAGAGAACACCATTTCTTGGAACCATATGAACGAAAACAATAGCTTCAACAATAACAAGGGTAGGGAACAAGGAAGAGAGAAAGAGAGGTGAAGCGACAAGTGGAGGATTTTGGATGGAAGAATGGGAGAGGAAGAAACAGAGGCGGGTTTAAGAAGCATCCGAGTCATTGGGATTTAGACCGAAAATGTTTCTAAGTTTAGACAAAGAGTCTTTGTAGATGAAGAACATTATTGTGGAGTTTAAGTGAATCCCTAATATTATTATAATTGACTAACAATGTATAATATAAATTATATATTTTCAAGTTAACAAAGAGACTACGAATTCGAACGAATGCGCCAGGAGTTGAGTTCACGGGTCCATGAAGCAATCAGGGCAGCGCCCGAGATCGGACGCGTGTTACGAGAAGCACAGAGTGTCCCCTTCACGACAGATATCACGCGATTCTACATCCCGTACCCAGGAAAAATCACCATCCCGAAGTATAGCGGGACGACAGATCCGGTTCAACACGTCACGGCGTTCACAATCTCGATGGGAAGAGCCCAGATCGCCCCCGAACTGCGAGACGCATGATATTGTAAGTTGTTCGTCGATAACTTGACGGGAGCGGCACAAAGATGGTTCAATCGACTTGCCCCTAATTCGATCGGCAATTTCCATCAACTCCAAACCGTGTTTCTCAAACACTACTCCATGTATATCCACAAGGAGAAGTCCATCGCCGACCTATGGGGCATGACCCAAGGGGAGGTAGAAACCCTTAGAAAGTACGTCGAAAGGTTCAAAGAGATCGCCTCCAAGATCAAAGTACCAGACGACGTGGCCATTCAAGCACTGCGCAACGGACTATGGTTCGAGTCGCAGTTCCGTGACGAACTCACGACGAACGAACCAAGAGCGTTGGAGGACGCATTACACAAGACGACTGCTTACATCAAATTGGTAGAGGAGAAGGCCGCTCTGACAAAGAAGCATGCATCTCTCAAGACACGCTCGAAAGAAAAGGAAAGAGTGAAGGAAGAACATCGTGAACCGCGACAACACTATGACGCGGATTACAAAAGTAAAAACACCCGGATCCACCTGATCGACGAAGAAGAGTTCGAAAGGCAAACAATCAACAATGTATCTCGCCCAGAACACAATCGATCGGGAAACGGTTCTGGACACCAGAACAGGGGGAACTATCAAGATATAAACCCCGGATCCAGAGGATCGCAAGGCGATCACCAAAACGGAAATGGTTCGGGAAACTATCCGAACAACGGACGGCCCAACAGCCGCGATACGAGCAAACATTGCGATTTCCACAAGCAAGATGGCCATTCAACGGCAGAATGCATATACCTTCAAAGCCTCCTCCTGCGGGAATATGGCAACGGAAACATCAGGCTGCCGACCTCGGAAGAAACCCGATCCAACTACACATACGTTCGGCCTGAGTCCGAACGCGGCCAGGAAAGGGCTCCAGAGTCGTCCGACAAAAGGGAACGGGAAGAACTACCCGGTCCGCCGAAGGTGGCACGCAAGAAGATCGACATGATAATGGGCATTCAACAACACCAGCGACGTCTCCAACCGCCCCAGCAAGGAAAATACGTTCAGCGAACGTGATTAACTCTGGCGTCGCCTTCCCTCATAACGACCCGTTGGTCGTCGAACTACTCATCGCAGATTGCGAGGTAGCCAAGGTCATGATTGACACCGACAGTTCGGTCGACCTCATATTTTACAGCACGCTGCAGAGGATGGAGCTCAAGGAGTATACCATCAAGCCGAACCGAAAGCCCTTGACTGCTTTCAACGGAGAAACCACTATGTCTCTGGGAACCATCAAACTCCCAGTACACATCGGAGGCGTCACAAAACTGGTGAAATTTGACGTCATCGACACACCGACGATCTACAACGCCATTATGGGAACTCCATGGATCCACGCCATGGAAGCCATCCCATCCACATACCACCAGTGTCTGAAGTTCCCTAGTCCGAGCGGAACAAGGACAATACGCGGAGACTAAAAATAAGAAAGTCGTGCGCGATCATCCATGACGAAGAGGCAAATGCCGAGGTCTACCGAACAAAAATGACGGACGAAGAAATTCGGATCCACACCGTCGAAAGTACGAAGACGGGGAGCGTAAAAACGCAGTACAGTGAAGTGACGAGCGAAGAAGCTCCAAATCTCGATAAAGTCATACAAGTGAATGTCGATCTCAGCGACATCACTAGGTGCGTCGGAGTTGGAGTCGATCTCGAACCTACCCTGCAGAACAAACTGATCGATTTCCTGAAGCACAACTGCAAAACCTTCGCATGGTGCACGGAGGATATGTCGGGAATCGATCCCAATATTACTTGCCACAAGCTTAATGTAGACCCGACCTTCAGACCCATCAAACAGAAACGACGAAAGTTGGGACCAGAACGCGCCCAGGCAGTAAACGAAGAGGTCGAACGCCTCATAAACGTCGGGTCAATCGACGAAGTCAGATATCCCGACAGGCTGGCAAACCCGGTCGTGGTAAAAAAGAAAAACGGGAAGTGGCGAGTCTGCGTCGACTTCACCGACCTCAACAAGGTGTGCCCGAAGGACAGCTACCCCCTGCCACACATAGACCGGATAGTAGAAGCCACCGCTGGAAACGAGCTATTATCCTTCATGGACGCCTTCTCGGGATACAATCAAATAATGATGCACGTGGAGGACCGAGAGAAGACTTCGTTCATCACCGATCGAGGCACCTACTGCTACAAAGTCATGCCTTTCGGTCTGAAAAACGGCTAGTAAATCGAATGTTCGCCGACTAGCTGGGCGAGACCATGGAGGTTTACATAGACGATATGCTGGTCAAGTTATTGTTCGCAAAGGACCACGTCAATCATCTCGAGACTTGCTTCCCAACGCTCAACCAATACTAGATGAAGCTGCATCCGACGAAGTGTACGTTCGGCGTCACATCGGGAGAATTCTTGGGCTATATCGTCACCGAGCGAGGCATCGAGGCCAATCCGAAGCAGATCTCAGCAATAAAGGATCTCCCTTCGCCTCGAACGACCCGAGAGGTCCAGAGACTGACTGGACGAATCGCCGCGCTAAATCGCTTCATATCAAGGTCGTCCGAAAAATGCATGCCCTTCTATAAGCTTCTCAAAGGCAACAAGCGGTTAGAATGGGACGATAAATGCGAAGAGGCATTCGCGCAACTCAAAGAGTACATCTCGACCTCGCCGATCCTCGCAAAGCCCGTCGACCTCGTACATCGCCATCTCTGCATCGGCGGTGAGCAGCGTACTGGTCAAGGAGGATCGCGGCGACCAGCGACCAATATTCTACACAAGCAAAGTTGGACGGAGCGGAAAGTAGATATCCGACCTTGGAAAAGTTGGCACTCGCGATCGTCTCCTCGGCACGGAAGCTCCGACCTTACTTCCAATCTCACTCAATCGTCGTCCTGACGAACCAACCTCTGGGAACCATCCTGCACAGTCCAAGCCAATCAGGTCGTATTGCCAAGTGGGCGGTCTAACTAAGCGAATATGACATCGAGTACAAACCGCGAACAAGCGCAAAATCACAATTACTCGCCGACTTCCTCATCGAGCTACCGCCAGAAATGACGATCGCCGAAGAAAAAAACACCTGGACCTTACATGCGGACGGATCATCCAGCCATCATGGTTCGTGAATCGGCATAACATTGAGATCGCCGAAGGGCGAAGTTTTAGAGCAATCCTTTCGACTCGCGTTCAAAGCTTCGAATAACGAAGCAGAGTACGAAGCAATAATCGCAGGCATGCGTTTGGCCCTCGAACTAGGAGTAAAAGAGCTCGACGCCTTCTGCGACTCGCAACTGGTAACAAGCCAGTTCAACGGAGAGTTCGACGCTAAGAATGAGAGAATGGAGGCTTATCTCCGATTCGTCAAATCTCTGGAAGAAAAATTTGTTTCCTTCACCATCACGAAGATCCCCCAAGCGGAGAATACATCCGCGGACTCATTGGCAGCCTTGGCCTCCACCTCTGACCCAACTCTGCGACGAACCATCCTGATCGAATGCATCGAGCGTCCAAGCATCGATCTGCCGTAGGGAGTATGCGCCATCAGCCGCGATATAGACGAAACCGATAACTTCGCCGAAGGAACACCAGACTCTCCCCCCCGAACAGAAAACAATCCACAAGGATGCACCGGACCAACGGACTGGCGAACCGAAATTATGTTGTACATCTCGTCCGGGGCAGTGCCAGAAGACAAATGGGAAGCTCGCCGTCTGAAAAGTAGATCAGCCCGCTACACAATGCTTGAAGACTGCCTCTATCGATGGAATGCATCTGGGGTTCTTTTGTTCTGCATAGCCGGCGATGAAATCGAAAGAGTGCTTCGAGAAGCACACGAAGGCGGGGCCGACACACACTCGGGAGGACGAGCACTAGCTCTTCAGGTCAAGAACCATGGATACTATTGGCCGACGTTACAAAAGGACTGCGCAGACTTCGCCATGAAGTGCGAGAAATGTCAACGGCACGGAGATATCAAGCATAACCCGACTCAACTACTCAGTTCGGCGAAGGAAGAAGAACTACAAAGGAAAAAGAACACAAGTCATAGCGGAAAACAAACGATTTCATCAAAAAAGTGCGAACCACAAAACAAAGAAAAAGCAATTTCATTAATAAGTACGAACTACAAAGGAAGAAGAACGATTTCATCAGAAAACGTGAACTACAAAATCGACTCCAACGGTCGACCGAAAATAATAAAATTACAAGGAAAAACGAAAATATCTAACTCTGGGCTCGGGTCTGCTCGCCCGCTACGTCAATCTGCTCACCCACCACATCGACCCGCTCATCCACCGATAAGCTTTGACCATTCACCCCCTCTTCCTCAATGAGCTTTGTACAAGTTGGACTAACTTATGAAACATCTAACAACGCGTTTCTAGGAATATAAACAACATTTAAGCATCTAACATCTAACAATGCAACATGAGTGCTTATAAGTGTCTCAATGAGTTGTACAAGTTTGAAGAACTTTCGAAACATCTAACAACACGTTTCTAAGATTCTAAACCAAGTTTCATGCAACATGAGTGCTTATAAGTGTCTAAATGAGCTTTGTACAAGTTTGACGAACTTACGAAACATCTAACAACGCATTTCTAGGACTCTAAACCAATTTTCATGCAACATGAGTTCTTGTAAGTTCTTCAATGATCTTAGTACAAGTTTGAAGAGCTTATGAAACATCTAACAATGTGTTTCTAAGACTCTAAACCAAGTTTCGTGCAACATGAGTGCTTATAAGTGTCTCAATGATCTTAGTACAAGCTTGACGAACTTATGAAACATCTAACAACGCGTTTCTAAGACTCTAAACTAAGTTTCATGCTACATGAGTGCTTATAAGTGTCTGAATGAGCTTTGTAATAGTTTGGCGAACTTAAGAAACATCTAACAACGCGTTTCTAGGACTCTAAACCAAGTTTCATGCAACATGAGTACTTATAAGTGTCTCAATGAGCTTTGCACAAGCTTGACGGACTTACGAAACACCTAACAACGCGTTTCTAGGACTTTAAACCAAGTTTCATGCAACATGAGTGCTTATAAGTGTCTCAATGAGCTTTACACAAGTTTGAAGGATTTACGAAAAACCTAACAACGCGTTTCTAGGACTCTAAACCAAGTTTCATGCAAAATGAGTGGTTATAACTGTCTAAATGAGCTTTGTACAAGTTTGACGAACTTACGAAACATCTAACAAAGCGTTTCTAGGACTCTAAGCCAAGTTTCATGCAACATGAGTGCTTATAAGTGTCTCAATGAGGTTTGCACAAGTTTGACGGACTTACGAAACACCTAACAACGCGTTTCTAGGACTCTAAACCATGTTTCATGCAACATGAGTGCTTATAACCTGTCTAAATGAGCTTTGTACAGGTTTGACGAACTTACGAAACATCTAACAACGCGTTTCTAGGACTCTAAACAAAGTTTCATGCAACATGAGTGCTTATAAATGACTCAATGAGGTTTGCACAAGTTTGACGAACTTACGAAACACCTAACAACGCGTTTCTAGGACTCTAAACCAAGTTTCATGCAACATGAGTGCTTATAAGTGTCTAAATGAGCTTTGTACAAGTTTGACGAACTTACGAAACATCTAACAACGCGTTTCTAAGATTCTAAACCAAGTTTCATGCAACATGAGTGCTTATAAGTGTTTAAATGAGCTTTGTACAAGTTTGACGAGCTTACGAAAACATCTAATAACGCGATTCTAAGACTCTAAACCAAGTTTTATGCAACATGAGTGCTTATAAGTGTCTCAATGAGCTTTGTTCAAGTTTGACGAGCTTACGAAAACACCTAACAAAGCGTTTCTAGGACTCTAAACCAAGTTTCATGCAACAAGAGTGCTTATAAGTGTCTCAATGAGGTTTGCGCAAGTTTGACGGACTTACGAAACACCTAACAACGCGTTTCTAGGACTCTAAACCAAGTTTCATGCAACATGAGTGCTTATAAGTGTCTCAATGAGCGTTTTACAAGTTTGACAAACTTACGAAACATCTAACAACGCGTTTCTAGGACTCTAAACTAGGTCTCATCCAACATGAGTGCTTATAAGTGTCTCAATGAGCTTTGTACAAGTTTGACGAACTTATGAAACATCTAACAATGCGTTTCTAAGACTCTAAACCAAGTTTCATGCAACATGAGTGCTTATAAGTGTCTCAATGATCTTAGTACAAGCTTGACGAACTTATGAAACATCTAACAACGCGTTTCTAAGACTCTAAACTAAGTTTCATGCTACATGAGTGCTTATAAGTGTCTCAATGAGCTTTGTAATAGTTTGGCGAACTTAAGAAACATCTAACAACGCGTTTCTAGGACTCTAAACCAAGTTTCATGCAACATGAGTACTTATAAGTGTCTCAATGAGCTTTGCACAAGCTTGACGGACTTACGAAACACCTAACAACGCGTTTCTAGGACTCTAAACCAAGTTTCATGCAACATGAGTGCTTATAAGTGTCTCAATGAGCTTTACACAAGTTTGAAGGATTTACGAAACACCTAACAACGCGTTTCTAGGACTCTAAACCAAGTTTCATGCAACATGAGTGCTTATAACTGTCTAAATGAGCTTTGTTCAAGTTTGACGAACTTACGAAACATCTAACAAAGCGTTTGTAGGACTCTAAGCCAAGTTTCATGCAACATGAGTGCTTATAAGTGTGTCAATGAGGTTTGCACAAATTTGACGGACTTACGAAACACCTAACAACGAGTTTCTAGGACTCTAAACCAAGTTTCATGCAACATGAGTGCTTATAACTGTCTAAATGAGCTTTGTACAAGTTTGACGAACTTACGAAACATCTAACACCGCGTTTCTAGGACTCTAAACCAAGTTTCATGCAACATGAGTGCTTATAAATGTCTCAATGAGGTTTGCACAAGTTTGACGAACTTACGAAACACCTAACAACGCGTTTCTAGGACTCTAAACCAAGTTTCATGCAACATGAGTGCTTATAAGTGTCTAAATGAGCTTTGTACAAGTTTGACGAGCTTATGAACCATCTAACAACGCGTTTCTAAGACTCTAAACCAAGTTTCATGCAACATGAGTGCTTATAAGTGTCTCAATGATCTTAGTACAAGCTTAACGAACTTATGAAACATCTAACAACGCGTTTCTAGGACTCTAAACCAAGTTTCATGCAACATGAGTGCTTATAAGTGTCTCAATGAGCTTTGTACAAGTTTGACGAACTTACGAAACATCTAACAACGCGTTTCTAGGACTCTAAACCAAATTTCATGCAACATGAGTGCTTATAAGTTCCTTAATGAGCTTTGTACAAGTTGGACTAACTTATGAAACATCTAACAACGCGTTTCTAGGAATATAAACAACGTTTAAGCATCTCGCATCAAACAATGCAACATGAGTGCTTATAACTGTCTAAATGAGCTTTGTACAAGTTTGACGGCCTTACGAAACATCTAACAACGCGTTTATAAGACTCTAAACCAAGTTTCATGCAACATGAGTGCTTATAAGTGTCTCAATGATCTTAGTACAAGCTAAACGAACTTATGAAACATCTAACAACGCGTTTCTAGGACTCTAAACGAAGTTTCATGCAACATGAGGGCTTATAAGTGTCTCAATGAGCTTTGTACAAGTTTGACGAACTTACGAAACATCTAACAACGCGTTTCTAGGACTCTAAACCATATTTCATGCAAAATGAGTACTTATAAGTGTCTCAATGAGCGTTTTACAAGTTTGACGAAATTACGAAACATCTAACAACGCGTTTCTAGGACTCTAAACTAGGTTTCATCCAACATGAGTGCTTATAAGTGTCTCAATGAACTTTGTATAAGTTTGACGAGCTTATGAAACATCTAACAACGCGTTTCTAAGACTCTAAACCAAGTTTCATGCAACATGAGTGCTTATAAGTGTCTCAATGATCTTAGTACAAGCTTAACGAACTTATGAAACATCTAACAACGCGTTTCTAAGACTCTAAACAAAGTTTCATGCAACATGAGTGCTTATAACTGTCTCAATGAGCTTTGTACAAGTTTGACGAGCTTATGAAACATCTAACAATGCGTTTCTAAGACTCTAAACCAAGTTTCATGCAACATGAGTGCTTATAAGTGTCTCAATGATCTTAGTACAAGCTTGACGAACTTATAAAACATCTAACAACGCGTTTCTAAGACTCTAAACTAAATTTCATGCAACATGAGTGCTTATAAGTGTCTCAATGAGCTTTGTAATAGTTTGGCGAACTTAAGAAACATCTAACAACGCGTTTCTAGGACTCTAAACCAAGTTTCATGCAACATGATTACTTATAAGTGTCTCAATGAGCTTTGCACAAGCTTGACGGACTTACGAAACACCTAACAACGCGTTTCTAGGACTCTAAACCAAGTTTCATGCAACACGAGTGCTTATAAGTGTCTTAATGAGCTTTTTACAAGTTTGACGAACTTACGAAACATCTAACAACGCGTTTCTAGGACTCTAAACTAGGTTTCATCCAACATGAGTGCTTATAAGTGTCTCAATGAGCTTTGTACAAGTTTGACGAGCTTATGAAACATCTAACAACGCGTTTCTAAGACTCTAAACCAAGTTTCATGCAACATGAGTGCTTATAAGTGTCTCAATGATCTTAGTACAAGCTTAACGAACTTATGAAACATCTAACAACGCGTTTCTAGGACTCTAAACTAAGTTTCATGCAACATGAGTGCTTATAAGTGTCTCAATGAGCTTTGTACAAGTTTGACGAACCTTCGAAACATCTAACAACGCGTTTCTAGGACTCTAAACCAAATTTCATGCAACATGAGTGCTTATAAGTTCCTTAATGAGCTTTGTACAAGTTGGACTAACTTATGAAACATCTAACAACGCGTTTCTAGGAATATAAACAACGTTTAAGCATCTAGCATCAAGAAATGCAACATGAGTGCTTATAAATTTCTAAATGAGCTTTGTACAAGTTTGACGGACTTACGAAACATCTAACAACGCGTTTATAAGACTCTAAACCAAGTTTCATGCAACATGACTGCTTATAAGTGTCTCAATGAGCTTTGCACAAGTTTGACGGACTTATGAAACACCTAACAACGCGTTTCTAGGACTCTAAACCAAGTTTCATGCAACATGAGTGCTTATAAGTGTCTCAATGAGTTTTGTACAAGTTTGACGAACTTACGAAACATCTAACAACGCGTTTCTAGGACTCTAAATTAAGTTTCATGCCACATGAGTGCTTATAAGTGTCTCAATGTGCGTTTTACAGGTTTAACGAACTTACGAAACATCTAACAACGCGTTTCTAGGACTCTAAACCAAGTTTCATGCAACATGAGTGCTTATAAGTGTCTCAATGAGCTTTGTACAAGTTTGACGAGCTTATGAAACATCTAACAATGCGTTTCTAAGACTCTAAACCAAGTTTCATGCAACATGAGTGCTTATAAGTGTCTCAATGATCTTAGTACAAGCTTGAAGAACTTACGAAACATCTAACAACGCGTTTCTAGGACTCTAAACTAGGTTTCATCCAACATGAGTGCTTATAAGTGTCTCAATGAGCTTTGTATAAGTTTGACGAGCTTATGAAACATCTAACAACGCGTTTCTAAGACTCTAAACCAAGTTTCATGCAACATGAGTGCTTATAAGTGTCTCAATGATCTTAGTACAAGCTTAACGAACTTATGAAACATCTAACAACGCGTTTCTAAGACTCTAAACAAAGTTTCATGCAACATGAGTGCTTATAACTGTCTCAATGAGCTTTGTACAAGTTTGACGAGCTTATGAAACATCTAACAATGCGTTTCTAAGACTCTAAACCAAGTTTCATGCAACATGAGTGCTTATAAGTGTCTCAATGATCTTAGTACAAGCTTGACGAACTTATAAAACATCTAACAACGCGTTTCTAAGACTCTAAACTAAATTTCATGCAACATGAGTGCTTATAAGTGTCTCAATGAGCTTTGTAATAGTTTGGCGAACTTAAGAAACATCTAACAACGCATTTCTAGGACTCTAAACCAAGTTTCATGCAACATGAGTACTTATAAGTGTCTCAATGAGCTTTGCACAAGCTTGACGGACTTACGAAACACCTAACAACGCGTTTCTAGGACTCTAAACCAAGTTTCATGCAACACGAGTGCTTATAAGTGTCTTAATGAGCTTTTTACAAGTTTGACGAACTTACGAAACATCTAACAACGCGTTTCTAGGACTCTAAACTAGGTTTCATCCAACATGAGTGCTTATAAGTGTCTCAATGAGCTTTGTACAAGTTTGACGAGCTTATGAAACATCTAACAACGCGTTTCTAAGACTCTAAACCAAGTTTCATGCAACATGAGTGCTTATAAGTGTCTCAATGATCTTAGTACAAGCTTAACGAACTTATGAAACATCTAACAACGCGTTTCTAGGACTCTAAACTAAGTTTCATGCAACATGAGTGCTTATAAGTGTCTCAATGAGCTTTGTACAAGTTTGACGAACCTTCGAAACATCTAACAACGTGTTTCTAGGACTCTAAACCAAATTTCATGCAACATGAGTGCTTATAAGTTCCTTAATGAGCTTTGTACAAGTTGGACTAACTTATGAAACATCTAACAACGCGTTTCTAGGAATATAAACAACGTTTAAGCATCTAGCATCAAGAAATGCAACATGAGTGCTTATAACTTTCTAAATGAGCTTTGTACAAGTTTGACGGACTTACGAAACATCTAACAACGCGTTTATAAGACTCTAAACCAAGTTTCATGCAACATGACTGCTTATAAGTGTCTCAATGAGCTTTGCACAAGTTTGACGGACTTATGAAACACCTAACAACGCGTTTCTAGGACTCTAAACCAAGTTTCATGCAACATGAGTGCTTATAAGTGTCTCAATGAGCTTTGTACAAGTTTGACGAACTTACGAAACATCTAACAACGCGTTTCTAGGACTCTAAATTAAGTTTCATGCCACATGAGTGCTTATAAGTGTCTCAATGTGCGTTTTACAGGTTTAACGAACTTACGAAACATCTAACAACGCGTTTCTAGGACTCTAAACCAAGTTTCATGCAACATGAGTGCTTATAAGTGTCTCAATGAGCTTTGTACAAGTTTGACGAGCTTATGAAACATCTAACAATGCGTTTCTAAGACTCTAAACCAAGTTTCATGCAACATGAGTGCTTATAAGTGTCTCAATGATCTTAGTACAAGCTTGAAGAACTTATGAAACATCTAACAACGCGTTTCTAAGACTCTAAACTAAGTTTCATGCAACATGAGTGCTTATAAGTGTCTCAATGAGCTTTGTAATAGTTTGGCGAACTTAAGAAACATCTAACAACGCGTTTCTAGGACTCTAAACCAAGTTTCATGCAACATGAGTACTTATAAGTGTCTCAATGAGCTTTGCACAAGCTTAACGGACTTACGAAACACCTAACAACACGTTTCTAGGACTCTAAACCAAGTTTTATGCAACATGAGTGCTTATAAGTGTCTTAATGAGATTTTTACAAGTTTGACGAACTTACGAAACATCTAACAACGCGTTTCTAGGACTCTAAACTAGGTTTCATCCAACATGAGTGCTTATAAGTGTGTCAATGAGCTTTGTACAAGTTTGACGAGCTTATAAAACATCTAACAACGCGTTTCTAAGACTCTAAACCAAGTTTCATGCAACATGAGTGCTTATAAGTGTCTCAATGATCTTAGTACAAGCTTAACGAACATATGAAACATCTAACAACGCGTTTCTAGGACTCTAAACTATGTTTCATGCAACATGAGTGCTTATAAGTGTCTCAATGAGTTGTACAAGTTTGACGAACTTATGAAACATCTAACAACGCGTTTTTAGGACTCTAAACCAAGTTTCATGCAACATGAGTGCTTATAAGTTCCTCAATGAGCTTTGTACAAGCTTGACTAACTTATGAAACACCTTACAACGCGTTTCTAGGACTCTTAACCAAGTTTCATGCAACATGAGTGTTTATAAGTTCCTCAATGATCTTTGTACAAGTTGGACTAACTTATGAAACATCTAACAACGCGTTTTTAGGACTCTAAACCAAGTTTCATGCAACGTGATTTCTTATAAGTTCCTCAATGAGCTTTGTACAAGCTTGACGAACTTAAGAAACATCTAACAAAGCGTTTCTAGGACTCTAAACCAAGTTTCATTCAACATGGTGTTTATAAGTGTCTCAATGAGCTTTGTACAAGTTTGACGAACTTACGAAACATCTAACAACGCATTTCTAGGACTCTAAACCAAGTTTCATGCAACATGAGTGCTTGTAAGTTCCTCAATGATCTTAGTACAAGCTTGAAGAGCTTATGAAACATCTAACAAAGCGTTTCTAAGACTCTAAACCAAGTTTCATGCAACATGAGTGCTTATAAGTGTCTCAATGATATTTGTAATAGTTTGGCGAATTTAAAAAACATCTAACAACGCGTTTCTAGAACTCTAAACCAAATTTCATGCAACATGAGTGCTTATAAGTGTCTCAATGAGCTTTTTACATGTTTGACGAACTTACGAAACATCTAACAACGCGTTTCTAGGACTCTAAACTAGGTTTCATCCAACATGAGTGCTTATAAGCATCTCAATGAGCTTTGTACAAGTTTGACGAGCTTATGAAACATCTAACAACGCGTTTCTAAGACTCTAAACCAAGTTTCATGCAACATGAGTGCTTATAAGTGTCTTAATGAGGTTTGCACAAGTTTGACTGACTTACGAAACACCTAACAACTCATTTCTAGGACTCTAAACCAAGTTTCATGCAACATGAGTGCTTATAAATGTCTCAATGAGGTTTGCACAAGTTTGACGGACTTACGAAACACCTGACAACGCGTTTCTAGGTCTCTAAACCAAGTTTCATGCAATATGAGTGCTTATAACTGTCTAAATGAGCTTTGTACAAGTTTGACGAACTTACGAAACATCTAACAACGCGTTTTTAAGATTCTAAACCAAGTTTTATGCAACATGAGTGCTTATAAGTGTCTAAATGAGCTTTGTACAAGTTTGACGAACTTACGAAACATCTAACAACGCGTTTCTAAGACTCTAAACCAAGTTTCATGCAACATGAGTGCTTATAAGTGTCTCAATGAGCTTTGTACAAGTTTGACGAGCTTACGAAAACACCTAACAACGCGTTTCTAGGACTCTAAACCAAGTTTCATGCAACATGAGTGCTTATAAGTGTCTCAATGTGCGTTTTACAGGTTTAACGAACTTACGAAACATCTAACAACACGTTTCTAGGACTCTAAACCAAGTTTCATGCAACATGAGTGCTTATAAGTGTCTCAATGAGCTTTGTACAAGTTTGACGAGCTTATGAAACATCTAACAATGCGTTTCTAAGACTCTAAACCAAGTTTCATGCAACATGAGTGCTTATAAGTGTCTCAATGATCTTAGTACAAGCTTGAAGAACTTATGAAACATCTAACAACGCGTTTCTAAGACTCTAAACTAAGTTTCATGCAACATGAGTGCTTATAAGTGTCTCAATGAGCTTTGTAATAGTTTGGCGAACTTAAGAAACATCTAACAACGCTTTTCTAGGACTCTAAACCAAGTTTCATGCAACATGAGTACTTATAAGTGTCTCAATGAGCTTTGCACAAGCTTAACGGACTTACGAAACACCTAACAACACGTTTCTAGGACTCTAAACCAAGTTTTATGCAACATGAGTGCTTATAAGTGTCTTAATGAGATTTTTACAAGTTTGACGAACTTACGAAACATCTAACAACGCGTTTCTAGGACTCTAAACTAGGTTTCATCCAACATGAGTGCTTATAAGTGTGTCAATGAGCTTTGTACAAGTTTGACGAGCTTATGAAACATCTAACAACGCGTTTCTAAGACTCTAAACCAAGTTTCATGCAACATGAGTGCTTATAAGTGTCTTAATGAGGTTTGCACAAGTTTGACTGACTTACGAAACACCTAACAACTCATTTCTAGGACTCTAAACCAAGTTTCATGCAACATGAGTGCTTATAAATGTCTCAATGAGGTTTGCACAAGTTTGACGGACTTACGAAACACCTGACAACGCGTTTCTAGGTCTCTAAACCAAGTTTCATGCAATATGAGTGCTTATAACTGTCTAAATGAGCTTTGTACAAGTTTGACGAACTTACGAAACATCTAACAACGCGTTTTTAAGATTCTAAACCAAGTTTTATGCAACATGAGTGCTTATAAGTGTCTAAATGAGCTTTGTACAAGTTTGACGAACTTACGAAACATCTAACAACGCGTTTCTAAGACTCTAAACCAAGTTTCATGCAACATGAGTGCTTATAAGTGTCTCAATGAGCTTTGTACAAGTTTGACGAGCTTACGAAAACACCTAACAACGCGTTTCTAGGACTCTAAACCAAGTTTCATGCAACATGAGTGCTTATAAGTGTCTCAATGTGCGTTTTACAGGTTTAACGAACTTACGAAACATCTAACAACACGTTTCTAGGACTCTAAACCAAGTTTCATGCAACATGAGTGCTTATAAGTGTCTCAATGAGCTTTGTACAAGTTTGACGAGCTTATGAAACATCTAACAATGCGTTTCTAAGACTCTAAACCAAGTTTCATGCAACATGAGTGCTTATAAGTGTCTCAATGATCTTAGTACAAGCTTGAAGAACTTATGAAACATCTAACAACGCGTTTCTAAGACTCTAAACTAAGTTTCATGCAACATGAGTGCTTATAAGTGTCTCAATGAGCTTTGTAATAGTTTGGCGAACTTAAGAAACATCTAACAACGCTTTTCTAGGACTCTAAACCAAGTTTCATGCAACATGAGTACTTATAAGTGTCTCAATGAGCTTTGCACAAGCTTAACGGACTTACGAAACACCTAACAACACGTTTCTAGGACTCTAAACCAAGTTTTATGCAACATGAGTGCTTATAAGTGTCTTAATGAGATTTTTACAAGTTTGACGAACTTACGAAACATCTAACAACGCGTTTCTAGGACTCTAAACTAGGTTTCATCCAACATGAGTGCTTATAAGTGTGTCAATGAGCTTTGTACAAGTTTGACGAGCTTATGAAACATCTAACAACGCGTTTCTAAGACTCTAAACCAAGTTTCATGCAACATGAGTGCTTATAAGTGTCTCAATGATCTTAGTACAAGCTTAACGAACATATGAAACATCTAACAACGCGTTTCTAGGACTCTAAACTATGTTTCATGCAACATGAGTGCTTATAAGTGTCTCAATGAGCTGTACAAGTTTGACGAACTTATGAAACATCTAACAACGCGTTTTTAGGACTCTAAACCAAGTTTCATGCAACATGAGTGCTTATAAGTTCCTCAATGAGCTTTGTACAAGCTTGACTAACTTATGAAACACCTTACAACGCGTTTCTAGGACTCTTAACCAAGTTTCATGCAACATGAGTGTTTATAAGTTCCTCAATGATCTTTGTACAAGTTGGACTAACTTATGAAACATCTAACAACGCGTTTTTAGGACTCTAAACCAAGTTTCATGCAACGTGATTTCTTATAAGTTCCTCAATGAGCTTTGTACAAGCTTGACGAACTTAAGAAACATCTAACAAAGCGTTTCTAGGACTCTAAACCAAGTTTCATTCAACATGGTGTTTATAAGTGTCTCAATGAGCTTTGTACAAGTTTGACGAACTTACGAAACATCTAACAACGCGTTTCTAGGACTCTAAACCAAGTTTCATGCAACATGAGTGCTTGTAAGTTCCTCAATGATCTTAGTACAAGCTTGAAGAGCTTATGAAACATCTAACAAAGCGTTTCTAAGACTCTAAACCAAGTTTCATGCAACATGAGTGCTTATAAGTGTCTCAATGATATTTGTAATAGTTTGGCGAATTTAAAAAACATCTAACAACGCGTTTCTAGAACTCTAAACCAAATTTCATGCAACATGAGTACTTATAAGTGTCTCAATGAGCTTTTTACATGTTTGACGAACTTACGAAACATCTAACAACGCGTTTCTAGGACTCTAAACTAGGTTTCATCCAACATGAGTGCTTATAAATGAGTTTGCACAAGTTTGACTGACTTACGAAACACCTAACAACTCGTTTCTAGGACTCTAAACCAAGTTTCATGCAACATGAGTGCTTATAAATGTCTCAATGAGGTTTGCACAAGTTTGACGGACTTACGAAACACCTGACAACGTGTTTCTAGGTCTCTAAACCATGTTTCATGCAATATGAGTGCTTATAACTGTCTAAATGAGCTTTGTACAAGTTTGACGAACTTACGAAACATCTAACAACGCGTTTCTAAGATTCTAAACCAAGTTTTATGCAACATGAGTGCTTATAAGTGTCTAAATGAGCTTTGTACAAGTTTGACGAATTTACGAAACATCTAACAACGCGTTTCTAAGATTCTAAACCAAGTTTCATGCAACATGAGTGCTTATAAGTGTCTCAATGAGCTTTGTACAAGTTTGACGAGCTTACGAAAACACCTAACAACGCGTTTCTAGGACTCTAAACCAAGTTTCATGCAACAAGAGTGCTTATAAGTGTCTCAATGAGGTTTGCGCAAGTTTGACGGACTTACGAAACACCTAACAACGCGTTTCTAGGACTCTAAACAAAGTTTCATGCAACATGAGTGCTTATAAGTGTCTCAATGAGCGTTTTACAAGTTTGACGAACTTACGAAACATCTAACAACGCGTTTCTAGCACTCTAAACTAGGTTTCATCCAACATGAGTGCTTATAAGTGTCTCAATGAGCTTTGTACAAGTTTGACGAGCTTATGAAACATCTAACAACGCGTTTCTAAGACTCTAAACCAAGTTTAATGCAACATGAGTGCTTATAAGTGTCTCAATGATCTTAGTACAAGCTTAACGAACTTATGAAACATCTAACAACGCGTTTCTATGACTCTAAACCAAGTTTCATGCAACATGAGTGCTTATAAGTGTCTCAATGAGCTTTGTACAAGTTTGACGAACTTACGAAACATCTAACAACGCGTTTCTAGGACTCTAAACCAAATTTCATGCAACATGAGTGCTTATAAGTTCCTTAATGAGCTTTGTACAAGTTGGACTAACTTATGAAACATCTAACAACGCGTTTCTAGGAATATAAACAACGTTTAAGCATCTAGCATCAAACAATGCAACATGAGTTCTTATAACTGTCTAAATGAGCTTTGTACAAGTTTGACGGACTTACGAAACATCTAACAACGCGTTTATAAGACTCTAAACCAAGTTTCATGCAACATGAGTGCTTATAAGTGTCTCACTGAGCTTTGCACAAGCTTGACGGACTTACGAAACACCTAACAATGCGTTTCTAGGACTCTAAACCAATTTTCATGCAACATGAGTGCTTATAAGTGTCTTAATGAGCTTTTTACAAGTTTTACGAACTTACGAAACATCTAACAACGCGTTTCTAGAACTCTAAACTAGGTTTCATCCAACATGAGTGCTTATAAGTGTCTCAATGAGCTTTGTACAAGTTTGACGAGCTTATGAAACATCTAACACTACAAGAAAACAGGCATTTTCCGACTGTAATATCAGTCGTTGAATAGTCGCTGAATTACCAGTTACGACTATTGCACGACTAAACACTGTAGTCGGAAATCCTTAGTCGCTAAACTGATTAGTCGTTAATATAGTCGCTGATTAACGACTACGTGACGACCACAACGCGCAGTCGTAACATCGTCGCTCAATAGTCAGTATATTTGACGACTATTTAACGACTAACCTACGATTAATAAACATGAATAAGAGAATCTTTACAATAGTCGTAATGTAGTCGTATTACATAGCGACTATATAAAGACTGTTTTACGATTATTTACTATGAGCAGGTGTATCTATAATGTAGTCGGTAAATAGTCGTAACTATATAGTGACTAATTGACGACTATATGATGGCTAAACTTGAAATTTTAAAAAATTTTATTCAGTCGTAAAGTAGACGTTATTTCCAGAATATCATACAATTGTTAAGACAAACATCAATTGTATGATACGGAAGACCTAAATTACGCATCAACTTCTCAGTTTCGTAATGAGAACCGGTAGACTTATTTCCTTCTGGTAAATAATCTGTCAGTAAATCGCAAACCGAATCTACTAACTTTTCACTCATATTATATTCAGCCTTATTTTGCATGACTCGAGCAGCTAAGGATAACTACGAGTGACCTTCACGACAACCATCATATAGTGGATCTTTTGCACCTTCTAACAAGTTGTAAAATTTCTTTGAATGGTTAAATATTGGTTCTTCTACATTTGCATAACTACCTTCTTGATGATAATTTTCATCAAAGCCCATGTTTTCACGAAATGCATCATTAACCATATCCACATACCTATCTTCAACTACATGGCTCCCACTTATATATGTAGGATCAATATAGCTAGTTCCTAAATCGATATTGATTTCTTCCCCATGCTTATACCAAACTAAATAATCTGGCATAAACCCTCTACTATAAAGATGGTTCCAAATTCTTGTCCCGGGGAGATATTTTTCGTTTTTGCAAACACTACAAGGGCAGAAAAACTTACCCCCGTTATCTTGTGTTAGAGACTGACTATTTGCAAACGTCATGAACTGCTCCACTCCTAATCTGAACTCTTCTGAAAAATTTCCGGTATCTTCATCGATCCGCCGATACATCCACTCCCGAGAATTGTTATAATGACTCGACATTATACAATCATATGAAAAAGAGAATTTGAGATATCAAATTATATGATAAGAAACGTTTTTTTATGTTGGAGAAAGAGATGTTTGTGGGTTGTTGAGGAAGAGAAGTGGTTGAGCTTTCTTTATAAAGAAACTACTAAGCGACTACATAGCGACTAAAACTATGTAGTCGCCAAAAACCAGTATACCTACCAACAAAACACGTTTTTTTGCACCTAAAAAGACGACTGATTTCCGACTATATAATGACCCGCCGGAAGAGTAGTTATATAGTCGCTAAAAACCCGACTATTTTACGACTGTTCGAATTAGTCACAAATTAGCGACTAATTACCGACTTCATTCAAAAATATTTTTCTCATAAAGATATTAGTCATATATCAGTCGTTAAATTACGACTACATTACCGATTACTGTTTGTAGTCGTTAAATAACGACTACTATATGACTATATCTATGTAGTCGTTATACAGTCGTATAATAGTCGTTAAATAGTCATCAAAGTTGGCGACTAATTGTTTAGTCGCTATATGTAGTCGGCAATTCGCTGTTTTCTTGTAGTGTAACAACGCGTTTCTAAGACTCTAAACCAAGTTTCATGCAACATGAGTGCTTAAAAGTGTCTCAATGATCTTAGTACAAGCTTAACGAACTTATGAAACATCTAACAACGCGTTTCTAGGACTCTAAACTAAGTTTCATGCAACATGAGTGATTATAAGTGTCTCAATGAGCTGTACAAGTTTGACGAACTTATGAAACATCTAACAACGAATTTTTAGGACTCTAAACCAAGTTTCATGCAACATGAGTGCTTAGAAGTTCCTCAATGAGCTTTGTACAAGCTTGACTAACTTATGAAACACCTAACAACGCGTTTCTAGGACTCTTAACCAAATTTCATGCAACATGAGTGCTTATAAGTTCCTCAATGATCTTTGTACAAGTTGGGCTAACTTATGAAACATCTAACAACGCGTTTTTAGGACTCTAAACCAAGTTTCATGCAACATGATTTCTTATAAGTTCCTCAATGAGCTTTGTACAAACTTGACGAACTTAAGAAACATCTAACAAAGCGTTTCTAGGACTCTAAACCTAGTTTCATTCAACATGGTGCTTATAAGTGTCTAAATGAGCTTTGTACAAGTTTGGCGAACTTACGAAACATCTAACAACGCGTTTCTAGGACTCTAAACCAAGTTTCATGCAACATGAGTGCTTGTAAGTTCCTCAATGATCTTAGTACATGCTTGAAGAGCTAATGAAACATTTAACAAAGCGTTTCTAAGACTCTAAACCAAGTTTCATGCAACATGAGTGCTTATAAGTGTTTCAATGATCTTAGTACAAGCTTGACGAACTTATGAAACATCTAACAACGCGTTTCTAAGACTCTAAACTAAGTTTCATGCAACATGAGTGCTTATAAGTGTCTTAATGAGCTTTGTAATAGTTTGGCGAACTTAAAAACATCTAACAACGTGTTTCTAGGACTCTAAACCAAGTTTCATGCAACATGAGCACTTATAAGTGTCTCAATGAGCTTTGCACAAGCTTGATGGACTTACGAAACATCTAACAACGCGTTTCTAGGACTCTAAACCAAGTTTGATGCAACATGAGTGCTTATAAGTGTCTCAATGAGCTTTTTACAAGTTTGACGAACTTACGAAACATCTAACAACGCGTTTCTAAGATTCTAAACCAAGTTTCATGCAACATGAGTGTTTATAAGTGTCTCAATGAGCTTTACAAGTTTGACTAACTTATGAAACATCTAACAACGCGTTTTTAAGACTCTAAACCAAGTTTCATGCAACATGAGTGCTTATAAGATCCTCAATGAGCTTTGTACAAGTTGGACTAACTTATGAAACATCTAACAACGCGTTTCTAGGACTCTTAACCAATTTTCATGCAACATGAGTACTTATAAGTTCCTCAATGAGCTTTGTACAAGTTCGACTAACTTATGAAACATCTAACAACACGTTTCTAGGAATATAAACAAAATTTAAGCATCTAACATCTAACAATGCAACATGAGTGCTTATAAGTGTCTCAATGAGTTGTACAAGTTTGAAGAACTTACGAAACATCTAACAACGCGTTTCTAAGATTCTAAACCAAGTTTCATGCAACTTGAGTGCTTATAAGTGTCTAAATGAGCTTTGTACAAGTTTGACGAACTTACGAAACATCTAACAACGCATTTCTAGGACTCTAAACCAATTTTCATGCAACATGAGTTCTTGTAAGTTCTTCAATGATCTTAGTACAAGTTTGAAGAGCTTATGAAACATCTAACAATGCGTTTCTAAGACTCTAAACCAAGTTTCATGCAACATGAGTGCTTATAAGTATCTCAATGATCTTAGTACAAGCTTGACGAACTTATGAAACATCTAACAACGCGTTTCTAAGACTCTAAACTAAGTTTCATGCTACATGAGTGCTTATAAGTGTCTGAATGAGCTTTGTAATAGTTTGGCAAACTTAAGAAACATCTAACAACGCGTTTGTAGGACTCTAAACCAAGTTTCATGCAACATGAGTACTTATAAGTGTCTCAATGAGCTTTGCACAAGCTTGACGGACTTACGAAACACCTAACAACGCGTTTCTAGGACTCTAAATCAAGTTTCATGCAACATGAGTGCTTATAAGTGTCTCAATGAGCTTTACACAAGTTTGAAGGATTTACGAAAAACCTAACAACGCGTTTCTAGGACTCTAAACCAAGTTTCATGCAAAATGAGTGCTTATAACTGTCTAAATGAGCTTTGTACAAGTTTGACGAACTTACGAAACATCTAACAAAGCGTTTCTAGGACTCTAAGCCAAGTTTCATGCAACATGAGTGCTTATAAGTGTCTCAATGAGGTTTGCACAAGTTTGACGGACTTACGAAACACCTAACAACGCGTTTCTAGGACTCTAAACCAAGTTTCATGCAACATGAGTGCTTATAACTGTCTAAATGAGCTTTGTACAAGTTTGACGAACTTACGAAACATCTAATAACGCGTTTCTAGGACTCTAAACCAAGTTTCATGCAACATGAGTGCTTATAAATGACTCAATGAGGTTTGCACAAGTTTGACGAACTTACGAAACACCGAACAACGCGTTTCTAGGACTCTAAACCAAGGTTCATGCAACATGAGTGCTTATAAGTGTCTAAATGAGCTTTGTACAAGTTTGACGAACTTATGAAACGTCTAACAACGCGTTTCTAAGATTCTAAACCAAGTTTCATGCAACATGAGTGCTTATAAGTGTCTAAATGAGATTTGTCCAAGTTTGACGAGCTTACGAAAACACCTAATAACGCGTTTCTAAGACTCTAAACCAAGTTTCATGCAACATGAGTGCTTATAAGTGTCTCAATGAGCTTTGTACAAGTTTGACGAGCTTACGAAAACACCTAACAAAGCGTTTCTAGGACTCTAAACCATGTTTCATGCAACAAGAGTGCATATAAGTGTCTCAATAAGGTTTGCGCAAGTTCGACGGACTTACGAAACACCTAACAACGCGTTTCTAGGACTCTAAACCAAGTTTCATGCAACATGAGTGCTTATAAGTGTCTCAATGAGCGTTTTACAAGTTTGACAAACTTACGAAACATCTAACAACGCGTTTCTAGGACTCTAAACTAGGTTTCATCCAACATGAGTGCTTATAAGTGTCTCAATGAGCTTTGTACATGTTTGACGAGCTTATGAACCATCTAACAACGCGTTTCTAAGACTCTAAACCAAGTTTCATGCAACATGAGTGCTTATAAGTGTCTCAATGATCTTAGTACAAGCTTAACGAACTTATGAAACATCTAACAACGCGTTTCTAGGACTCTAAACCAAGTTTCATGCAACATGAGTGCTTATAAGTGTCTCAATGAGCTTTGTACAGGTTTGACGAACTTACGAAACATCTAACAACGCGTTTCTAGGACTCTAAACCAAATTTCATGCAACATGAGTGCTTATAAGTTCCTTAATGAGGTTTGTACAAGTTGAACTAACTTATGAAACATCTAACAACGCGTTTCTAGGAATATAAACAACGTTTAAGCATCTAGCATCAAACAATGCAACATGAGTGCTTATAACTGTCTAAATGAGCTTTGTACAAGTTTGACGGCCTTACGAAACATCTAACAACGCGTTTATAAGACTCTAAACCAAGTTTCATGCAACATGAGTGCTTATAAGTGTCTCAATGATCTTAGTACAAGCTTAACGAACTTATGAAACATCTAACAACGCGTTTCTAGGACTCTAAACCAAGTTTCATGCAACATGAGGGCTTATAAGTGTCTCAATGAGCTTTGTACAAGTTTGACGAACTTACGAAACATCTAACAACGCGTTTCTAGGACTCTAAACCAAATTTCATGCAACGTGAGTACTTATAAGTGTCTCAATGAGCGTTTTACAAGTTTGACGAACTTATGAAACATCTAACAACGCGTTTCTAAGACTCTAAACCAAGTTTCATGCAACATGAGTGCTTATAAGTGTCTCAATGATCTTAGTACAAGCTTAACGAACTTATGAAACATCTAACAACGCGTTTCTAGGACTCTAAACAAAGTTTCATGCAACATGAGTGCTTATAAGCTGTCTTAATGAGCTTTGTACAAGTTTGACGAGCTTATGAAACATCTAACAATGCGTTTCTAAGACTCTAAACCAAGTTTCATGCAACATGAGTGCTTATAAGTGTCTCAATGATCTTAGTACAAGCTTGACGAACTTATGCAACAGCTAACAACGCGTTTCTAAGACTCTAAACTAAGTTTCATGCAACATGAGTGCTTATAAGTGTCTCAATGAGCTTTGTAATAGTTTGGCGAACTTAAGAAACATCTAACAACGCGTTTCTAGGAATCTAAACCAAGTTTCATGCAACATGAGTACTTATAAGTGTCTCAATGAGCTTTGCACAAGCTTGACGGACTTACGAAACACCTAACAACGCGTTTCTAGGACTCTAAACCAAGTTTCATGCAACATGAGTGCTTATAAGTGTCTTAATGAGCTTTTTACAAGTTTGACGAACTTACGAAACATCTAACAACGCGTTTCTAGGACTCTAAACTAGGTTTCATCCAACATGAGTGCTTATAAGTGTCTCAATGAGCTTTGTACAAGTTTGACGAGCTTATGAAACATCTAACAACGCGTTTCTAAGACTCTAAACCAAGTTTCATGCAACAAGAGTGCTTATAAGTGTCTCAATGATCTTAGTACAAGCTTAACGAACTTACGAAACATCTAACAACGCGTTTCTAGGACTCTAAACTAAGTTTCATGCAACATGAGTGCTTATAAGTGTCTCAATGAGCTTTGTACAAGTTTGACGAACTTACGAAACATCTAACAACGCGTTTCTAGGACTCTAAACCAAATTTCATGCAACATGAGTGCTTATAAGTTCCTTAATGAGCTTTGTACATGTTGGACTAACTTATGAAACATCTAACAACGCGTTTCTAGGAATATAAACAACGTTTAAGCATCTAGCATCAAGAAATGCAACATGAGTGCTTATAACTGTCTAAATGAGCTTTGTACAAGTTTGACGGACTTACGAAACATCTAACAACGCGTTTATAAGACTCTAAACCAAGTTTCATGCAACATGAGTGCTTATAAGTGTCTCAATGAGCTTTGCACAAGTTTGACGGACTTATGAAACACCTAACAACGCGTTTCTAGGACTCTAAACCAAGTTTCATGCAACATGAGTGCTTATAAGTGTCTCAATGAGCTTTGTACAAGTTTGACGAACTTACGAAACATCTAACAACGCGTTTCTAGGACTCTAAATTAAGTTTCATGCAACATGAGTGCTTATAAGTGTCTCAATGTGCGTTTTACAAGTTTGACGAACTTACGAAACATCTAACAACGCGTTTCTAGGACTCTAAACCAAGTTTCATGCAACATGAGTGCTTATAAGTGTCTCAATGAGCTTTGTACAAGTTTGACGAGCTTATGAAACATCTAACAATGCGTTTCTAAGACTCTAAACCAAGTTTCATGCAACATGAGTGCTTATAAGTGTCTCAATGATCTTAGTACAAACTTGAAGAACTTATGAAACATCTAACAACGCGTTTCTAAGACTCTAAACTAAGTTTCATGCAACATGAGTGCTTATAAGTGTCTCAATGAGCTTTGTAATAGTTTGGCAAACTTAAGAAACATCTAACAACGCGTTTCTAGGACTCTAAACCAAGTTTCATGCAACATGAGTACTTATAAGTGTCTCAATGAGCTTTGCACAAGCTTAACGGACTTACGAAACACCTAACAACGCGTTTCTAGGACTCTAAACCAAGTTTTATGCAACATGAGTGCTTATAAGTGTCTTAATGAGATTTTTACAAGTTTGACGAACTTACGAAACATCTAACAACGCGTTTCTAGGACTCTAAACTAGGTTTCATCCAACATGAGTGCTTATAAGTGTCTCAATGAGCTTTGTACAAGTTTGACGAACTTACGAAACATCTAACAAAGCGTTTCTAGGACTCTTAGCCAAGTTTCATGCAACATGAGTGCTTATAAGTGTCTCAATGAGGTTTTCACAAGTTTGACGGACTTACGAAACACCTAACAACGCGTTTCTAGGACTCTAAACCAAGTTTCATGCAACATGAGTGCTTATAAGTGTCTCAATGAGCTTTGCACAAGTTTGACGGACTTATGAAACACCTAACAACGCGTTTCTAGGACTCTAAACCAAGTTTCATGCAACATGAGTGCTTATAAGTGTCTCAATGAGCTTTGTACAAGTTTGACGAACTTACGAAACATCTAACAACGCGTTTCTAGGACTCTAAATTAAGTTTCATGCAACATGAGTGCTTATAAGTGTCTCAATGTGCGTTTTACAAGTTTGACGAACTTACGAAACATCTAACAACGCGTTTCTAGGACTCTAAACCAAGTTTCATGCAACATGAGTGCTTATAAGTGTCTCAATGAGCTTTGTACAAGTTTGACGAGCTTATGAAACATCTAACAATGCGTTTCTAACACTCTAAACCAAGTTTCATGCAACATGAGTGCTTATAAGTGTCTCAATGATCTTAGTACAAACTTGAAGAACTTATGAAACATCTAACAACGCGTTTCTAAGACTCTAAACTAAGTTTCATGCAACATGAGTGCTTATAAGTGTCTCAATGAGCTTTGTAATAGTTTGGCAAACTTAAGAAACATCTAACAACGCGTTTCTAGGACTCTAAACCAAGTTTCATGCAACATGAGTACTTATAAGTGTCTCAATGAGCTTTGCACAAGCTTAACGGACTTACGAAACACCTAACAACGCGTTTCTAGGACTCTAAACCAAGTTTTATGCAACATGAGTGCTTATAAGTGTCTTAATGAGATTTTTACAAGTTTGACGAACTTACGAAACATCTAACAACGCGTTTCTAGGACTCTAAACTAGGTTTCATCCAACATGAGTGCTTATAAGTGTCTCAATGAGCTTTGTACAAGTTTGACGAACTTACGAAACATCTAACAAAGCGTTTCTAGGACTCTTAGCCAAGTTTCATGCAACATGAGTGCTTATAAGTGTCTCAATGAGGTTTTCACAAGTTTGACGGACTTACGAAACACCTAACAACGCGTTTCTAGGACTCTAAACCAAGTTTCATGCAACATGAGTGCTTATAACTGTCTAAATGAGCTTTGTACAAGTTTGACGAACTTACGAAACATCTAATAACGCGTTTCTAGGACTCTAAACCAAGTTTCATGCAACATGAGTGCTTATAAATGATTCAATGAGGTTTGCACAAGTTTGACAACTTACGAAACACCTAACAACGCGTTTCTAGGACTCTAAACCAAGTTTCATACAACATGATTGCTTATAAGTGTCTAAATGAGCTTTGTACAAATTTGACGAACTTACGAAACATCTAACAACGCGTTTCTAAGATTCTAAACCAAGTTTCATGCAACATGAGTGCTTATAAGTGTCTAAAGGAGCTTTGTACAAGTTTGACGAGCTTACGAAAACACCTAATAACGCGTTTCTAAGACTCTAAACCAAGTTTCATGCAACATGAGTGCTTATAAGTGTCTCAATGAGCTTTGTACAAGTTTGACGAGCTTACGAAAACACCTAACAAAGCGTTTCTAGGACTCTAAACCAAGTTTCATGCAACAATAGTGCTTATAAGTGTCTCAATAAGGTTTGCGCAAGTTTGACGGACTTACGAAACACCTAACAACGCGTTTCTAGGACTCTAAACCAAGTTTCATGCAACATGAGTGCTTATAAGTGTCTCAATGAGCGTTTTACAAGTTTGACAAACTTACGAAACATCTAACAACGCGTTTCTAGGACTCTAAACTAGGTTTCATCCAACATGAGTGCTTATAAGTGTCTCAATTAGCTTTGTACAAGTTTGACGAGCTTATGAACCATCTAACAACGCGTTTCCAGGACTCTAAACCAAATTTCATGCAACATGAGTGCTTATAAGTTCCTTAATGAGCTTTGTACAAGTTGGACTAACTTATGAAACATCTAACAACGCGTTTCTAGGAATATAAACAACGTTTAAGCATCTAGCATCAAACAATGCAACATGAGTTCTTATATTTGTCTAAATGAGCTTTGTACAAGTTTGACGGACTTACGAAACACCTAACAATGCGTTTCTAGGACTCTAAACCAAGTTTCATGCAACATGAGTACTTATAAGTGTCTTAATGAGCTTTTTACAAGTTTTACGAACTTACAAAACATCTAACAACGCGTTTCTAGGACTCTAAACTAGGTTTCATCCAACATGAGTGCTTATAAGTGTCTCAATGAGCTTTTTACAAGTTTGACGAGCTTATGAAACATCTAACAACGCGTTTCTAAGACTCTAAACCAAGTTTCATGCAACATGAGTGCTTAAAAGTGTCTCAATGATCTTAGTACAAGCTTAACGAACTTATGAAACATCTAACAACGCGTTTCTAGGACTCTAAACTAAGTTTCATGCAACATGAGTGATTATAAGTGTCTCAATGAGCTGTACAAGTTTGACGAACTTATGAAACATCTAACAACGAATTTTTAGGACTCTAAACCAAGTTTCATGCAACATGAGTGCTTAGAAGTTCCTCAATGAGCTTTGTACAAGCTTGACTAACTTATGAAACACCTAACAACGCGTTTCTAGGACTCTTAACCAAGTTTCATGCAACAAGAGTGCTTATAAGTTCCTCAATGATCTTTGTACAAGTTGGACTAACTTATGAAACATCTAACAACGCGTTTTTAAGACTCTAAACCAAGTTTCATGCAACATGATTTCTTATAAGTTCCTCAATGAGCTTTGTACAAGCTTGACGAACTTAAGAAACATCTAACAAAGCGTTTCTAGGACTCTAAACCAAGTTTCATTCAACATGGTGCTTATAAGTGTCTAAATGAGCTTCGTACAAGTTTGGCGAACTTACGAAACATCTAACAACGCGTTTCTAGGACTCTAAACCAAGTTTCATGCCACATGAGTGCTTGTAAGTTCCTCAATGATCTTAGTACATGCTTGAAGAGCTAATGAAACATCTAACAAAGCGTTTCTAAGACTCTAAACCAAGTTTCATGCAACATGAGTGCTTATAAGTGTCTCAATGATCTTAGTACAAGCTTGACGAACTTATGAAACATCTAACAACGCATTTCTAAGACTCTAAACTAAGTTTCATGCAACATGAGTGCTTATAAGTGTCTTAATGAGCTTTGTAATAGTTTGGCGAACTTAAAAAACATCTAACAACGCGTTTCTAGGACTCTAAACCAAGTTTCATGCAACATGAGCACTTATAAGTGTCTCAATGAGCTTTGCACAAGCTTGATGGACTTACGAAACATCTAACAACGCCTTTCTAGGACTCTAAACCAAGTTTCATGCAACAAGAGTGCTTATAAGTGTCTCAATGAGCTTTGCGCAAGCTTGACGGACTTACGAAACACCTAACAACGCGTTTCTAGGACTCTAAACCAAGTTTCATGCAACATGAGTGCTTATAAGTGTCTTAATGAGCTTTTTACAAGTTTGACGAACTTACGAAACATCTAACAACGCGTTTCTAGGACTCTAAACTAGGTTTCATCCAACATGAGTGCTTATAAGTGTCTCAATGAGCTTTGTACAAGTTTGACGAGCTTATGAAACATCTAACAACGCGTTTCTAAGACTCTAAACCAAGTTTCATGCAACATGAGTGCTTATAAGTGTCTCAATGATCTTAGTACAAGCTTAACGAACTTATGAAACATCTAACAACGCGTTTCTAGGACTCTAAACTAAGTTTCATGCAACATGAGTGCTTATAAGTGTCTCAATGAGCTTTGTACAAGTTTGACGAACTTACGAAACATCTAACAACGCGTTTCTAGGACT